>OX382312.1:3600000-4125108 GCA_947507805.1 Aporophyla nigra
ACGTTACAGAAGTGCCCATGTAGATTTACGTGAAATGAGAAACAAATAAATAAAATTTAAGCGTCTGTTTGTAATTCTAAATTAACAGCTTTTCACTAAATGACTATGAAAGTAGCAGTGCATTTATTTATTACATCATAAAATATATTTTTTTAAATTTTTGTCTGTCTGTCTTTTTGTTCCAGCTAATCTCTGAAACGGCTCAACCGATTTTGATGGAACTTTCACTGACATGCAGTTGATATTATAAGAAGTAACATAGGCTACTGGGAGCATGTTCCCGTGTGATAATTTCCAATATCAATGCGAGCGAAGCCGCGGGCAGCAGCTAGTGTGAAATAAAATATTTTGATTTTGGATATAATTTCACTTTCGACTTTACTACAAATAGATTGGTATCGCATAAGTATTTATTACGCACACAACCATCCGTGTCCATGGTCCGTGTTACACAGTAACTGAGTTGTAGAGGTTAGATATGCAGCCGCTTCATGTAAAATATTGGTACCTAAATCCGGTTAGACGAGAAGCTGAACTCAATGTAGTTGGGAAAGGCGAGGCAGATGAAAATTAGTATTTATTTAAAAATCAGTGGGCATACATAAAAAAGTGGAACATTTATTTATTTATATGTAGTTAATTAACACGGTACAATACCAATTACATTAATTAACATAGAAACATAGAAAGAAAACAAAACGACACAATGCAGACAATTGTGTCATAATAACCAATTATTCGCTACTTACTCACGTGGAACATATAACCTCCTCCTTTTTTGAAGTCGGTTAAAAAGACATTTCATTTTTCGAGAGCATAGTCAGCCTATGTTCTCACTGCTGGGACACGACCTCTTCTCGGTGAGAGGGCGTGGGCCGTGATCCACCACGCGGGCTCAGTACGGGTTGGAAGATGTCACATGTCTTCGAACGTTTGGTTCTAGGAAATACCAGTTTCCTCACGATCTTCTACTTCACCATTGTGCGAGCAAAAGTGATGAAATAATTTACAAAAACTGCACGTGTGTGGGTTTGAAGCTATGACCGTAAGTCACAGCTGTTACCACTTGGCCATCACTGCTCTCACTTTACAGTATATTTTTATGTAATCCACTGACTATTCTGAGAACAGATTGCTGTCATTTTCCAATTAATTTTATGAGTTCATACATTAATAATGAGGCAAGCTTCGGTTGTGGTTCTAATTGATATATCACAGTAATGTCAGCTAGCTAGCTGATAGTGATATTATGACTTCTAAAGTGTTTCTCATTTTGAATAATCGGTGAAAGTTTTGACGAAAATGTAGAATAAAAGGTACTATAAATTTTTGTACTTTTTGCTGGCAAAGATAAGTCAGTCAGCCATATTGATAGCCGGGCTGTATTTTAGAGTGATTAAAAGGAAAGAATTATTTTATTTTATTTTAAATTTATTTCCTTTATTTCTAGAACAGTTTCGTTCTATGTATAACATTTTTTTTTAAAGTGCTAATTTAAATACAAAGAATAATTTTGAAAAAAAAAAAAAAGAAAAATTGTAACCAACCATTTCTTTATAACATTGCTGTTATAAAGAAATTGTTGATTAGTTATTTTTTTGCGCAAAGCCTTATCTATGATAAAATTTACATTCATTAAAGTTTGGGCCAGAAATGTAACTATTAACTTTTTAATTACACGACAGAGTTATTAAGGCACCAATAAGGCATCGATATAAGTTATCAACAACTCAGGAAGTTATTTATTCTAGTATTATAATATTGCAATAGGCACCAAAATCTATACTACCTACATCGTGTTCCTTTGTCTAAGATCTAGATTAATTAATTCAGTGTTGTACACGCAGGCTTCCGGTAGCGGTGTTGCCAGCACTCATTAACGACACCCCATTGTCTAGAACTAAGTAACATATTGTGTATCAGCCAATGACCTTTGCAGTTTCCACGATTGACGGTATCATTAAAACCACTTAACATACTTCTGCGAAACCCACCATTTTTCCCTTTATCACAACCTTGCTAGAACTGACATCGATTCGTAATGGCCGACTAGTGATTCTCATTGACGACCCTATTTTTTCATCTAACTCGAACAAAGCGACACGAAGGACTATATTAGTAAAACATCGATCTAATTGAATTGTTACCAAGAATGCAAAGGCGGGCGGGGCTTTCAGTAGCTTTCAAGGTTCGTAAGGAAACCAGCCTGCTTAGTAGTCGCCGCGCACTAAACCACGGCGCACGCGCCCATGTTACCGCTACAACCTATTTGGAATACATAGAGGTTGTATAGGAACATCTTAAATAAATAATAAACAATTAAAAAAAATATCAAGCTGTCGAGTTCGATATTTAAAAGTCGAAGCGAACGTGATTGAATTTTTTTTCGAATTCCGCGCGCATTTTGTTGGCGGGATCTCGTAGTGTTGCAAATTGAAAAATTTGAGGTGATAAATACGAAGTGCTTTGCAGTCTTACGTAAGTTTTTTTTTTTTTTTTTTTTTTGTTTTATGTAATAGTTATAACTCTCTGTTTTTGTGAATTCATCATCGTCATAAATTGAGTAATCGGAAAGCAATTATTGTTTTTTGCCACATTCTAATGGGATGTTATGTTGATATCAACGTTGAAAGTCATACCATTATTTAAAACAGGTAATAAAAATAACGTTGGCAATTTTAGGCCCATTTCTATCTTACCTGCATTTAGTAAAATATTTGAAAAATTAATACTCAAGCAGTTGCTAAGACATTTTAATTTAAATAGCCTCCTTCATAATGAGCAATATGGCTTTACAAAAGGTCGTTCGACAACAGATGCGGGTGTTGCTCTGCTGAAACACATTTTCAACGCATGGGAGAACTCGCAAAATGCTATCGGGGTTTTCTGTGATCTCTCCAAAGCTTTTGATTGCGTTCACCATGACACACTTTTGCGTAAACTACGTCATTACGGTGTTCAAAACGAAGCTCTCAATGTCATAAGTTCTTATTTGCAAAATAGGCACCAATGTGTAGATGTCAATGGTGTAAAATCTTCCGGGCTACTAGTTCAGTTAGGTGTACCTCAAGGCTCAATACTGGGCCCATTCTTATTCTTAGTGTATATTAACGACTTACCATTCTATTTAAAGAATGTCTGTGACATTGTACTATTTGCTGATGATACCTCACTTATCTTTAAAGTAGACAGGAATAGAAAAGATTTTGATGACGTGAATAGTGCGCTCTCAATGGTTACGGATTGGTTTACCACAAATAACCTAGTTCTTAATGCTAAGAAAACGAAATGTATAAAGTTCGCCTTACCGAATGTTAGGAATCTGGGACCCAATGTCGTTTTAGATAATGAGGTGCTTGAAACTGTACACTCGGCAGTTTTTCTCGGTATAACAGTAGACGCCAAACTTCAGTGGGGATCACATATATCAAGCCTAGCGGGAAGGCTCAGTTCGGCCGCCTACGCCGTAAGGAAAGTTAGACAGTACACGGACGTTGATACAGCTCGATTAGTCTATTTTAGTTATTTTCATAGCATAATGTCCTACGGCATTCTGCTGTGGGGCAAAGCCGCGGACATTCAAAATATTTTTGTTCTTCAAAAACGAGCTGTTCGAGCGATTTACCAACTAGGTGCGAGAGTTTCTCTGAGAGATTTCTTTAAAGATATTGGTATTCTTACGGTGGCATCACAATTCATCTTCGCCAACATCTTATATATTAGGCAAAATATACACCTGTACACTAAAAACAGTGATATTCATAATATTAATACTAGAAGTAGGGATAAACTACGTGCTCCCTTTCACCGGCTTCATAAGGTTCATAATTCTTTTGTTGGTCTTGGTATTACCTTTTATAACAAGCTTCCCTCTACTTTGCTAGATTTGCAGTTTAATGAGTTTAAAGCTAAAGTAAAATCCAACCTTTGTTCAAAGGCATACTATTCTATCAACGACTACTTAAACGATAAGAATAGTTGGTCGCTGTGATCAACTCAAGACAATGTTTATGTTCTTTCAATCCAGAATTAGTCTTCCTACTGAAAGTTTATATGGGTAGTTCATATAATTGTTTTTTTTATTTTTTTTATTTAACTGCTTTTGTTAGTTTATTTTTATTTTCTTTTCATTTCATTTATTGTGTATATGTATCATTTGCATCGTATATGTAAGCGGGCACGCCCTTTATGCCTGGAGGCTTTATTAAGGTTTTAAGTTCTGTTTTCGATTTTGTTTTATTATTTATTTCAGCTTGAGTTTAGTTTTCAATGTTTTGTTGGTATATTGGCGTGTGCTAGCTGACATATGGCGAATAATATATGTTTTGTTTTATAATATTAATAACTTACACAATACTGTATAGAATCAAGTTCTTCTAACTTAACAGACAGCTGTGCTGCTGGGGAGTTTGTTCCGCCACTTCTTCTTCCCAGCTAAAGCACTAGGAAGTGTCGAAGGGCGGGCGTTTTGGGGGGACTGTCTCATGTAACTTTGACGTTCAAAAAGTGCTGACTCTCAGCCTAGTTTGAATAAATGACTTTTGATTTTGATTTTGATTTTGATATCAAAGCGACGCTGCTCATAATCATAAAAAATAGCACTGCCTATTCTTAGGCACAAAACCGGCAACAGTTTTTTATCTTCGCTTACAAATCTGTGATCTGTACTTTGACGCATGTGTAGAATACATTGAATTTCGCGCGGAACGATCAATCAGCGTACATGCGCAAGCTCCGTGCACATTATTTCTAACTCGTAGCAATAGATAGCAAAATAGTTGTAAAAGAAAACTTATCGCCTTCTATTATATATTCATGCGTTTTATTAAAGCAGTGTTGGCCCAAACGGTTGCTACTTACGAGTTGTACGTCGTAGGTTCGAACCCAGACAGTTGGTTTATTATGTTTAAATAATGTCATCACCTGCTTTTAAAACGGTGAAAGAAAACATCGTAAGAAAACCTAAATTTCCTAAAAACAAAAGTTCGAAGACAAATGACATCTACCAACCGCACGGGGTCCGCGGAGTGGAATACGTCCCACTCGGAGAGGGGTCAGTGTCCCAACAAGAGAACAATAAAGTTTATAGTATAGCTATGGATGATGATGATATACGTTTTATAAAAAAAACTACACAAACTAATAAAGAAGTTTTATATATAATTAATAGCGCGAAGGCTCTATCAATTTAAATTATGCAACAAATTTCATGATTTTTAAAAACCTCTGTTTGTTAATAATTACAATATTTAATTGCAAAATCCATTGTGATTGTATGCAAAATTTTTAGGAAAGACATTGTTTCATACGGATGAATATAACAGTTGTTAATTTAGTTATTACTAACGTAACTTTATAAACAGCGATTTTTTAGTTAGATTAAACAATGAGTGGTGTTAAGTCGTTAAGTTTTTAATTGCTGTTAAGTATCTTTTGCTCGCGACGTCGCGACTTAATCTTCCATTTTCCAACTGGACAAAATGGGTAGGTAAGGTAGGTACCTACCTTCGTTGTGTATACTATGTTGTCAAGACGTAATCATACGTTTTTTCCCTAAAGAAAATCTTCTTTACATTTATTTATAAACTAGCTTTTGCCAGCGGCTTCGCCCGCGTCGAGGTCGAAATTATCCCGCGGGAACGTACTACCGGAATAAAAAGTAGCCTATGTGTTATTCCAGGTTATAAACTATCTGTGTGCCAAATTTCATCTAAATCGGTTCAGTCGTTTTTGCGTGAAAGAGGAACAAACATCCACACATCCATACATACAAACTTTTGCGTTTATAATATTAGTAGGATTATCGCGTTGATATCAGAAATAAAATGTGAAAATAAAAACCGGCCAAGTGCGAGTCGGACTCGCGTACCGAGGGTTCCGTACAAACCTGTAGGTATATAAGTAAAAGTTCACCCATTCACGACAATCGAGTCGTAGTTCTGTTCTGTTTCTTAGCTTGGTTTTATTTCTGTCTGTGTTTTGTTCTGTTTATTATATGATGTAACTAAAAATTTACGGTTTTCGCAATTTTTCCTTTATCTGTGCTATAAGACGTTGCTACGTACCAAATTTCAAAATTCTAGATCGACTGGAAGTACCCTTTAGGTTTTGATTCCCTTGCGAGTTTCGAAAATTTGAGGAAATTTGCGGTATAAACGGCTATATCTTTTGATTGCGTTAGCTTAGAAGTTTGATTTTTTCACAGCTTTAAGGGACAGTAGACTTGAGTATTTTTTATAAATTTCAGCTTGGTACCTCCACGCGTTCCTGAGAAAAAGGGTCTTGACAGACGGACGGACGGACGGACGGACAACAAAGTGATCCTATAAGGGTTCCGCTTTTTCCTGTTGAGGTGCGGAACCCTAAAAACACAACAGAGTGCCGAGAAAACATTACCAAGTCCAAAATCAATGTGATTTCGGAATTCGATGGCAAAAAAACAAAAATATAAAACCAAAGTCCGAACCAAACCGTACAAAACCGGCTTCCGAAATTACAGTTACATTTTTCACTTTGTTGTGGTTTTTATTGGAAGTCAGTTGTTTCTTTTTTTATGGTTCCGCACCTCAAAAGGAAAAATCGGAACCCTTATCATTTTGTTGTCCGTCCGTCCTTCCGTCCGTCCGTCCGTCTGTCCGTCCGTCTGTCCGTCTGTCAAGACCCTTTTTCTCAGGAACGCGTGGAGGTATCAAGCTGAAATTTATATCGAATGCTCAAGTTTACTGTCCCTTGGAGCTGTATAAAATCAAACTTCTAAACTAACGGAATCAAAAGATATAGCCGTTTATACCGCATATTTCCGCAAATTTTCGAAACTCGCAAGGGAATCAAAACCTAAAGGGTGCTTCCATCGATCTAGAATTTTTAAATTTGGTACGAAGCAACGTCTTATAGCACAGATAAAGGAAAAATTGCGGAAACCGTAAATTTTTCGTAACATCATATATTAAAAACATTTTTTTACGGAACCCTCGGTGCGCGAGTCCGACTCGCACTTGGCCGGTATTTTTGTAATGTAGGTAGTATTTTTTATTCCTTCGCCTTCCACATTAATTTTCACCACCAAATAACGGCATCAATTTTAATGTTTTACAGTAACTAAATAAAACTTAATAAAGGCCTACCTACCAGACGATCGTGCTATGTAATGACAGTAGCAACACGATCACTAGGTGTTCTGCGATCTCCGGATTGTGTTTCGCGACACCTTCACGATCTGTTTGTGTTCTAGTTTATCTTAAACGAAAATTATTTACTGTTGATTTAAGCCCCGACAGTTTCACGGGATTATCACAAGCTACCAATAAGTCTGTATCTAGGTATACGAAGTAAAGAGCGCATGTAAACTCAGCAAAAAGAAAAAAACCGGACAAGTGCGAGTCGAACTCGCGCACCGAGCTACTTTTTTTTAATTTTTATATTTGAGTTGATTGAATGAAAGGTAAATTGCGGTTTACGATTTATGACGTATTAAAAAAAAACTATATACTAGATCTCGTTCAAACCAATTTTCGGTGGAAGTTTACATAGTAATGTACATCATTTTTTTTTTTTAGTTTTATCATTCTCTTATTTTAGAAGTTACAGGGGGGGGGGACACATTTTACCACTTTGGAAGTGTCTCTAGCTCTTATAGTTTCGGAAAAAAGTGGCTGTGACATACACGGACAGACAGACAGACATGACGAATCTATAAGGGTTCCGTTTTTTGCCATTTGGCAACGGAACCCTAAAAAGGTGATCGTTCATTCGAAGGACCCTGGATCTCACGACAAAGGGAATCCCACTGTGAGTTCCAGGAATCAATCGCATACGAATATAATTTCAATATATTATTCTTATATTGGGCCTTAAAACCTAAATTAACGCAAAAAAAAGTGTTACTCATCGGACATCTTTATTTAGAGATCCTTATTCAAATATTCAACTAGATTTTTCAATTTTAAAATCATTCGAAAGAATAGTCGTAGAGATTCGGCGCGATAATAAAAAACCAAAGACTCGTCTCATCTGTAGACTCTTGCCTACCATTCGACAAATCGACTTTACCTACTAACGAAAACAAAACACAGTCTTTTGAACCCAGTAGAATCTTTTCGCCCGGTTACGATATATTGGAATCTTCTATAATAAGTATACACAAAATAATCACACGGAACTGCTTTATTGGATGTACCTAAGTATGATCCCTGTGTACAAATATACTATTCAATGAATGAAAAATCTGAGAATCTGGTACTGATTCTGATGGGCTAATATTTTCATTCAATATAAATTAGGTTGCCTTTCCCAAAAACCTAAAATAATTGGCAACTTTTTTCAACAGTTCTCATACTTATACACCTGAGGACAAATCAGTGGCGTGCATTGCATGTAGGTACATAAGCAGTGCCTACCTCGAAAAATAATAGTTTAAAAAAACTAAAAAGCAAAAAAAAAGCGTGGGGTGCCTGATATCAATAAAAAAATACCTTAAAAAGCACCCCACGCTTTTTTTCCATTATTTTGTACTTTTTAGTTTGGTTTTCAATGGAAGCGTGTTTTTTATTTTTTTTAGGGTGTTTCGAATTTTGAGACGTATGTCAGCGTAGTTTGTGACGTATGTCAGCGTAGTTTTCGAAGACAGTTTTTTTTTTGCTGTCCTGGTAACCCTGGCAAGGATAATGGCACAAATTTATGAAATTATTGCACTGTCATCGGTCCTTGACAGGTGTGCAAAGTTTGAATGAAATCTGGTTGTTTAAAGTGGGTCAAAATCGGCCTATATGGAGTCGGTTACAAACAAACATACATACAAACATACAAGTGAAGCTAATATAAAGCGTGTAAAAATCACCATAATTTTGTCAATTTCATTTTAATGTGTGTCGTGGAATGATTACGAAATTATCATTCCCAAAAGAAAACCGCGTTAGTCTGCTTAGACAAGAACAAGCAGCCTATTGCCTACCTATACAGAAAAGTAATGCACGCGACTGGGACAAATATGTCATTCTCTCTCTAATGTATCATGCTCATTAAATAAATAAAAATATCTGCGTGCGTACAAATATATGTAATAAAAAGTTTTAAGCAAGCATCAAGGACAAGTGCGAACGCCTTTGTTTAAAAAACGTACAATAGTAAAAGGCTTGCTCACAAACTAGCTGGACCAGTCGCGGGTCAATATCCGTAACAATGCGATTAGAGTGGACGTGATTATGCGAGAGTGAAGCAGGAACTAAGTATCTAGGCCTGGGCCTGGGCCTGGGCCTTTTGCCTTATTGGATTTAATAAAATTAATAACAGCCTGTGAATTGTTTTACTGTAGAATTAAAGGTAATAAATTACGAACAGAGAAGGAATCTAGCTTGATTGCCGCTTAGCTACAATTTCAAACCCAGGCTTTTAAGCGTGCCAAGTGCATCTGCCTTGGATTAAGAAAAAAAGAATTACACGTTGTAGACACTCTAAGGACTAGAGAACTACTCGGAACAGTAGAATGATGTTTAAAAGAGCAATACTCTAGCGGGGTATTTGCTTAACACACTAACAGAAGGCATGGCTTTCATTTTGACAGTTCAACTACATTCATTGCGTTATTTTTGTTGCTGAATGTTGAAATAAATGATTTTTTACTAGAATATACTATTTTTGCGCACAAATAAAGCAGTGGATAAGAGATATTCTACAAAATGAATCAAATTATAATTGAAAGTTTGTTACGCAATTAAGGTGCAAAATTATTCGATCTACTGCTTTACTTCAATGAATATGTGTCTATGCTAAATGTATCTCAGAATATATTGGTCAATTTATGTTCCAAATAGAATTAATTAAGTTGATTGACGAGCAGTTATTAAAAACTATACATGAATAATAGTATACAATCTACTGATTTATTTTGTTGATTCTGTTTCTACGCTAAATGTATCTCATAATATATTTGTGAATTATATGTCAAATAGAATTAATTAAATTGATTGACGATCATATATTAAAAACTATATATCCATAATGTATAAAAATGAAGTACAAAAATGTCTGTACGACTGGATATTAGCAATTACAATATTCATATGCTTAAAAAACGTGTTATTCATGCATTTTATTTATTACTTTATGCTAAACAGTTGGTTAAACAGTCATATGCAACTATTAATTGATTTAATCAGCCATACCTGTCGGCGACTTGCTGTTGGTATTATGTTACTATGGGGAAAATTAGAGAAACACAAAGTAACTATTATTTAAATATATGAGATCTCCTAGTTCAAAATATAAGAAACGTATGTTTTTTTCTTCTATTTCAGGATTTGATTTTATTCTACTGTACAAGTTGGTGGTTGGTATTCTAATGTAACTAATTTATTTGTATTTTTATAGTTTCAATTTATAATTAATTAATTCAATTGATGTATTTTTTTTAAGGTTTTAATCATACTGTATTTTAATTTAACTACTTGTCATTCTAAATTCAAAGTAAACTTTGTAAATTTTGATTTTGTTAGGATCATATATTTCCATTTTAATTTTTATTATTGTTTATACAAGTGCTGTGCACACCTATAAGTCACAAATTCACCGCAAAGCTTCTGATATAGAATATATTTAATGTAATGGTTTAGTGAATAAGTCGTTGGTGTGTCAATAAATAAATAAATAAATAATTATATGTACTTTCAACCCCTAACAGATTGCCAATGATTTCAAGTTAGTCTGTATAATCCAAAAGGATTTTTAAGCAGAATTTTTAAATATATGCAATAAAAATTCTGCGATGATAAATTCATGTCAAAAATGTACGTAAATTTTATGTATTTCTGACAGATTGAGAGTGAAATTAGAATACGAACAAAAATATGGGTTTTACCCCTCAGTTTCCTTAAACGTTTCCTTGGCAAGACTTAAACTTAAATAAAATTCATGCATTCAATACTAATTAAATAAAAAAGCCGATGATGGTCACTGGGTAAAGAAATTCCTCTCAACCAACATCTTTGCATACATAAAGCCTCTTCATTATAATTACTTAATTAAAATACCTAATTTAATGGAAACAACTAAGCAGGCGTTGTCCTCAGGTCTTTAGGGAAAAATAACTCAAGCTCAACGCCCTCTGAAGTCTCCGAGTAAAATGATATCCACCGGCATGTAAATTGCCTCTTAAGCGAATCCAATTAAAATTAATTAAAGCTTAAACTAATTATAATAATTGTTTTACGGGTCTAGGCTGAAAGTACAATTGAACTTAAGATTAGATATTTTTACCTGTGACTAATGATGAATCGTTAATTAGAAATAATTTCAATTAAAAATATAAAATAAGAATTAATAGGTAGTTGCGTTTGATCAGTTATGTTTTAATAAGTATCTTATCTAGCCTTAGCCTTATTTGTACGATAATTGCAGCGTCTATGCGCCCTTAGCCTAAAAAACGTGTATACATGACATGTTATGCCTACATTATTAGTTTTACCTTCAGAAATAAAGAAACCACGGTTTAAAAATAATCAAGACTTAATTATTACTCCTCATTTTGCTACAAAAAATGCTACGTGTTTAAATGTTACTATGACAAAAATAAAAGCCTAATTTTAATCATTCAAACAAAAGCTAAGTATCTATTTGCTTATTTAAATACCAACACTGTTATTTTCAAACATCATAACATAATACATTAACAGTCATAAGTACCATAATGAATTCAATTTAGAAATACACTTATTCATAAGTGCATAACGCCATCCAACCCTTTCACTGAATTGGACAAGTTTGTTTGAAGTTCAAGGTTGTACGCAATTTTATTGTTCGTGTACAGCCGTCTTTTTTGCATTTGCAAGTTATCTGCTATGACCGGACAATTGACGCACGTTTCACAGAAACTTCCGCGAGTTTTTATACAAATCGTTCATTAAGATCTATTGGTAGCTAGTTAATTATAAATGAACACGTGGACGTTAATAGGCTAGGCTTTGTAATAGATTTATTGCAGAGATAATTGTACACAAGCGATTCTTTGATTGTGCCTTTAAGTACTGAATTAACACTTACATTAACTAACTCAGTTTAAGGAAACTGAGTCTTCAGAAGTTTTGGTGATACATAATTCAAAACTGAACCTTCTGTATAGTTAAAAATGTGATGAGTTTGCATTGAATTATCCCAGAATAATCATGCAAGTGGACCTTACTATACATTTGCAAAAGGATTCCAAAAACATTGAAATATTATTTAAACACATTTGGAACAGCAGGACAAAATACGTAAGCAAGAAACGGTTTTATATTCCCCTTTATCGTAAGTACGCAATGCGTACACACCAACATCAACTACACGAATTTACGAGATTTAAAGTAACAGTAGTGAAAAATTTAAAGTCTCTCAGAATCCTTATTTTTTATTTATCTTAGAACGAATGTTTTCCCCCACACATAAATTACTAAGGGTTAAAAATTGCGGAGATAAAAATAGGTTACGGCTCTATCAGTTCCATGTTATTGATGGTCGAAACGTGTTCCGCTTTAGAACCGAAGCACGTCGCTTGAAGACAAATCCGGAACCTGATGAGATAGATTTCCATAAGTATTGCAGCTATTACTGTATTTTTTATCTAAGGATTTAGGTCACATGAAATTATACAAAATTGAGAAATATTATGTTTTTACTGCCTCTACCACAATCATACTAGGATCACATATACATATATCTTTTCGATTCACCATCCTATTCTTGGTTAGTGGTTTTTTAATAGTGACTTATTAAACTCCCCATGTACAATCAATGCCCTGAAATATCTGACCCCTTTTACACAGAAGAAATAAAGAAAAGGGCTCAGGTAATGCAGAGAACTGACTGTACAACACGAGGGATTAAAACTTAGATTTGACATATTATATAGATACCACTGAGATTATAATCGTAATGATATAAATCTTGTTAGTGAATTTATTCTTCCATAGATATAATCATCGGTTTTCATCAGATAGTCTTGACAGTCTTACATGCCTGTCTTAAACAAATAGACAATCAATCTTCATCAAGAATATTTATGACCACAAGTTGTCGCGTGTTAATGATAAAAAATATGTAAATATTAATAAAAAATTGTGTCAGTGCCATACATGTTGATAAACATATATATATATATAGACGACATGATTCGCGTGCATTTGATTTGAAGATTGGGGTATGATTGCCTTTATTTTATAATAAATAGGAGCTTTGAAATGTGTTGTGTATTGTTACATCATGACAGTTGAATGCCTTAATAAAGATTCAAAAAATGATACACCTCAATGTAGAAACATATGACAAAGTATAAAATCTCGTGGGTCAACTTGTGTCCAATTTTGGGAAACGAATACGGAAGTCGAAACGGCATATTACCAAATCTTGTGACGCAACTAACGAACCTTAGTTTAAATAAAATATCCACATTTTAATATAATTTAGTCTGACTTGGTAGAAATGCGTGGGTCCTTGATCACGACGGTAACCGCAAGGTAATCAGTAAACTGGTTCAATCCGGATTTATAAATAGTAAACAGCTGCATTTTATTGTTTGTCCATTGAATAGGCTCGTGTTTTGTTTTTGTGCGATTGTAAATGGGTCGTGATGCCTTGTTTACATTGTATTTATAAGAATAAAAGATATTCTTGAAGTATTTATGCTGAACTCGCTACCTAAAGTGATCCAATAATTCTGATTCAATTTTAATTGGTTTGTGGCGGCACGGCACGGCACGGTAAGGTTTTTTATGCGACAATTAGGAATATACCTAACTAGCTTCTGCCCGCGACTTCGTCCGCGTCAAAATTTTGCTCCCCTGACCCTTCCCGTCGCATCGAATTGCCTGCCAGTTTTGGTCCATTTTTCGTTGCTGCTCCGCCCCTTTTCATCGTAGTGTGATGTTATATAGTTTATAGCCTTCCTTAATAAATAGCTGCCCAACACAAAAATATTTTTTTAATTCTGACCAGTAGTAGTTCCTGAGATTACCGCGTTCAACCAAACAAACAAACTCTTCAGCTTTATAATATCAGTATAGATATTCATCATCTACGTACTACATCTTAGAAAATCCCTTATATACTTCTCTATTTCTCAGAGTTCTGCTTTTCACAAGCCTTTTATAAATGCCGCACTCATATAAAAATTGTTGGGCCTATCCTTAGTTATGTGGCTGCTGTCACAATCAGAAATTGACGATGACAAGAAATCACATAATCTGTGACCCGTGCCCAATACCTACGCAGTCATGCATGCTACATCGCACTTGACAGCTGAGAGGTAAAAGAAAACATACGCGATTTCATTGATAGAAATGGAAAGTCATGGACCAAAGGTTAAAGTAACGTGTAATGTAGGGAATGTTGATGTGGTTATTCTATGAGTTATTAATATAATATTACCCACACATGAGAAAGTGGTTCGGTCCCTCTTTCACTTAGAAACAAAACCAGTAGTCACCAAAAGAGATATGAATGGTTTCATATCTCAGAAACCGACGGTTGTTTTCGAATAAAATTTAATTTAAATAATAGAGAACAAATAGTTTATTTATCAAATTAAATTTCATTCGATAACATTCCTCGGTTGCTTTCTAAACTTCAGAATATCCGACGGCCCTAGTTATTTATTCCTTTGGTGACCGCATCTTACATTTATGACTGGCCTGTTAATCTAGTGGTTAGTGGTCCTGGCTTCTAAGACGGAGGTCTTGGGTTCGATTCCCACCCAGGACAAATCTTTGTGTGATGACCACAATTATTTGTTCTGTGTCTGGGTGTTATTTATCTATAATATGTATGTATTTAGAAATATATAAGTATGTTTATCAGTTGTCTGGTTGCCATATTACAGGTTGCCTAGTTTGGGATCAGATAACGATGTGTTGGTTGTCCTAAGATATTATTATAGATATAATATTATAGATATTATTATTTATTTACGTAACTACAGTGAAATAGTACCAACGTTACAATATTACTTGTGGAATTCCCTATCTAAATGAACCCGAGCAGTCTTTATAAGTTCACCCTGGATGTTGTGCCCACCTGCTGCATTGTTGTTTTACGGTTTTTTTATGGCTTATTCAGTCCCTTCTTGTGTGGGTTCTTAAACATGACTATTATCATTGCCATGCCCTTCTATTTGGAGCTCAGTGACTATATAACTTGTTCTTACATCAAAACCCACATCGTTAGAAGTATATGAAGAGGCCAACGCGTCGTCATGAACCCAATGACCATAAATAACAAAATTATTATATAAGACGATGTTGAAATATTTACCAATATCATTAACACTGGTGTGAATCCATCTGCCAACAAAAATATTACATAAGAATGAGTGAAAAGAAAAGTAAAATTTTGTAAAGAGGCTTATTATTCCAAAGAATTCGTTAAGTTGTTATTGATTTCTTTGTAACTTACAATTTCATTTTAACACAATATATTTTCTAAAGATACTTCATTGATACTTTTACCTTCTATTTCTAAGTGTCGTAGAAATGACTAAAATCTCTTTCTGAACTAAACTCTTATATCTTATTAAAGCTCTTCATAAAATGTTATCTCGTATTAAATATCTTACTAAAATCTTATTGAATCTCTTACTAAAGTAAAGTAAATTAATCGTTTATTTAACAAAACACTTAGCCTAGGTAACATCAGTACTGTCTCAGTTATAGATAGGCATGGCTATTACATATGAGTAAGACCCCTGCCCTTCAAAACTAGGAGAGTCTTGTATCTCGAAGGACAGTGTTCTTTAGGTGGATTGACACATTTTTACAAAAAAAAAAAAAATATAATTGCGTAATAATCCTGATGAACATTTTTATTAAAAAGGCTTATGAGATAGTGAGGAGTGTGTGTGTGTGTGTGTACGTACGTGTGTGTGTGTGTGTGTGTGTGTGTGTGTGCGTGCGTGCGTGCGTGCGTGCGTGCTTGCGTGCTTACCAACTGTTGGTCTAGTGTTTGTGTTTAGTATGACTGCCTCGTTGATCTTGTGGTCGCAAGTGCTACCTCTGAGCATACGATCTTGAGTTCTAATCCCAGGCAAAGTGATAATGGCGTTTTTCTATCAGGAATTTCTCAGTAGCGGCCCAGAGTCTGATTAATTTGTGCCCAATTGATGGCAATAGGCTCGTCCTCTATTACATGGGACTTAAACATAACAGGCGAAATATGGGTGTACTATAGGTACACCTCTGAGTATCCCTCGGCATCACACTAAAGCTTGTACACAAGTTCCATACAACTTGATAAAACTTATTGATATAGACGAGACCTTATTCGCAGTGAGTCTATAAGGCGTCTGTGGCGAAATCTATTATAGACTGTAACGTAGATTTTTTAAGACAGCTGAGGAATTTTGTTTGCGAAAGTAGGATTTCGACTCCCCATAAAAAAGACCCTTAAGACCCTAAGACCTCCCTTGAAAAGACTTTGGAGAATGCAACAAAATTTGTTTTGTGCCACTACACCCACAAACAAAAAAGTTATTTCGAATTAAAGGAAACATTTCGGGCATTTTTTTCATTTAAAAAAAAAAATCACATGTAACCAACCGTGACATTTGGGACAAAGGGTGTATGGGTAGAACCTAGCTAATGACCTCTCAAATCCCTGAAAAAATTGTATAAACCCTTTACGAATAGCACAGTACCTAGTTAATGCTTATCAGTATTACATAGGTATATTCTTAAAGCGTCTGAAACTATCTTGGGTTTGTGGGATCAAGATTGTTTAATTCTGACTGGCATTCTGTTCCGGTACTAATTGATCGATGGGTTTGCTAATCGGATTTTCCTTCGCTCGTAGTGAAGGCCCACATATGTAGATGAATAGCAGGTAAGCTGATGAAGCCGGTGACCCCACTTTGAGTTATTTACATACCTTCCTCGCAACATAACATTAATTAGCAAGATCATAACAATTACTAGAACAACGAAGATGTGAACCTTCACACGTATCAATGATCAGCATACCTTAAAGAAGGTAAAATATGAAACTAAATTGAAATATATAGGCGACCTCGTAATAGCTCTAACATACTAAGCTTATTTGTCACGAATACGTCTTTCAAAAGTTCTTAATAAAAGATAACAATCTAGCCTAATAAACTTATCAACAATTTCTTACTTTTTTTTATGGATTATGTTCTAACTAAGAATAGTGCCAATTTGCACTTTCACGCAATTCCACTTTCTTAAAAACTGATAAATCGTTAAAATATACTTGTCATAATATGTAAAAGTATAATTGCTTATGTGACACTAAGGGCGAATTTCACCAATTAAACTGAACGCACTTTTAATCCGCGTCCAATAGTTGTCAGTGTCAATATTCCACAACAAAGATGCAACTGACAGCTCTTAAACGTGGTTTAAATGTGCTAATTGCGTTCACTTTGATTGGTGAAATTGGCCTTTAAGATAGTTTTTAACCGACTTCAAAAAGGAGGAGGTTCTCAATTCGGATGTTTATATGTTTTTTTTTTTTATGTATGTTCGGCCATAACTCCGTCATATAGAGACGGATTTGCAAAATTCTTTTTTTGTTCGAAAGGGGTTTATTCCGAAATAGTCCCATATAATTTTCATATGGATCTGATGATGAGTTCGGGAGGCAGACACCGGAACTCTTTAAAAAATGACAGGAAATCAACCGCGATTTCTGCTATCGCATAAATATGCATTGTTTGTTTGAAATTAGTGCAGGGTGACTACCACAACTAAAAATTTAAAAATAAAAACATTTTTACAAAAAAAAAAAACAACCGACTTCCTTAAAACACTACAAAGTGAAAAATAACTTTAATTTCGGAAGTCGGTGGCAAAAAAACCATAAATGCAGATCCTAAGACACCGACTACCGAAATTAAAGTTATTTTTCACTTTGTAGTGTTTTAAGGAAGTCGGTTGTTTTTTTTTTTTTTTTGTAAAAAAGTTTTTACTAACTTTTGCGAAGTTCTCTGTAGGTATGTAAGAAATTGTCGTCAAAATTGGTAAAATGGTGGTCGACTACACATAATCCTAATATTTTCCTACTAATATTATAAATGTGAAAGAGGATTGCATGTTCGGATGTTTGTGACTCAATTATGCAAAAACGGCTGAACGAATTTGGCACACAGATAGTTTATAACATGGATTAACTCTATTAACACTAACAGGATTTTTTTTATCTTGGTAGTACTTAACCGTGGCATAATTTTTGACATCTACGCTTGTGAAACTGCTTGAGTTAGTTTGAAATAAATTCTTGAGGTGTTTGCAAGCAGAGCCATCATGAGATATCAAGACATATTGGTCACCCTATAGACCCCGTAGTTCACAGTTCTGCAGTTACTAATGATACGGTCAAGAACGAGGGAGTGTCGACCTCGCCATCGATTGACTTGTACGGAAGTCGATCTGATTCTGGTATATTGCATTGTTGTTATTTATAGGGCATCGATTTATCTTTTATGGGCGTTTAGGTACTTGTTTTTATATAACACTAGCTTTTGCCAGCGGCTTCGCCCGCGTGGAGGTCGAAAATTATCCCGCGGGAACATACTACCGGGATAAAAAGTACCCTATGTGTTATTCCAGGTAATAAACTATCTGTATTCTAAATTTCATCCAAATCCGTTCAGTAGTTTTTGGGTGAAAGAGGAACAAACATCTATACATCCATACATACAAACTTTCGTGTTTATAATATTAGTAGGATAGGATTATAATTATAATTCGCGTTAATAAAATTACGCCTTTTCCCATGAGGGTAGGCAGAAACTACAGAACGCCACCTGCTACAATCCTTATAAATATTATTTTTGCTTCGTATATGTTCATACATCTGGTCATACACACACGCTGGTTCCACAGCACCTGACTTTTCTGAACAACATCACCAATAAGGTCACTATATGTTCTCCTAAGGCTTCCCATTCCGGCGTCTCCAGTAACATCTGCCTTGTAAATACCTTTTTTAAGCCGTCCTTCATTCATCCTCTTAACATGACCAAACCATCTAAGCATACTTTATTATTAATATCTGCTTATTTATATAAAAGATCGCTTCTGCATAGTTAATGCGTGAGAAACTAACACCAATTTCTCGTTTTTCGCTATTGCTATTTCATTCATTTTGACTATCCCCTCAACAGTAGAACTACCTTTCTTTTATTGTGGTTGCGTAAAACATTATTTATGAACTGATTGCTACAAAGCATTCACAAATTTGACTCAAGAATTGCAACACTGAAAAAAAAATAGGTAGGGAAACAGAACATTCGTGACAAGCCCCAAGCAGCAGCCAAGCTGAATACATTATGGTGAATCATCACGCGGGCTAAGTCTGGATGTCACACATGTCTTCGAATTTTTGGTTCTTTGCCCTGCTGATTTCCTCACGTTTACAAAATGTTTTCCATCACGGTTTTGAGAGCAGTAGTAATACAACATGAAGCGCCTGTCTGGATTGGAACCTACTAACTACAATTCTTAATTTGTGGCCGTTACCAATGACGAGGCCATCACTGTCCTGCAAATTATAAATACATACTTCATATAATCCGGATTCAAGACCTCACAAAGTTGATACAAGAATTGCAACATGCAACAAACAAATAGGAAACAGTAAATTCGTGACCAGCCCCAAGCAGCACCGCCAAGCTGAACCCAGTATGGTAAATAGGTAATGTTTATGAAGCCACGTCACGGTGGATTGTACTGCAGATAGTCAGATCGTGACCGAACCTCGGATATGGGCGGGAGATTGAATATTAAATAAATCATTTTCATGTCTTATGACATCAAAACATTGTTCTTTATAAGCGGCACGCGTTGATTGTGAATATTGTATCTATAAATGCTACAGTGGTGTCGGTTGCAACTTACAGCTTGTAGGTCGTAGGTTTGAACCTAGACAAGCGCGTTACTTAGTGTTAATTATTTCATCACCACTGCTCTCAGAACTGTGGAAGAAAACATCGTGAGGAATCTGGAATGTCCTAGAACCAAATATTCAAAGCCATGTAAGATCAACCAACCCGCAATGAACCTGCGTTTTCTGCCAGGGTCGCGAGATTGTTCGAAAGAGATACCGTGATCCTGGCACATGGGCAACTGAAGGAACACGGATGGGTTTTAGTCAGTAAAAGTCTGACACGCCCTCCCGCTCCGCCCAGAGCGGGAGAAGTCATTTGATGATTTCCCATCCAGAAAAAAAAACCTGCGTTTTGGAGTACTGCTCAGTACCTCTCACCGAAATGAGGCCTGTGTCCCAGCAGTGGGAACATTATCAGCTGATTTAAGCTACAGTGTTGCTGAGGGCTCTAAATAGCATTTCTCTCTAACCTCCTTGGTGGTTTGAACAAACACGTCTAACTTATTTTAAAAACTATATGATTTCGCGATTCCTAGACTACCGACTTCTGAGGAAAGATTGAGAGGACCTGTCCAGTCAATGCACGCATTTATCAGTAGGTAATCACGTCACTCAACTCAAAACTTAAGAGAATAGACTAGCCTCCCGTTACTTAGAACTTATAACTTATCTGACAAATGGTAAACAAAACCAAAGTTTAGTATAAGTCATTCATCGAGTTCAATACCCACAAAACTGCCACCACCACGAACGGTAGTAACAAGCACAAGTAATAACAATGTCGACGAATGATCATCCGTTATGTCAGCCATCAGTGGACGGAGTATAACCTAATAATGTTGCTAACCCATCAATTGTCTGCGGCGAAGGTTCTGCACACAACATAGATATATGTAGCAGGCTCACTCGTAACAACCTCATAACCTGATAAAATCAGCCTATGTTTCCACTGCTGGGACAGAAACCTCCTTGATGAGAGGGAGTGCGACGTAGGTAATTCAACCACGCATCCGGGTTGTTAGATGTCACATGTCTTCGAATTTTTTGTTCTAGGATCTGCCGGTTTCCTCAATATTTTTCCCTCCACGAGTTTTCCGATGGAGATTAAATAATTTAGCCAAAGTAAAGCGCCTGCCAGTGTTCCAACCTACAACTCGTGAATTGCCTGGGCTACCACTGCCCGCCTCCTCCCCTTCCTATCCTTTTTTTTTTGGATGGGTAATCATCAAATGACGTCTCCCGCTCTTGGGCGGAGCGGGAGGGCGTGTCAGACTTCTACTGACTAAAACCCACCCGTGTTCCTTCAGTTGCCCATGTGCCAGGGTCACGGTATCTCTTTCGAACAATCTCGTGACCCTGGCAGGCATCGGTCCTAGCAGACCCCTTCAGTTCTGCTGACATCTCTTTGAGGCGCGCGTGGAACACTACGCGCCGTTGACCCGAGCCTGGTCCTTACCGGGCGACGAGCTACCCATTGCTCGCCGCCCGCAAGCTCGCGCCTACGGTGGCCGGGAGTCTGTTATTGACTCCCGACGCCTGGGGCGTCTCCTCTTGCCCCCTTCCTATCCTTACCCAAATATATTGGAGTCGGTACAGTATATTTTCTCCTTACAGATCTCTATCAGTGGCCACCCTCTCTTTAGTCATATCATTTTTGACACAGCCAATCCATAATTTCTTACGTCCCCCAGTCTCATCCAAATTCATCCTCAGAAGTTTCCTCTCGGCATATTCCGCCGCACAATACGCCCATTGTCCATACAATTACAACCAATTCCTTAAAACAAAACACTACATTAAATCCAAATGAGATTCCATCAGAGAATAAAATGGTAAATCCCTGCCAAAGATTATCTCAGACTTTCTAAAAGCCATATTAATTCTTTGATCAGCAAATCGGCTGTCGAATATCATCTTACCTGTTGTAATTTGACGCCAGATTTTGAAGAATCCCGTGGATTTACGGAACACGATATTCACTACACAATCGAGAAATCAAAGCTCGTTTTAATACATTAACAGTTATTAGGGCTCTTGCTTTAAAACAAGCTCGATTATTCGATTTCGGAGTTAAGCGATTAAAACAACATCATCATGATTCTTCTCCCTTTCATCATCTTCATTATTTCAACCGAAAGACTTCTACGGCTGGGTTGTATATGCCTCCATCAATTACGAGGGTTTTCTATAGGCGCCGCTCTTGGTAGGCGGGTTGGCGTTCGCAGCATGGTAGTAAAATGCATAGAGAGCGCTGCTACCCATTCTGTAGTAAGTCCCTTAGTCGGCTCGATCGACACCCACGGGAAGAAAAGGTATAGTGCTAATCTTTACGTCCAACACCAGACTGAACTTCCCTAAATATTAGCCGTCATTTCGGTAGTCCATCCATTGTTTCTTTGGTCTTCCCCTAAAAAGTTCATATACGTACATTATTAATGTGGAGAGCTATAAAAATATTCAAAACTTTTCTGCGAATGTTCAACAGTGATTAAAGCATTTGTAACTAAATATCGCAATAGCTAGCACAGAGTAGCGTAGATTAGCCTTCACAGATGAGTAAGCCTACTGCATTGTTGTTCTTCTGTCCGTCGCTAGGCTGTGGCGCCCAGTATGTGTGGTCCACGCCACGGTCATTATCAGAACGATCGCCCTTGGCATAGTTGTGATAATACGCGAATGATACTGTTTTATTAAGAATTATGTCATAACTATGTGGTAATAATGGCTTTTTTCTTATGAAGTGTTGTTATCTTTTTAATTATAGACATTAAGAGGAGAATATTTGTTTTTGTTTCTAAGAAATAACTGTGGAATTTGAAGCTCATTAAATTCTAGGAATACTAGAGTTTTATGTAGCTTTTTGCCGTTTACAAAATTCTTGTGAAACTCTGAAGCTGAAAGAATGTAGGCTAACGAGTTCCCAGTAAAGTATCTAGCTAGATATTTCAGTTTTCCAGAAATTCATCGCAATTGCTCGTCGAATGGAAGTTTCAAAGGCTATATTAGAGGCTTCCCCGTATTGCACTGTAATGTTACAGCTTTTATCATTTTAAAAGCTCAGTTACCTTTTACTGCTTACTAGAAAGATCTACTGGGTGACTTTTTTTAGCGTCTTGAAAAAAAATGGGGGTAATAGGTGAACGGAATAGAAGCTTTTGGCATAGAAATTTTTATTATTTTTATTTTTGAATAACATGTAATTAAATTGATCTAGTAATAAATACTACACATTTAAAGTAACATTTTCGTACTAGAACAACAAAAACAGAAATTTGGAAAAAAAAAAAACAAAAAAAAATAATTAAAATCTATCGAAACTCAAATCATACGCACCCTACTCAATGGGCGGCATGTATGATTGATTTCGGAGCGCGGTCCTACCCTTTGAAGCCGGCCGATAGGTGGCCTCATTGATCTTTCGTAGGCGCACGAGCCGCACACGCATCCCTGTCCACCCGCGTCCCGCGCTCCTTAAGTCACCTACGATGAATCTGAAGGCCTTCCTGCCTTCTATTCTAGTTACACAACACACCATATGAAGGTCGAGACGGTAAAAAATGTCATCCAGTATATTTTAATAAGATAAACATAATTAGACCCTAAGTAATAACAGCTACACGGGTCAATCGCTCAGGTTAAGCTGCACTTGCCACGGTTGGTCCGCGGGTTGGTGACCATCTTTCTATACCAAGACCCGTGCTTTCTCGTCAACCCGTTGATCGCGGCTGCCATTCGAGAAACTTTGACAGTCGTTAAGGGTCGTTAGAAGCTCGAAAGTCTGACAACCAGTCTTATTAAGGGATATCGTATTACCCAGTAGCTGAGTTGTCGAGGTCAGATAGGCAGTCCCTCCATGGAACATGTTGGTATTCAGCTGCATCCTGTTAGACTGAAAGCCGACCCCAACATAGTTGCGAAAATACTAGACAGATAATGATAAAATATAACTGGATGGTTTTGACCACAGAACAGATAAAAGACATATGTACTAGAGTTATATAACATCGCTAAAGCCAGTCTCTACCGTTTAAAAAAGACGACGGTTAAAACACAAACCAGTATTTAGTTTCACTCATTCCAAGACAACAGTCGAAAAACAAAAAGCTCCGCAAATTCTAAACACGTACACACATAAATCCTTTTTGTTTGTTTGTTTTTTTGTCGCGCCAAGTAGATTAGTCAACTGGTTTGTAGATATTGATCTCAGTTCCGTAATAAGTATCTGTTTGATTGATCTGTATCCTGCATTTTTGTGGTCGTGACAGTAATGGTGACCACATTGTTAACTTATATGCTGGAAACTCTATCTTTGACTTTCTGGATTGAATTTCGGATGACGGAGTAGGAATAAGATTTTTGATAGTGTCAATTCGATTTTTAGACGAGAACTGAGAATGAAATTTCAGGATCGCATCACATATAGGCACACTTAGTCACATGAGAGAGATGGAAGTTGTAACTCTGTCTGTCTCTCAAACAAAATTCCTCCATCGGGGAAGGCCAGGGTAACCAATAAAAAACTTACAGGATTGTATTGATTATAATTACGTGAAGCCATATTTTTCACGGTCGCGAATCATATTTTAAACAACATACAACCTGACACTTACCTACAAATTGCAAAAAAATACTTTACCTACCTTAACGCAACCTCCTTATAGTCAGTGTCAGATGTGAAAAAAATAAAAGTCGTTGACACCCGCCTTTCAATGTATTCAAATATTTCAAAACGATACGAAAAAAATGTAAAGAAAGTGTCGCTAGCACGGTCAAAACGGTAATTTGAATACATTGGTAGGCAGGTGTCAATGACTTTTATTTTTTTCACATCTGGCACAGACTGTAGTCTTCATTTGTTACGTAGATAGGTTCTTGTGAGGAAAGTTTTGATTATGATTGTGGATGAGAGTACGTGAAGTATTGCTTATAATGTTCCCACTGCTGGGACACAGTGGAGGCACTTGGTAAGCGGGAGTTGGACATAAATCAACACGCGGGCCCAGTGCGGAATGGTAGATGACATATGCCGTCGATTTTTTGGTTCTGGGACATCGCAGTTCCCTTTCGATGTTTTTCTTCACCGTTGCGAGATGTGCAGTGGTGATGAAATATTTCCTATGTAAGCACAGAATTTTACAGGTTGATCTCGGACCACAAGCAATAAATCCCACAGCTGAGTGAGAGTTTTGTTAGAAACTATTCAAACGTAACATTTAGGAGAATGGTTAACGTTCTGTCATTACTTAGTAGTTTTAGCGTCGGCAAAAGGAAAGGCGTTAAATATGTTTTGATTATGTCATAAAATCTCCGAAGTATCTACAGTCTCTGAGACCGGCTTATTATTCTTAAGAAAACAACAGATTTGGATTCGGGTTTTCCCACAGTTTAGAAATTTTATTCCGAAAGTTTTATGTACGTAAGCTATATTAAATTTACATTATAATACAGATATCTCGATGTTGTGTCAAGACGTAAAAACCGTGCGAAGCAGGGTTGAGACGTTAGTTGTTTTATGAATATATCAACATATAAAGTCTGGTCAGGCGCACTGTGCCCCAAATTCGCTACATTAAATGCAACAACTAATATTCCGCTTGGCAGTACAGCAAATTTTGACAAAGCTACTTGTACAATTAATTTCGGCCTCAACAGTCATTTGTTTTGTTACATTAGAATAAATATTTATATTTATACGTGAATCAAAAGCTTTGTACCCTTTTTTACGAAAATTACGCCGTCGGAGGAAATTTGGCACAATATATTTGATATGGAGAAGTAGTGCAGATTTTTTTTTTTTATAATTGTTATTTCATTTTTTAAATGAATTATGGTCGAATTTCGAACACTGGGCGATCACAAGTTGATATTATTATTTGACGTATTCCAAACGATACTCCTTACAGGAAATTTCTTTCAAAATCACAAATAATTCTGACTTGCAGCCCGGAACGCGGAACAGTGCATTAGCTGTTGCCTGCGACTTCTTCTGCGATTCGAAATGGAAAGTTAATAAGCATATGGCCTTACCTAGGCCATGGCCAAATCCATTCAACCGTTTTAACGTAATATAATAACATAACAACCAAAATTCTATCGCATTTATAAAATTAGTCAGGATAACAACAAAAGAAAGCTTTATCGATTTCACATCGATGCATATCGGCGCTTTATTTATCATAATTAATTAATTTTGTAGTGTAACATTGTAGAACACTTGATATGCACATGACTGTACGACATTCCGCGTGTGCGGTGACCGATATAAGCACTGACGGTTGCTAATTGGCACAGGTTACTTGACTAGGCGTGGTTACTTGAAGTGACAGGGTTATTAGGGGAGTGCATGTCTTAGATTCAGGTATTTAGGACTACTAATTGTTGTTGGTGGATGGAGAATACTGATTTATATGACTAGAGGGGCAATTCTTCTAATTTTAAAAACGTTCGCTCAGTCTCAGTCTGTCAAGAATACCTCAAGTTTCAATACATTTTTGGCAAGTTTCTGACATTTTATTGTCGCCGAGATAAAACTGCGACTAGATGTTGAATGTTTTTAGGGTTCCGTACCTCAAAAGAAAAAACGGAATCCTTATAGGATCGCTTCGTTGTCCGTCCGTCTGTCTGTCTGTCAAGACCCATTATCTCGGTAACGCATGGAAGTATTGAGTTGAAATTAAAACAACATACTCAAGTCTAAAGTCTCTTGATTTTGTTAGAAATAATAGTCATTTATTTTCGCGAATGGCAGATAAATTTCCCAGAAACAGGCGTGATCAAAGTCAGCTCTGTCTGCATAGTAGTAGGACTGCACTTATGCGCAGAAGTGTTTTTTGCATGGCCCCCATAATTTATAATAAGTTACCGAAGAGTTGGAGGGAGCTTAATAATGGTCAATTGATAAAACAACTAAAGTCATTTCTAACCAATAAAGCGTATTATAATATTAATGAATTTCTGACAGAACTATGTATTTTGACATAGTTTTTTTTTTTTAATTTGGTTTTTATTATTTTTGTTTATTGTTGACATTCATAATTTTGTTACAGTGTACTAAATTCAAGGTAAATTAATGATATTGACTGGACTGCCTAAATTATTAACAATCTGATTACAACTAATATTTGCACGCCATAATACGTGGCAAACATGTCTGAACTTATATTTTCTTTTATGTTATCCTGCATGCACGTTGTAATTCTGTATGTGTACACATGTTTGGGCAAATAAATTTACTTTGACTTTGACTTTGACTTGAAGCTGAGAAAAAACCAAACTTCTAAGTTAACGTGAAAAAAAGATATGGCCGTTTATGCCGCAAAGGACGTAAATTTTGACACTCTCAAGGGAATCAAAATGTATAGGGTATTCCTCGTTGACCTAGAACTATGATATTTGGCAAGTAATACCGTATTATACTACAAATAAACGGAAAAATCTGAAAACTATACATTTGTTATTAAATCATAAAAAAAACAGGGTTAGTGGGCGAGTTCGACTCGCACTTGTTTAATTACGAGAATTGGCCTTTTTTTCATCTGAAATGATGATGATGATGAGTAGTATTGTAAAGTACTGTATTTAATGTCAATCATTACATAATGCACACAGGAAATGTACAGAGCAATTAAGGATTATATTGACCATAACATAAATAAATCGATACGGCAACAAGCCTGTCAAATGGCCGTTTAATAGAGAAGTAAGTACCTACCTAGTACCTTGGTTGATAATAATACTTTATCGAGTATTAAATGGGTAGATATAGATTTTTATGACTATTAATTAAGTGGAAGTTTCCAGAGGGGCAATTCTCATAATTTTATGAACGTTCAGTGTGTTCTCAGTCTCAATCTGTGAAAAATACCTCAAGTTTCTGTACATTTTTGACAAGATTTTGACATTTGTTTGTCGCTGAGATGAGACTGCACACAGACCTTCTGACGGTACCATGGCAACTTATTTGTTGTTGTTTTTTTGCCTATCGTTCCCCTAACTGTACTGGGGTTGGCTTTCAGTCTAACCAGATGCAGCTGAATACTAATTCTTTTTTACGAATAAATACAGTCAGGAAAATAATTCTTAGTTTTTAATGACGCATTTGTCAACCATAGGACTTGGGACACCACCACTAGTTTCTTATAAGTAAATGAGTTTAATAGATTTCATCATTAAGTTGACACACTATTATTTGTGGTTGCACTCCGTGGAAATGATTTACCTACGTAAATAATGATTGTAATTATTTCTGGGAATAAACATTGAGTAATGATGCATTTTTAACAAAAACATTGTACTTGCAACTTCAACATAAATAATTTGGTGAGTAAGAAATACTGAAAATGAAAATGCTTAGTGGAAATGAAAACCTATCACAATCAGCCTATATTGTTCCCACTGCTGGGACACAGGCCTCCTCAAGGTGAGAAAGAGAAGGCCGTAATCTACCACGCGGGCCCAGTGCGGATTGGTAGATGTCAAATGTCTTCGAATTTTTTGGTTCCAGGACATGCCGGTTTCCTAACGATGTTTTCCTTCACCGTTTCGAGAGCAGTGGTGATTAAATGATTTACACAAAGCCTGCGTTCGAACTCAAGACCTACAACTCGTGACCACTGCACTCACTAGTTTAATTTATCTAAATAATGTTAAACCGTCATATCATTAATCAATTTGAATTCCGAATCGATGAAAAAAAAACAATTTATTGCCCTGTTTCAAGAACAATAGAATTAAAGGAAGCTGAAGTCATGGACGGGCAATAAAAATAGCTTCCGAATCTGATAGTCAGTGTGACGAATCGGGACAACGTGGGGCAAGATCCAAGGTCTGCCTGTAATTGAGCAGGAGGATGACTTTCACTTCTCGGCCATAATAGGCAAAAAACTCAAATTATATTGGTTTGTGCAAAAAATCTTAGGAGGCATTGCGCGTGCGTCCTTCTCAGTGAATTTTTCCGCTTTTAATATATTGTACGTTCTTACTTCTTGATATATTTTCTGAGGAGTTTTTTTATGAGTGAATATGATTTTTTATTGTTGAAAAGTTGTGAAATGTTATTTTCTTTCATCAATATTTTTCTGATACTTTCCTGTGGCGATCAAATATAAAGATTTTTTCGGAAACTATTTTATACGCTGCTGAATGGGTCTGAGTTTGCATGTCATAGCCAAAGATGATGATTTAATGAATATATTGAACTATTACGTAACTAATGCACTACTGCCAAATTTCGTCTGTCTGTGTGGCAAATTACATCCGAATCTGTTGAGTAGTTTTTGCGTGAAAAAGTAACATTTAGAGAGCTCATTTATAATATATGTAGTTGGATAGAGTAGGATGAAACATTTGTCAAAATAGCAAGAAAATTTTGGCAATTGGAAATAAAGCTTGTTGAAATCTTCAAGCAAACTGATTGCTGTCCTATTTCTATCGCGTACCTTTTCGACACATAAAAGTAAGTTTTCCTCAATAAATATTTCATAATTCGGATCTCATTGTTGTAATTACGGACTCCCGGATATTTGGTATCCGGTTGTAGGACGCCTAATATTTCGTTGCTCTCACGGTGTCGTCGCGGGACGTGACTAGAATACATTCGTTCATTCAATGACATTAGTGAACAAGATTTTCCGAAGTTACATCACTATGTTATGTAGTTGTCATCTGGAATCGTAATCCGCATTCCTAATAGTTTCAATTACTTGGTTTTTCTAGCCGGATCCATGGTAACGTTATATGTTCTTTATAGACCTTCAACTCTGTTCACAAGTCGTCATGAAGTGTGTAATGTAGTCGGTAAAAAACTTATTTACATACATTAATTGTGGTGCATTCATACATAGGTTTTATACTACACATAACGTAATATCACGCCTTGGTACCCGAAGGATTGTACAAAGATGTGCATATAGTACTGCCTAATTTAGACAGTGATGATTAAGTCCCATTTAATAGGGGGTGACTCTATTGCCATTAAACGGGCACAAATTCAAACGAAAGAGATTCAGATTTCTTTGTACTATGTGCTGTTTCACTTACATATTATTACGTTATATAGGTTGTTATTAGGTATCTAACCCTGCAGGTGATTTCACGTGACCCTGTCGTCCCACCCTCCTGATATCCTGTTACCCTGCTGCTATCCTATTAATTATCTCCTGATCGGCCTAAACCTGACCTGATACTGAAAATCTAATTTTTTTTCATCTTCATCTCCGTGATTTTGCCTAACGATCTAAATCTAGACCCTACCAAATAATCTAGTCATATATGAGACATTTTCTTTACTGAAATTATAATCATTAAATATCCCATAATGTGTATCCTAAAAACTATAATTTGAATAAGAGCATTGTGGACCCTGCCGGGCACAGTGAAATAGTAGCAGAGAAGGAGCTTTCAAACGTACCATTTTTGGGAACTGAACCGAATGCTATCAAAGCCTTGTTGCCGGTAGGTGTTAGTAACCTGTTAAAATAAATTTCTCGTAAATTGCGTAATTTCATCTCGTAAATTCATACACTATCAATCAGAATCTGAATCATTTTGAAAGCTATTGCTAATCTATTGCCTTATACAGTCGATAAATTTGTCTGCTCAACAACGTAAATAACGCAATGAATATTGTAGAACTGTCAAAATTAAAGTGTGTTACGCAATTACTCCTTTAGCGTCAAAACAAACGTACTTCAATAAAGTACCACAATAATTATACGAAGCACTTCGTTCGTGCCTCCGTACTAATGTTTCCACAGACCCATCGACGTATACGTATTTATCTGCTCAACAATAGTATCGACTCGCTGAAACCCGATGCTATAATGCGGGGTGAGTGCCAAACAACGTATAAATATAAAACACACAGTAATGGTGGGAAATAATAGCTCTATTATGGCCAACAGTCTGTTGTTCTCGGGTCTTTGGGCTGGGAGACCAAATTTTTAAAACGACCTAACAGATAGATAGGTATCCCGTAGGTTTTAAAAAAAATAACTTATTCTAGCTTTTCTACTAGAACTGGAGTTACCGACATAGCTCGCAGAGTAAGCAAACTGAAGTGGCAGTGGGCTGGCCATGTCTGTCGAAGGACCGATGGCCGATGGAGCAGACGAGTCCTGGAGTGGAGACCGCGTATCAGCAAGCGTAGCGTGGGACGCCCCCCAGCTAGGTGGACCGACGACTTAAAGAAAGTGGCTGGGGCAAACTGGATGCGGAAGGCGGAGGACAGGGTGTTGTGGCGCAACATGGGAGAGGCCTATGTTCAGCAGTGGACTGCGATAGGCTGAGTTGATAGCTTTTCTAGGGGCTCATGTCTAAGTGACAACAGCCGCATGGGTCAATCAGTCAGGTTAGCCACGTTTGCCGATGTCGGTCTATGGATGGGTGAATATTTCCACATACTGAGACCCCTCCTTGCCTAGAAAAGCACGTTAAGAGCTTTAATAATTTCTACATAATATAAAACAAAATCGCTTCCCGCGTCTGTAAGCTTAAATCTTTTAAAGTACGCAACAGATTATAATTCGGTTTTCATCTATATACTGAGTAATTTAAACGGAAGGTTATATGTATAATACGCAGGCGAAGCCCTTGGCAAAAGCTAATAGTTAATAAATTAAATAAATGTTTAGTGAGATTTACTTACTTTTTACCTAAAGAAAAAAAAAAGAACAACTGCCTTAAGAACAAGGTGCTGTGTCTGACTCAGACAAAATATAATAAAAGCTAAGTACATGAACGTGGAAGAATGCATTCCGTTTAAGATGATAACTAAGATATTCTATCTAGATTCTAGAGCAAGGCCAAAGACTTTCAGAGTAGGTACTTACAATTTTATTTTCTACATAATCCGACAATTGCGAAGTAAACAAGATCATGGCAAAAGTATAGGGCTAAATAATGTTACCTACATATACATATCAGAAAAGTGTGGTCAAATTTAAGGGTATGGTACAGATTACCAAAACAATGAACGACTTCCTCCATAGCACCAATATCGTAATCGAGAAAAAAATAAACAGGCGTGACATATATTTGGATCAATAATTTGACTATCGATAGTTGACAATTTGACTACCGGCTGTTATTTGTAAATCTTTGACAGTTGTTACGGTTCGCCAGAAGTCCGACAGTCAGACCAGCAATCTTACCAAGGGGTATCATATAACCCTGTAACTGGGTCGTGGAGGTCAGATAGGCAGTCACTTCATGTAAAATACTGGAATTCAACTGCATCCGGTAAGACTGGAAAAAAAAAAAAAGCCGACCCCAAAATACTTGGAAAAACGCTAGGCAGATGATAAATTGATAATTTGACAACCCTTTAATTTTATCACATTATTCTGATACATGCTGCATATCATACAAAAATTACAGATGTTTTGTAACAATCTTTGTCTTAAATTTTCGTTCATTGTATGTACATAGACGTTTAAATACATAAACACGAGTCTAACAAAAATGTTTAAGGTCGAATAACATGCATAATCACGGCCACGGACTTTTAGGAAATTGCGAGTGTCGGAAGTTGTTCGTGTGTGTTTGCATAAGAATTATACACGAGTTTGGATTTTATTTGCATTATTTATATGTCTCTAAAAATATATACTTGCATGGTCAAGATAGTAATATATAAATAGAGATTTTAATGATTAAAAAATGTATTTAATTTCCGCGCTGGGGCAAAGTGTTATTCGGTTCTTCTGTCTATCTGGGTTCTGTTCTGGAGTCTAGATTTGTGTCCGGAATAGGCTCAATAACGTACCATCACACCTTGTAACCTGAAGGATTGGGCAGAGGTGTACCTATAGTTCACCCACGTTTCGCATGTTTTGTTTTAGTCCCATATAATAGGGGGCGAGCCTATTGCCATCAACCGGACACAAAGCTGGACTCCGGATCGGTACTGAGAAATTCTAGATAGAAAAACTAAATAACGCCAATAACCCCAACACGGAAGACCTCATGCTCAGCAGAATTCCTATAGTAAATATATAATATCTTAGGACAACCAACACACCGTTATCTGATCCCAAACTAGGCAGAGCCTATACTATAGTAACCAGACAACTGATAAACATACTTATATATTTCTAAATACATATTATAGATAAATTACACCCAGACACAGAACAAATGATTGTGCTCATCACACAAAGATTTGTCCTGGGTGGGAATCGAACCCACGACCTCAGTCTTTGCAGTCAGGGTCACTAACCACTAGACTAACAGGCCAGTCATGACCACTAGACCAAAGAGGTAGACTAAGAAAATCCATACGGGAAAACCAAATAACGCTTATCCCGACCAGAGAATCGAACCGAGTACTCTACACTCAGTAAAGGTAGTTAAATTACGTATAGCCCTCAGACTAGACATTACATAGGCTGCTTTATTTGTCGTTAAGACCCATTTAAGAGCATCATTTGATAGAATTTTTATATGAATCAGTCTTTTAAAATCGTCCTTATACTCGTAATTGACTATTGTTTATAATCATGAACAGATCATTTCTTGTGCATAATCTGTTGAATATTTAAAGAAAAATGTTAATTTCATTACCTTGTTTGGTTTGATGAAGGATTATGCGTAAGTAATCAGTGAGGTAATTGCTTACTAAAGAATTAATTGAAGCCCTGGTTTTAATGAAAGGTGAACTAAGGGCGGGTTGTTTTATCTTCATTCACCTTTTCCTTTTCTTTATCTGTATAATACCTTTTTTTGGGTAGAAAATCATCATATAACGCTCTGGGCGGAGCGGGAGGGCGTCTCAGACTTTTACTGACTAAAACCCACCTGTATTCCTTCAGTTGCCTATGCCAGGGCCATGGTAACTCTTTCGACCAAATCTCACGACCCTAGCAGGATCTGTATAATGCCTAAGTATTTTTTTCGTACGTCGTATTCGGGAGACCACTGAAACTCAGCGCTGTTCTGTGGGTCCCATAGCACAGCATCGTGCAGAGTGGAAGCCTTCTTGTCACAGTCACGGCGTGCAGCTGCCGACTGTTTATGTTCCGTGTTCCTAAGTATAATTCTATGTTGTTTTCTTATTTTCTTTGCGATCTCATCTTTTTGTATGCACGTGTTTCTGTAACAATTTTTTCTTTGTTTCTTTTCTTGTTAAATTCAAGCTTTTTATGGAAAATCTTAAGATTATTATTTTATTATAGACCAAAACTCAACGTGGATAAATATTAATGAGAGCGGTGGTAACGGCGACTCTTAGGTTATGAGCTCGGGCTCAAGCAGGCACTCTACTTTTTAAAATTATTTCATCACCACTGCTCTCAAAACGCTGTACGCAAAACATCGTGAGGAAATGTCTTAGAACCAAAAAACTCGAAGACGCGTCACATCCAGTAACCCGCACTGGGCCCGCGTGCTGGATTATGGCTCGCTTTTGGCGAGGAGATTTGTGTCCCAGCAGTAGAAACATTATTGGCTGTTGATGCTAAATATTGACGGATACCATCAAAATCATTCCCTGTGGAGCCGGACGTAAAGAATAGCAGCATCCCATTTCTTCCTGTGGGTGTGGTAATAGGCGACTAAGGGACTTACCAGAGAATGGGCAGCAGCGTTCTCTATGCATTTTACCATCATACTCCGATCGCCAACCCGCCTGCCAAGCGTGGCGATTATGGCAAACCCCCCCAAATTGGGGGCGACCTATCTCCAGCAATGGACGTCTTATGGCTGAAATGATGATGTTTATGATGACAATCAAAATAAACAGCTCTGTTTATAATAAATAATGACAGATACTATCAAACTCGTAAGTGCAAATAACGCTGTTTCCGTATACACACGGCAATTGTTCACGCATAATTTAATGGGCGTGGGAGAACAACCTTCCTAATTAAACCTTAAGAATTTACGAATAATGACACATCAATATAGAGGCTATACTTATTAGTGGTTTGTGGGTAAGTAACAACAGCTGCACGGGTCAATCGATCTGGTTAAGCTGCACTTGTCGAGGTTAGTCCGGGGATGGGTGACCATCTTTACATAATAAGACCTTTCCGTGCCGCAGAAAGTACATAGCTGTTGATCTCGACTGTCGTGCGGGGATCTTTGGCAGTCGTTACGGGTCGTCAGAAGCCCGAAAGTCAGACAATCAGTCTTATCAAGGAATATCGTGTTACTCTATAAATGGGTTGTGGTGGTCATGTAGGCAGCCGCTCCTTGTTAAATACTGATATTCAGCTGCATTCGGTTTGATTAGAAGCCGACTGCAAAACAGTTGGGAAAAGGCTAGGCAGTCGATGATGACTAATTAGGAGCAGCATGAACTAATGAACCATTGAACGATCAGTTCAATGGTTCACTCGTTTATTTTATTTTCTTTTATTTAATACTAAGATTAAGGTAAGTTTTTTTACTACTAACTATATATGGATTTATTTCTGAAATAAATATTTTGAATTTGACAAACGCCAGTGCACCCTTGAAGGTTAATCGTGCTGCTGACCTAACTAATTGGCGATATTTTTGCCACCATAAGGGGTTGCCACCCCATAACTCGTGATATGATCAGCGGCGATGAAAACTTAAAAGGCTATAGGGCTATAGGCAACTGCGACTGGTCCGTGTGGTGTTGGACGTAAAAAATAGCATCATCCTAATTTATTCCCGTGGGTGTCGTAAAAGGCGACTAAGGGACTTACTAGAGAATGGGCAGCAGCGTTCTCTATCCAGTTAACCACTATACTGCAATCGCCAACTCGCCTGCGAAGCGTGGCGTTTATGACGAATCCCTCGAAATTGGGGGAGGCCTATGTCCAACAGTGGACGTCTCACGGCTGAAGCTTACGACTGCTATCATTGGTCAGTGAGTTTCTAAACTACAAAACAAACTCATCATGAGCTGATAAAGCATTCCAAGTAAGTTAAGTTATTATCTTAAGTAAACCTGAACCAGTATCAAAATCACCAGCCTATAATGTTCCCACTGCTGGGACACAGGCCTCCTTTCGGTGAGAGGGAGTGGGCCGTAATCTACCACGTCGGCCTAATGCGGATTGGTAGATGTCACATGTCCACAAATTTTTGGTTCTAAGAAATGCCGGTTTCCTCACGATGTTTTCTTTCACAGTTTTTATACCAGTGGTGATGAAATTATATACACAAAGGAAATAGCCTGTTGGATTTCGAACTCACGACCTCGTAAGTCGCGGCCGTTACCCACTGAGCCACCACTGCTCGCTACCACACGAACCAGTTTACCACGAGAAAGTATTTACTTATTCATTTCTTAATGAAGTTTGACTTCCACGCAAATCTAATGAAAATATAATTAAAACCCAACGCGCAACCGTAATTTGTTTGCCAAAGTTCATTAATTTAATCAATTTACAGGTTATAAAGCAAAAGGGTTGGTTAAATAAGTAGTATACAATGTGAGAGAATTAGAGTATTGAGTTTAAAGCATAATATACTGACCATAACATCTTTGAAGCTAACTATTACTATTAAGAATATCGTGTTGACTCATGCATTACTTTATGCATTTAAAATTGAGCTTTATTGCCTTCCAATTAGAATTAATTTTCTTTGTTAAGCAAATTACTACTTTTTAAATATACCCATTTTAAAAGTTACTATAACTCGATTCAGTAGTCAATTATGAACAAAATACTCTCAGGACTTGCGCTTATTCCTATTCTTTGGAGAAAATTGTTTTAGAATAATTATCTTTACATAGTATAAAACAAAGTCGCTTTCGGCTCCGCTTAATCTATAAGCTACGCAACACATTTTAATGAGGTTTCCATCTAAAGACAGAGTGATTCAAAAGGAAGGTTTATATGTATAAGATGCGAGCGAAACCCTGGCAAAAGCTAGTTTATATATTTAAATTGTAAATCATAAGTAAAATGACCACACTGTCGTATTGTCGAGATTTTAATACCTTCATATAAATCACTACATAGTATAAAACAAAGTCGCTTCCCTCTGTCTGTCCTTATGTATGCTTAGATCTTTAAAACTACGCAACGGATTTTGATGCGGTTTTTAATAGATACAGTGATTCAAGAGGAAGCGTTACACGTTTAATACACGGGCAAAGCCGCTAGCAAAAGATAGTATTCAATCAATAATTAATCAAAGAAAAGCTCGAGCGCATACACTGTTTATTTTTTTCATGCACATAAACGTTTAATTGCCTAAGGTTACATACTACGCTCTGCCTGCTTCATACTACAAACGAAAGCCTTGTTCACCATCGAACAATGTCCACAAACGACCCACTGAAAAGAAATATAAACAACAAATTTGCACTCCATTTAATTGTGAATGCGTGACAATTATTCATCCATGAAATTATGAACGATACACTTTAACCAACCATGCATTGTGCGAAGGACATCATAAAACAGTTGTAGGAGTGTAGAACAATGTTGGAAAAAACGTTGAGGTCAACAATTATTGGGTTGATCACCCAAATACAATGGAGATGCTAGTAGGTGGTACTGATAATGTCGAAGATTACACAAAAAACTGGTCAAGAGCGAATCATACTCTCGCACCGAGGGTTCCGCACCATCAGATATAAATAATATTATTGTATTTCAGTTTTAGGTCAGCGCCCTCTTGACCCATAGTGTACTAATGTATTTTATTATGATTTCTGAAAAAATGTGCTATTTAGAGACATCGTTTTATTTTTACTGTAATTTAAACATACATTTCTATCACATAGAATGATTTTTACATTTTTATTCAAAAGTCGATAACTATACAGCCTTAAAATTGATAATGTGCAAATAGCGCTCTTTCATATGACACCCCACATGCCCTAGTAGCCCCACTAATAATATCTAAAACCGCGAAGAGTTCCTGATGTAAAAAAATAACTTTTTTTTTCTTAGTTGGACATACATTTGTCATCTAAAACCATCCCACATTTCAAGTTGATAGCATAAGTAGTTGACTAAGTCTCACCCTAAGGGTTCTTTTTTACCATTTTGGTACGGAACCCCAAAAAGATACTGCAACAGTTGGGTAAACAGTGACGTCTTGACGACATTATGCATTCTGTTAACCGGCGATGTAGAACAAAAAATAAATTAAAGCAGAGACGGAAAGTAATGCAATAACGTCACAGATCTTGGTAAATCCATTATCATCTTCCTATAAGATATTATGAAGGACCAAGCAAAAATAATTCCTGCCAGGGTCGCGAGATTGTTCGAAAGAGACACCGTGACCCTTCACATGGGCAACTGAAGGGACACGGGTGGGTTTTAGTTATTAAAAAATAAAAAAGTTATTAATTTTCTAGCAGATAAAGCTTATTATAATATAAATGAGATTTTAGATGAGAGATTTTGATTACCTGTTTTACCAATTCTTTATTTTTAATGTTCGTTTATTATTATGACATTTTTAAATAATTTGGCTTGTACTTACATTTTAAATAACTGTGTAAATATTTGCATGCCATTGTTTAAGGCAAACATGATGATCTGTATTTATATCCACTTTTAACATCTCTTGCATGCTGACAATTTGTGTTGTATTGTATGTCTTGTACTCATGTTTGGGCAAATAAACGATTATCTTATCTTATCTTAACACGCCCTCCCTCTCCGCCCAAGAGCGGGAGACATCATTTGATGAATTCCCATTCAAAAAAAAAAAAACGCAAAAATAATTGGTATCGAGAAATATTACAAACTGTCAATCAATCTACCTAGCCTTTTTCCTAACTTTATTGTGGTCAGCTTCCAATCTAACCGGATGCATCTGAGGACCTGTATTTTACATGGAGCGACTGCCTATCTGACCTTCATAAACCAGTTACTGTGTAACACAAAACCCCTTGATAAGACTGGTTGTCAGACTTGGGCTTCTGACGACCCGTAACGACTGTCAAAGATTCACGAATGTCAGACGGAACCAACGGCTTAACGTGCTTTCCGAGGCACGGAGGGTTCTCGATGTGTGATGGATGTTCACCCACGCATGAACTGACTGCAAGCATAGCTTACCTGCTTCGATAGACCCGTGCGGCTGATATTATTGAGCTATAACTTCATTATCGGAAAATAAATCCTCTAAATAGAACAGTAGCCATGTGGAGAAATGAGTTGTGATATACATACGAAAAGCTCCACCGAAAATGATGGAGCCTCGAACCTTTTTTTTGTGGGAGGGAAATCATCAAATGACGTCTCCCATTCTGGGTAGAGCAAAAGGGCGTGTCAGACTTTTACTGACTAAAACCCACCCGTGTCCCTTCAGTTGCCTATATGCCAGCGCCACGGTAACTCTTTCGAACAAATCTCCCGACCCTGGCAGAGGAGCCTCCAACCTGGAAGATGAAAAGTTTTTGTCACCCAAACTAAATATTACTGCTACAACGACTACATAGAAAAATGCAAATTTTACAATACTTGACCTAGAAGTCTTACTTAGAAAATACAAGATGCTAATTTTAATTAAGAATTCTTCCGTCGTATTTTTGCGATCACTTTGATGACATTCGAGCGGCATTGTAATTCCAATGAATTTCGTCACCACACTTGATACTATTTCATCATCAGTAGGCCGATTTCAAGTAAATGCCTACAATCTACACGTGCAAGGAGGTTTTTGGAAATGTCACTCCTATTTTAGTGCACTGTTTAAAGAAAATATAGCGAGGAAAATTGCATCAACTTCATAACAATGTTTTAATTATTAATGGGAGTATCTGATAGACCACATTATACGCAGAACTAAATAATGGAAAAATATAAGATTAAATTGGTAATACTATTGATCACCGCTGTGCCCGCAACTTCACCCGCATGGATGCCGGAATGAATCCCACGGGGTCGTGCTACTGGAACAGAAATTCTCAAGTAGCCTATGTTACTCTCTATCACAGCAGCTATCAAAGTTAAAAAAATGATTTTCTGTTACATGTACTGTAAATACTTTTTTATGCAATTAGTAAAAAAAGCTGTTATTTTGGCAGTACAAACAGAGACTTCATTTTTTATATTATTTATTTGTTAGAGATGATGATAAAATGAAACACAACTTCAATCACTAGCATATATGCGAAGGTTTAAATCACTTTAAACACTATAAAAGACAAGTCGTGTTGTTCAGTAAATATGTAGGCCAATTACAATAATAATTCTTACCTAATCCGTACAGATATTAATGACGTTAGATATAGTATTAAAATGGGCACAATGACGCCCTCTATGTCATGTTAGTATGTTATTTCTTAAAGGAGAGAAGTTTACGACAAAACTGAATTAAAATTCATTATCAATTAAAATAGCTATTATATTAGAACGATAACGACATACTTGTGCAATTATAATAGTGTACGCTTATTGATTTATTAAACAGTTTATTTATTTACTCTATCGTCAAAAGAAAGGTTTTTTTTTGTGGGTGAGAAATCAACAAATGACGTTTCCCGTTCTGGGTGGAGCGGGAGGGCATGTCAGACTTTTACTGACTAACACCCACCCGTGTTCCTTCAGTTGCCTATATGCCAGGGCCACGGTAACTCTTCCGAACAAATCTCGCGACCCTGGCAGGGTCAAGAAGATACCTAATATTGAATTATGGATATACATCGTAGGTTGGTTGTTCCGTGTGGTGCGGGCCGTAAAGAATAGCGCTATGCCATTGCCTTCCCGTGGGTGTCGTTAGAGGCGACTAAGGGACTTACTCTAGAGAATGGGCAGCAGCGTTCTCTATATAATGTACCACTATACTGCGATCGCCAACCCGCTTGCTAAGCGTGGCAATTATGATAAGCCACCCAAATTTGGGAAGGCCAGCAGTGGATGGAGGAAGCCGATGTCCAGAAATGAAGTCTTTCGGTTAAAATGATGATGATGATGATTGTAGATTGAAGAAATAAAACTTATTGCGTAATATTTTGGTTTAACTCGATTAAAATACTTAGTGACGTAGGATTGTTTTTTAGTTGGTTTTCTTTAATGTATCACCCATTTAACCGCTCTCAATTACTGCTTATTTAGGCCTCTTATTTAAAACTAGCTCTCCACCTGGAAGTTTATCTTCCTGAAATTTATAGCCCACTTTACTCTCGACTAACGTAGCTTTCCAAAGTTGAAACAATTTTTAAAACCAGTTAAATATTTTTTAAGTTTATCCATTAAAAACAATCAAATCTTTCCTCTTTATAACATTAGTGCAGACAATCTATTTATTCATTGCATTCTCCGCGCCGTGTGCAATCACTCCACTTGTTACAGACCTTCAAATGTCTGTACTCATCAAATATTCATCTGACATTTCGGATTCAAAGAAAGCGTCTATAGATTCAAGTCGTATTGCCTTCTAAGATGTTATTACAGTACCGTTTATAAATTACTAACTTCTGTCCGCGACTTCGTCTACGTTAAATTTCTTGCTCCCCCAACCCTCCCCGTCGCATCAAATCGCCTGCCAGTACGAGGTCTTCGTATTCGTGACTTTTTCTTTTTGCCCGGCTCCTAAGGGTCCTAGTGTGATTTTATATAGTCTATAACCTTCGTCGATAAATGGGCAATCCAACACTAAACGTAGTTCCTGATATTAGTGCGTTCAAACAAACAAACTCTTCAGCTTTATAAAATTTCGATTTGTTTACAAACGTTATAGTTAGCCAACCTTGAAAGATAGATATGGGCTAACGTGAACTTTTTAAGAGGAACAATTCCTTCATACATGGTTGATGCGTTACTTTAACCGTTTACATTGGGCACGCAACGTAAGTTCTCAAAAGGATGAACTTTTCCCCGTTTTTTCAACAAGTTTCATTGATGCTCCGCTCCTTTTGGTGGTAGCGTGATATTATGTAGCCTATATCCTTCATCGGTAAATGGGCTACCTGAGATTAGCGCGTTCAACTAAACAAACAAACAAATTGTTCAGCTTTATAATATGAGTATAGACTAAAGCGTCACTCACAGAAACTGTGCATTTTTTCTAGATAGAATATAGCTTATGTTACTTGGTGATAATGTAGCTATCTATAGGTGAAAGAATTTTTAAAATCGGTTCAGTTTTTTTTCGAGTTGATCCATTACTAACGTACATAGAATAAATCAAATCTTTCCTGTTTATAATATTAGTTTAGATTAGCAGTTTCAACGTCTGTTCTATCCGGTGTTACAAATACAACTATCAAGATTATTACCTCCTAAATTATCTTGCTCAACATCCTTGCATAAAGTTATATCGTGTAAACCGTACTCATTGCTTATTCCCAGGTCTTACGAGATGATTTCTTGGTAATGAAAGCAAAAACTGAGTTTATTCAGAAGGTTATATTACTAATGTGTCTTCATCTTGAATCATGGGAGAGGGGCGGAAGATGACTGCGAGTGGAAAGATAATATATATTTTTTTATGTTACAACATTGGTACACGTTACATTTACAACATAAACAGGGTCAAATTGTACTAACTGGCAATACTTTACGTGTGTTGGGTAACGACATCGAAAACTAATGAAATAAAAAAGAAACAAAAACAAAATATCTTCATTCCAACTTTGTTCATGGCTTTAAATGTCACTGACATTAAGGCAACCAAAAGACCGTTATGTTTGGTTTTTCAAAATTCGTAAAAATTTCACGAAAAATTATAAAAACAGATGAACGATTAAGGGCTTCACCTATCTAATGATGTTTTTTTTTTTTAATTTGTTTTCGATATCAATACCTGACACGTGGAAAGAGTATTGTCAATTAAATTAATTTCGAACGTACTATCGGATCAAAAAGTATCCTATGATATTATATAATAAGTATAGGATATAAATTAACTGTGTGCCAAATTTTACCCAAATTCGTTCAGCCGTTTTTGCGTGAATGAGTAACAAACATCCACCAACAATCAAACATACAAGCTTTCGCATGTACAGTCACGAGTGTGTGTACACATAGCCAAATTCAAAAGCGATTTTCTTTAATTAACGATTGCATCTTTGAGAAAAGGCAAATTTCGTAATAGTGTGGGATCCAAAATACTATGATCGTAATAAAATAAAATTACAATCAGTACAATAGGAGAAAATCCCTTTTAAAAGTTGGTAAGTGTATACATCGCACCCCTAGATCTAAAGGAAACTAACTCAATTTTTTAAATTTTTCAGTTATGCACACCTTCGAGTCTGTCATTTCAATACCTATCGACCAATAAACCAGATTCAAAACTATTTCCAATAATTGGAGTCGAATATTGAAAATAGTTTTTAATCTGGTTTATTGGTCGATAGGTTTTGAAATGACAGACTCGAAGGTGTGCATAACTGAAAAATTAAGAATTTTGAGTTAGTTCCCTTTAGATCTAGGGGTGCGACATATTCGTGCTCGTGACTGTACAATATTAGTAGGATATTTTGATCCACAGAGTAAGTCCTACCACTGACAATGTCACAGTCAGCACTAATAGATCACATGACGAATGTCCGTCACACTTTCCCTAATGACTAGTATCGTAACATTTCTGCTTTGTCACGCTTATTTGTAAACAATCATACAATAACCTCGGTAACTGATGTATTACCTAATCGTTAGGTAAGTCCTCTAGCTGGTAAATAAGTGGCATTTTAAACAACATGACCTGACGTGTTTCTTCTTTGAAGTGGTGGGCAGAGGAGTAGATTAACGAGGTACAGTCACTTCTTACTTGGTACAGTCATAACTTTGAGAGCGCACCAAAGTTCTGACGCTAATTGAAACGTGGCGCTCTGGTTTGAAAGGGCGGTTCGCACGAAAATTTAAGTATTTCCTTCGTATATAATAAACTAGCTTTTGCCAGCGGCCTCACCAGCGTATTATACATATAAACCTTCCTCTAAAATCACTCTGTACATTGATGAAAACTGCATTAAAATCCATTGCGTTGTTTAAAAGATCTAAGTGTTCAAACTCGAGAAGCGACTTTGTTTTATACTACGTAAACATACGAATTAAAAAAATGTAAAATGTATACGTTTATAGAAATCATATTATTTGGTTTTATTAAAAAAACGTATGAATTTCCATGGAATATTTACGCCGTAATAAGGGTTTATTTCGGTTTTTATTTAGATTTTATTTCTTATCGAAGAAACTACAAGTAATCGTTTTTCTGAAGAGTACGATTTATAAAGGGAATATCCTTAAATATTTTTTTAATAAAAATAAAAAAATCGGGCTTGCAATATGTACCAGTATCCTACGATTGGGCAGCGCCTTAACAGAACTAATAATACCGAATCTAAAATTGCAACATAATCAAAAGACGAATCTGTCTAAGAATTTGAGTGATGCGTTTCGCAGATTGGCGTAAATCGCCATGAAATTAATTCAAATGCGGAAGTTTATTTATATTTTAGTTAATTAACGACGTTTTGAAAGACGCCACGTTAAACTCAAGTGCAAAGGTACAGTGAAGGTCTTTGGTAAGAATGACTGTGGGAAGAACACAACTATCAATTTGCAGAAATAATAAGTACCTACGGGAGCTGACCTATAGCTTGCTTAGGGCTTATATTAGTTCTTTTATCATCACCTATCTACCAGCACTTTAAAGAAACAATAAAAAATTACCAGAACAAACACAGACCAACAGATAAAAAAAGACAAACTGAATAAATCAATTTTGAGTACCCTATATACGTTCATAATTATGCATTTAATAAAAAGCTGTTATTTTGACTTTGCAAACATACACTTCAATTTTACTTATTTTGTATAGATATATATTTTCATACTTGGTTTAACTTTTATAAAAAGTGTACCACAAGTACAAAAAGTTTATTAAGACCTCATGCATACATACATATTTTAATCTGGCAAATATTAAATTTCTTCAAATACTTGCGAAAAGTTCAAAAATGCAATTAATTTGTCAATTACCTAATTTTTTTTACATGACGTTTAAATCCAATACACTTATATAATCTTCACACTTTGAGGGATACTAAACGTTCCCAGACGTAATAAGAATAAAACTTCTTGTTGTGTCTCGTTCAGTGTCCTTCAATGAGTTAAGCGTGAAAACAAGTTATACCATATATAGCCTACGTAGCATAAATTCTCAGCTAGTTTCAGTTTCTTTAGACAGTAAAACAGCCAGAAGAAATTCCTAATTTAATAAAAACTAATCCTCTCAATGCGAACTCAAACTAAACTAAAAGACAAATTTTCTCCCAGTATTATCTATAATTAGTTTCCAAGAGATGGTTATTTAACAGATTTAACCGCAACGCGCGCCGCCATCACAATGGCGGCTAAAGACACGCGACGTCAAATTCACTTAATTACGTCATTGTTACCAACTAGGTCATTGTTATGTTTTTATTATCCGAAAATAGGACTCCCTGACAGGTTAAAGGCGGTTTCCTAAAACATGACCTTTGTTGTTTGTGGCTATTTTTAACGTCGTTTAATTTGGAACGTCGCCGGTGTTTTTTGACAGCCTCTGTTTAGATTTATCTGGCTGTCAAATGTGATGTCAGTGTTATTATTGTTTGTTGTTATTTTTAACCGACTTCAAAAAAGGAGGAGGTTATCAATTCGACTGTATTTTTTTTTTAACGTTTGTTACCTCATAACTTTTGACTGGGTGAATCATCAAAATGATTCTTTTTTTTTTATTTGAAAACTGGTGCTTCCCGTGTGCTCCCATTTCATTTAATTTGGTTCCATTCTGACCATGGGATCCATGTGAAAACCATGTAAGTCTTAAATTTGGATTAATTATGTGCGTGACAATTGGACGAACAACGCGATTAGATTAGTGCGGGGTGATATACAATAATTAAAAAGTTAAAAATAAAAACTTAAAAAAATAACATCCGACTTCCTTAAAAAAAACACTACAAAGTGAAAAATAACTTTAATTTCGGAAGTCGATGGCAGAAAAACCTTAAAGACAGATCCTACGACACCGACTTCCAAAATTCAAGTTATTTTTCACTTTAAGTGTTTTTTTTTAGGAAGTCCATTATTTTGTTGTTTAAAGTTTTTTCCGATTCCAATATCCATGGTTTAATAATATACTTCGCCAGGTATAGCATTAGGAGCAGCGGTGGCCCAGTGGCAATCCAGACTGGCGCTTTAATTTGTGAATTAAATTTCATCACCATTTATCTCAAAACGGCATGTTCTAGAACCGAATATTCTTAGATATGTGACATCTACCAACCATCACTGAGCTTGGGTGGCTAAAAGATCATTCTTTGTCTCTTCTGGATGACGCTATAAAGCAATACTACCATCCCCAGATCCCCACCAAGGACTCAATCTAAAAAATGGTTCTTTATCTCTTCTGGATGACGCTATAAAGCAATATTACCATCCCCACCATGGACTCAATCTAAAATATTGTTCTTTGTCTCTTCTGGATGACGCTATAAAGCAATACTACCATCCCCACCAAGGACTCAATCTAAAAAATGGTTCTTTATCTCTTCTGGATGACGCTATAAAGCAATATTGCCATCCCCACCAAGGACTCAATCTAAAAGATCGATCTTTGTCTCTTCTGGATAACGCTATAAAGCAATATTACCATCCCCACCAAGGACTCAATCTAAAAGATCGATCTTTGTCTGTTCTGGATGACGCTATAAAGCAATATTACCATCTCCACCAAGGACTTAATCTAAAAGATTGTTCTTTGTCTCTCCTGAATGACGCTATAAAGCAATATTACCATCCCCACCAAGGAGTCAATCTAACAGATCGTTCTTTGTCTCTTCTGGATGACGCTATAAAGCAATATTGCCATCCCCACCAAGGACTCAATTTAAATATTGTTCTCTGTCTCTTCTGGTTGACGCTATAAAGCAATATTAAGATCAGGAATCCGCATTCCTAGATATCTTTAGAGTTGTTCTAATAATGTTAACATTCGCAGAACCGTTTATTCGCTTTGTGATTGATGTCCATATTTAGTAAATACACTTTAATGGGTTAATTGGTTTCTTTTTATAAAATTATGACGTTAATCGAGACTGATTGTGGTTAAATACTATTATTATAAATATTCTTTGTAATAATTGTATTGTTAACACAAAAATCATGATATTCGCGTGCGATGGGCAACTCACTTGTTTTAACAAAATGGCCGAAATTCTTTTTTGTTTATTCAACTGCTTTGACCAAATCAAGTCTCCAAATATAAATTCTTAAATAATGAGTCCTGGGTCTAGGACACTATCAACATCGTCATTATCAACCTACAACAGTCCACTGCTGGAAATGGGAATGGAATTTTCAGCAACTCTCATCCAGCCGCTACCAGCCACCCTGCGAAGTTCGTCACTTCTCCTATCCTGAGGGTTTCCTAGCTTACGCGCGTAACCTCGTTTCTATACAACTCCAAAACATATGTGAATAGAACCGTTAACAATCTAATAAGATTGTTTTGACGTCTTTCAGCTGAATTGATGATGATGATGAATAAATCATCATCATCAATTCAGTTGAAAGACGTCAACTGCTAGAAATAGGCTTCCCCCAATTTAGGGGGGTTTGCCATAATCGCCACGCTTGGCAGGCGGGTTGACGATCGCAGTACGGTGCTAAAATGCATAGAGAACGCTGCTGCCTATTCTCTAGTAAGTCCCTTAGTCGCCTCTTACGACACCGACGCGGGATGAAATTGGGTGGTTATTCTTTACGTCACCACAAGGAATGAATCTTATACAAGCGTACATAATCATCGTTTGTCTGCAAAATATAATCGTTGTACATAATTCTTGAAGCTTACATGTCACAATAACTAGTTTAAAAACGGAACACCTCTTAACTGACAGTCGTTAGAGCGACCTCCATGTCTCCTTAGCTTGTCACATAATTCACACGTCGTTTCCGTTGACATGAGATTGTAAACTCTAGGCTTTATATAAGCAGAGCGGGAAGGCTACAAGTAATGTATGAAGGCATAATGTGGGGTATGGTGTATGTCAGTTTCAGTATACATAGTTTAAGGGACCATCGAGGTATTTACTGTCACCATAAATTTACAACATGATTTTAGTCCTGACGCGATATTTATCATCTAGGTGTTTCGAAAAAAAAACCGTCGTATATGGCATAAAAAAATCTTTGGTGCCAACCATTTTGATCCTGTAGATCACTTTACTACCTTTATTAAACAACCAATTTTTATTACCGTAAATTTAGGCCCGCTAAAAATAACTGCCAAATCACTTACTTCTTTATCAAATATAAAATAGAATATAATAGACTACTCTCTATTAGATGATTCGAATTTCTTTTTAAACATACATGCACATACAACTCACGCCTTTTCCCCATGGGGTAGGCAGAGACTGCAAAACACCAGCTGCTACGATCCTTACATACTCCTTTGCCTCGTTTATCGTCATACATTTGGACATACACGCACGCCGGTTGCAGGTACCACGCACCTGACATTTCTGAAGAACTTTACCAATAAGGTCTTACTTTGGTGGTACTTTGTAAATACCCTTTGTTAGCCCTCTTCTTTTTGAAATAATCAAATAAAAAGCTCTCAATTTGTATGTAACACTATAAGTTAGGTCCACATTTACGTTTCCTAAACCAATTGTTTACATTTTTATCTGTTACCTTTGGAACAAACTATACGCCCTTTTGGTCCGCTCTGCTACCCGCTTTCAATACCACAGATAACCTAATACATTCTAACTACAGGGCGTATTGCAGTTTTTCTTTCAAAATGCGAACAAACTATGTCACGAACGTGATACAGTTTAGGCCGTATATGGCATAATTATTATTATTTGAGGCCATTTACACATGGTGGTGATTAAAATGTCTGCATTTACACGTTATTGATCTCATCCGGTGTTACAATTTACAATCATCGATATATGTGAGACCTTTTAGGCATGTTCTTTAGGTGTATAAGTTTGTTTCTATCATTATTAAGTACTTTATCTCGGTGTTAGTTTAACATGATATTGAGACCATAGCTAGTAAGTAACTGAAGTAAATTCTGCCTAGTTATTAAATGTTGCTTTAGTTAAAGAACATGAGTAGGCTCTATTCATATATCTCGTACCTATATTTTATTCACCAATCAAAGTTTAATATAAGATGGGTACAAGCAACAGACCGGTCGATGACGCGACACTTGAGTGCCATTGTCTAGCCGTGGACGTCTTTCGCCTATATTTATAATAATGATGAAGTAAAAAATATAAGTGGCAGTGGGCAGGGCACATGGCTCACAGAATAAATGGCCGATGGAGCCGAAAGATTCTGGAGTGGCAACCGTGTTTCGGAAGACGTAGAGTTCGAAGGCCTCCCGCAAGGTGGCCAGAACCGGTCGAATTGACGGAGCTTGTGGGAGGCCTATGTCAAGCAGTGACCGTCTTTTAGCTGAAATGATGATGATGTTGGATAATATTAGACTACTTAAATAAATAGTATATGTCATGGACCTAAAAAAAAGAACGGACGGAACTTTACTACGAAACAATTGAAGCACCACAATGGCGGCTGCGTAACTATGTGTGCGTGTGTAAAGGGATGCCAGATGAAGGAAAATTACCCCTTTTAAAATAATATTTCAATAAGATCTCCCTTGCACTTGGTTTTATTACAAGTTTTTGTGACGGATATTGTTAAAATAAAGGTAAAATAAATAAAACACATTGGATTTTAAAAATATTTACAACTCATTTAATGTTAGATTAGATTACAGTAGGTTAGGTTTAGATTTACAGTAGGTAAGGCTATTCACTTGTGTCAAAGGCGTCATTACATTTTAAAAAGGCTGTTCTATTTTTTTTTTGCTGCCCGGAATCTGAAGCTACTGCTGCAATCACTAGTGAACTCTAAAATAAATAATAATATCAGGTTAGTAGACCTGCACATAGAACAACGTTAATGTTACATTAATGTAAAAATCAGAAAAACACACCTCGTCAGAAACGCTGGAAGTAGTTACTTCAGTCGGTTGATCTTGAATTGTTGACATATCGAATAAAAACTAAAAAAAAGTTCAATTGTTAAACTGTTAAAAATTAAAATTGACAGGTTAGGTTATAAGGAGAGGACCTTAAATTAATTGAATTACCTTTGTTGGTATGGCATAAGCAACACCGCGAAGAAGTCCGCCTTTAGTTGTATACAAACAATTCTTCTCAAAATGTATATTGCAGATTACGCTACATTATGATGGAATCCAATTATTTTCATTTCTACACTCCCTTACTATTTTTATCCAATCATTTTTCCATGCATCATTTGCTGAGGAAAATCTAAAATATAGAAGAATACAATAACGATAAATAGTAACATAAAAAAAAATATCTCCCACTTTTAAAGGAATTTGAAACTTGAAATAGTTGCAACACTGATTGATTTCAAGATTTATTAAATTATATTGACGTAAAATCGAGAAATAAGCTTTAAAATGACAAGCTTACCTATGAAAAGTGATACCCTGACTTTTTTTAATTGAACCACTTAGGTTTCGACAACTATTCACAATACACGATGGGATACTTTAATTTTTATTAAGCAAAATAACACCGAATAACACGCGGGCACCGTTCGAAGCGTAATGGCCGACGGCTGACTTACTATGGTGTGAATGTGTGCGTGCTGGCTTGTCTACATTATTGCACTAGATTACTATGGGTGCTTCAGTTTTTGTTAAAGGAGACGGCGTCCGTTCTTTTTTTTAGGTCCATGGTATATGTGGCAACAATTTTAACGTTATTTTCTTCTTGTCCACAGAATAAAACAAAATGTTTCACGGAGGCATTTGGACCAAGCTGCAAGGCTTCTACAAGTGGTATGTGCTGGGTCTAGTGTCCGTCGGCTACATCCTGGGAGAGCTCGGACATTATCTTATTGGTGAGTACAACAATACTTTTATGATGTATAGAAAACACTGATACCCACGTCATTTAGCGAATTCATGCACAAATATTATTGAGCAATGAATTTGCATGAACCGGTGACAAATAAACAGATCCTGACAAGTATCAATCTCCATAGCATCTCCATCAGAACAGTAAAAACAAATGTATAAATACATACATTAATAAACACTGTGTATGGAAAACAAACTCGTGGAACGAACGAGAGAGGTGCACAAATACATATTTGATATCCCGAGGGACCCGATTCCGATACTCGTTGATCCGGCTGAATTAACTTCTATACCTGGGCATGGAATACTGATATGGTATCTGTATTGATCGTGTTTCGTGGCAAAGAATAGGAAGTTCTTTTTCAATTGGCGTAAAGGGTTCACTAACATGATCTGCCTAGCCTTTTCCCAACAATATTGTAGTTGGCTGCCATTCTAAGAAGATTCTGCTGAATAGTATGTTTTATGGAGCAACTGCCTATCTGAGGGGTAATTGCGGAACTTTTTATCGGTAGGAATTGGTTTAATATTCATAGTAAAACAACATTCATTGCGTTATTTACGTTGCTTTTTTTTTTTTTTTTTTTTTTTTGGATGGGAAATCATCAAATGACTTCTCCCGCTCTGGGCGGAGCGGGAGAGCATGTCAGACTTTTACTGACTAAAACCCACCCGTGTTCCTTCAGTTGCCCATGTGCCAGGGTCACGATATCTCTTTCGAACAATCACGCGACCCTGGCAGGCATCGGTCCTAGCAGACCCCTTCAGTTATTTACGTTGCTAAGCCGACAATTTATTCGAACAAATGACACAATGGTTTAGAAATAATCTTCAATCCCATTCAGATTCTGATAAATTGTGCGTTTCGCAATTAGGGTGCAGATCTCCACAGGCCAGTTACTGGATAACACGATACCCGGTGGTAAGACTGGTTTTCAGACTTTCGGGCTTCTGACGACCCGTAACGATTATCAAAGTTCCGCGAATGACAGTAGGGAACAACGGCTTAAGATGCTTTCCGAAGCACACAGGGATTTCGGTATGTAAAAATGGTCACCCATCTACGGACCAAACACGACAAGTGTAGCTTACGCTTATCGATCGACCCGTGCAGCTGTAATAACATAGCCAGATAGGAGAGATAGAAAAATACACCACCATCAATTCTGTAAGCCTTGTATCTTTTTACTACCCCGTTGGTCTCGTAATCTGAGCACGCTTGCCGAACGTGGGGTTCGATTTTCAGGTGTAGCACAACGTCTTTGGGTTTTTCCTAAAGGAATTTGTCAGTAGCAACCAGGAGGTAGTTGGCGGTGTGATACCGTCGTGCCTCGGAAAGCACCTTAAGGCGCGGACTGACTACGATTTTAAATGCTACAACTACATGCTACAGCTCCAACAAATAAGGTTGAAAATTGAATAAATATTTGGATTGACGATGTGACTAAGCTGCGAATTGGCATTTATTTTACGGTTTTATTTAGATTATTCGGACTACACACATTAAATTAAATAATTGTCTGGTTAAAGTTTTAAAGTAATGTTTATTCTATTGAACTCTTTAAAAACAAAATGTTGTTATCGCTGAAAATACAGAGATGTTCGACGTCAAAGTTTTTTTTGTGAAACAATTTTTATTGGAAATATCAAACAATTTTTTACTATTCTATTCGGTTAGAATTTTTCTTTAAACCCTTCTCTGTCCACTGTATTTTTTGTGTCGTATATTTTCATTGGGTTACGTCATACTCGATTGTCAAAGACACCAGTGTTTTGTGAATATTGAGGTAACACCGCGCCTTAAAGGGAAGCGCCAAGTTATCCCCTGAAATTCAATATTTATTCCATTTTTTGCAAATTTGCAGGTCAATGTCACAGTCACGGTCATCATTTAAATCAATATATAACCCGACACTGACCTGCAAATTGTAAAACACTTAAAAGGAAATTTGTATTTTGCGGCCTCCATCTCCCTGAAGACTTTGGTCCTGCGCCTTCTCTCTCTCCGGTCGTGTCTGATTGCCGTCAAATGAGGGATCACCTGTGTCTGTGCACTATAATATCCCCATGTCGAAATTGGTCAGGACCAATTTTTTTCTTAAAAGATATAAGAGTCTTTTAACTTGTTTTTATCTGTCGTTTACTAAAGGAGTCTTGTTTTAGCAGAAAACGTCTGCCGTAGCTAGGAGCTAGGTTGGTATTTTTTGCCCCGAAACTGAAAAACTACCATACAGACAGACCAGAAATTGGTCTTACGATCGGTACCTTGATTTGAGGTACGGAACCTAAATACCTAGAAAGGTTAAGAGCCAAGTAAGAAGTCACGTAGGCAAGACAGAAATCTGTATAAAAAAAAAGATAAATTAATATTTCATGGTAAAAGAAAACAATGAATGTATCAATCAATAGATTACTTGATTACTGTGCCATAACGATCGTGGGAACAAGAATCAGTCACATTTCATTCATGAAATCATGATTCATTCTGTCATCCATGATATTAATATAATGGATTCTTATAGGAAAAGTTTCATCAATACTTACTCATTCTCTTCTTGTACTTCATGTACTTACCTACCTTTTTTATGTGGGACATCATCAAATGACTTCCCCCGCTTTGGGAGGAGCAGAAGGGCGGGTCAGACTTTTACTGACTAAAACCTACCCGTGTTCCTTGAGTTGCCTGTGCTAGAGCCACGGTAACTCTTTGGAACGAATCCTTGACCCTGGCAGGAGCAATCAGGGAAATCCATCCTGGAGCCTTCAATCAAACCACTCTACTGGACCGACATTTTATCATTTTAATATCTTTCACTACACAATAACACTTCCCTTTTCTCTATTATCTGGTCCCTTATGTAACACACTCGAGTAGGCAAAGGGTACTATTACATATTCATGACAAGTTATAAATATACTGAATCGAACCAGCATGGATCTGGTGTCCCACTAACCTAGCCTTCAAACTGTTACACGCTAAATGTCAGGCGAGTGTAGAGTTAGTTTATATTTAGGACAATCAGACGAATGGAGTTTTATTGGACGGCTTGGTTCTAGAAAATGTTTGATGAAGAGAATGTGGAAGATATTTTTTGTTTTGTAACTGCCCGTGCCATCCTACTGGGCATTACTACGTACATTGACGGATGGATAATTTATGTCCTGGTAACTAGATGGAGCTGCTTTCGATATGCTTAAGTTGTTGCCAGTCTATCCTTTGACTGGCCTGTTAGTCTAGTTGTTAGTGACCCTGACTGCTAAGACTGAGGTCGTGGGTTCGATTCCCACCCAGGACAAATCTTTGTGTGATGAGCACGATCATTTGTTCTGTGTCTGGGTGTAATTTATCTATAATATGTATATATTTAGAAGTATATAAGTATGTATCTACGTTGTCTGGTTGCCATAGTACAGGCTCTGCCTAGTTTGGGATCAGATAACGGTGTGTTGGTTGTCCTAAGATATTTTTTTTTTTATCGCCTAGTACAGGGCTGTCCAGACAACGGCCCGCGGGCCGCATGCGGCCCTCGGCTTGTTTTCATGCGGCCCGCGTCAGATGTTTTAAAGTGTAAATTAATCAGAAAATTGTTTTACTTCTTCAGTTATAGTCTAGGATCACTTATTTATGTGAAAGTACGTAATCAACAGTGAACTTTATAAAAACTAAGTATAGATCTTCATTGTTCAGATAAGTCTCATCTTCATGCAATGCGTCTGGCAACAACGAATGTTGACGTTGACATCGATATGATTGTTAAAGATAAATTAACGAAGAACCAATAATCGTATAAAGAAATGGTTACCTTGTATTTTTTTTACTTGAAAACTGAAAATATTTGTTTCTGCGGCCCTCCGGCTTTTGTAGTAAATTTAATTAGCCCGCGAAGGTATGTAGTTTGGACAGCCCTGCCCTAGTATATATTATTTTAGTAGTCTATGCCACTGGGCCCTATCAGAATCAAGGAACTTATATCCAATAAGTTCCTTGATCAGAATACTAGCGCTGCGGTTTTTGTTTTAAAACGTCGCAGCGTCATACTGAGTTAGGAGCCTTTTGGCCTCATACAGGACTTTCTGTTCTTATATTTTTATTTATTTTGCTTTCTAGATATTTTAATCTTAGTTTTTTTATTATGTGCGTTTAGAGTTTAGTTTGTGATCCCTGTTCGAGTCACGATAAAAACTTTTTTTTTCTATATTTCTAGTTTTGTTGATATTATAAGAAGAACTGACTAAATTCCATAATCAACTTCTACTTACGAATTAATGACTCATCTATATAGGTACTTAAAAGTCATTTTTAATTGGAATTTATACAAGGTTAACTATTAAAATATAACTCCTATCAAATTAATTCAAGTTATTTTAATATTTAATTATTTTATCGGAATGCTTAACATTGTGCAATATTACACCATTTAACAAAAACTATCAACATCCTATAAATAACTATTAAATCGGTATGCCCAATAATGATCAGACGAAAACCGACAAAAAACTGCGTTACGAATCAGTCAATAAAAGTGAATTAATCGTAGCGTAAGTCATTACCGAGGCCGTTCAAAGTCATTATCATTGGCACGGCGTACGGCCTACTTCACATGACGCCAGTGATTCGGTCAAGTGGTCAGTAGTTTATGACAGTGTTGCACAACATCTGAACGCTCCATGGAATTGACAAAACATTTTTCGTAGAAACTCATCTTCGCTTTGCCTTTTCCCAGCTACAGTTATTAGGGTCGATTGCTAGTCTAACGAATGAGCCTAAATACCAGTATTTTACATAGAGCGACTGTTTATCTGACCTCCACAATCATATTGCTGGGTAATACGATACCCCTTTGATAAGACTGGTTGTCAGACTTTCGGGCTGCTGAATACCCCTAACTTCTGTCTAAGACTTATTGTCAAAATTACAGCTGGGACCAAAGGTTTAAGTTACTTTCCAAGGCACGCATCTGTCTCGACATGTAATGGATCCCCATCTGGGGACTAACCTTGCCAAGCGTAGCGTAACCTGTGATCGAGCTGCACGGCTGCTATCAGCCATGACCCCTTTAATAGAAACTGTAGTGGTATAAAGGTAGAGATCAATTTCGCGTAGACATAATTGATTTTGTAATATCGGTTTTTTTTCTGATTTACTGGCATATTATGCAGGCATTGGCGTGTTAATTAAATCACAAGCACAGCTGCTACAGACGTCTGAACACGACATAAATCATTGATATTGTTTCGTGCTAGGTGAGCGTGTGAACTGAAGATCTGTTCTTACGCCTGTGAAATATTTAGTGCTAGACTAATGACGTACCGTGTGGTGCCGGACGTAAAGAATAACACCACCCCATTTCTTCCCGTGGGTGTCGTAAAAGGCGACTAAGGGACTTACTAGAGAATGGGCAGCAACGTTCTCTATGCATTTTACCACCATACTGCGATCGCCAACCCGCCTGCCAAGCGTGGCGATTATAGAAAAGCCCCCCAAATTGGGGGAGGCCTAAGTCCAGCAGTGGACGTCTTACGGCTGAAATGATGATGATGATGTTGAGACTAATGACGAAATGGTTAACTTTATTATTTAAGCATTACCAAATGCATAATATAAGCGGTGGTGGCCCAGTGGTATCGGCCCCGGCTTTGAGTTATAGGTCGTGGATTCAAACTCAAGCAGGCCCTTTACTATGTGTAAACTATTTCATCATCACTGCTCTCAAAACTGTGAAGGAAAACATCGTAAGGAAACCGGCATGTACTAGAAACAAAAATTCAAAGACAAGTGACATCTACCAACCCGTACTGGGCCCGCGTGGTAGATTACCATAATTAAGTAGCCAGTAATGTTCCCACTGCTGGGAAGCAGTGGGAACATTACTGGCTACTTAATTATGGCTAAGCATCGATATCTTTGATAGTCGTTACGCGTTGTTAGAAGCTCGAAAGTCTGCCAACCAGTCTTACCAAAGGGTATCGTAGTACCCAGTAACTGGGCTGTGGAGGTCAGAAAGACAGTCGCTCCATGTAAAATACTGGTATTCAGGTGCATCCGGTTAGACTGGAATCCGACCCCAACATACTTGGGTGGAAAAGGTCAGGCAGATGATGATAATGATGAAGCAAGATTTGATTTCATACTCAAAGATTAGGTAAACGGAGTTTGAGAAGTTTGTAAATAAGTAACTGTAACAATTATAAAATATGGGAAAGTTGTTTTGTATCAAGAAATACATTGACAATCTCTAGAATTAACTAGTGCAGTAACTGTTAAATCTACAAAGAGACAAGTAAGCTACCGAGCCGTTGATTTCTCAAACCGTTGCACAACTCGCTCTAATCACTTGTGTATTCTGAACAAGGCTGTATTTCTAACCAAAACCAGATAATTCTTCATTGGTTGATTAATAGATCTGCTGGTCTATCCATAACAATATCGTAATATTATGTAACATACTAAGCATGTGCAAAAACGTAGGTAGATTTTTACTTGTCATTATCACCATTTTGGCCGGAAGATGTCCACTGTTGGACATAGGCTTCCCAATCTAGAGGGATTTGCCATAATCGCCACGCTTGGCAGGCGGGTTGGCGATCGCAGTATGGTGGTAAAATGAATAGAGAGCGCTGCTGCCCATTCTCTAGTAACTTAAGCCCCCTTTTTTTTTTTTTTTTTGGATGTGAAATCATCAAAAAACTTCTCCCGATCTGGGTGGAGCGGGAGGGCATGTCAGACTTTTACTGACTAAAACCCACCCGTGTTCCTTCAGTTGCCAGGATTCATGTACCATGGTCACGGTATCTCTTTCGAACAATCTCGCGTCCCTGGCGGAACTTAAGCCCCTTGGACGCTTTCTACGACACCCACGGGAAGAAATGGGATGGTGCTATTCTTTACGTCCGGCATCACGCGGTACACGGAAAGTCGATGTGTTAGTGATTTCAGTTAATTAAACCTCCAGTTCTCTATGCATTTTACCACCTTACTGTGATCGCCAACCCGCCTGCCAAGCGTGACGATTATTACAAACCTCTCCAAATTGGGAGAAGTTTATGTCGAGCAGTGGTCGTCTGTCGGTTGAAATGATGATGAACACATCGACTTTATCATCATCATCGATGTCTATACTAGAACACCTGTTCATCTGCATTATATGAACAATTTCATTAAGTCTATCTGTCATTGCCGAAGCACACTTTTGAAATGAGACCCATTATTGCTATCGCTTTATTTATGCGACTTTTAAGGTAAATTGTAACGTGGGAAGGTACCTGTAGACATAACTATGTACTCGTATAAACCGGAATAATAATGTTTTACTCACGACTTCGTACAAAACACACTAGTTTGTATACACGGGTACAGGTCTAGCTATAAAATTACAGTTTTAGTGAACCTCGCATTGTATATGCATTTGGTACAAACAGATGTCAGCTTATACTGGAAATTTACGTATTGATGTGTGGACGTACGTACAAGTGTTGTCAGCTTTTAATAGCCACGTGTTGTTTGCAAGTTGTAAATGAAACAAGTTTTAATATAAAAAAAACCTACTCTCGTAAGAGTATGTTTAGATGGTTTGGTCATGTTGATAGGATGAATGAAGGACGTCTTACAAAAAGTATTTACAAGGCAGATGTGATTGGAAACGCCGGAAGGGGACGCCCTAGGAGGATGTATGACCTCATTGGTATATGTTCTTCAGAAAGGTCAGGTGCGTAGTACTTGCAACCACCGTGTGTTTATGACCAGGGTGCTTACTCTCGAATATAATTCCAATAGATCGACATTGTAATTGTCAGTCAAACGTCAGTGATTGGCTGGACTCACTGAGTCTAGCCAATCCCTGACGTTTAACTCAACCAACTGATTCTGATTCTGATTCTGACGTTTGACCAATGTCGATCTATTGGAATTATATTCGAGAGTAAGCACCCTGATGTATGAACATAAACGAGGCAAAAAGAGTATATAAGGATCATAGCAGTTTCTGCCGACCCCCATCGCGTCTCAGCTCATAATGTCAACTTCTCAAAATGTCAACCGGATGCAAAATGTCCACCTCACGCAATGTCAACTTCTAGTTTCTGCCTACCCCTATGGGAAAATGGCGGGAGTTAATGTATGTATGTTTATAAGTTTATTTATTTCATAATCAACGGGTTTTAACAAATAAGTTGTAAATGCCTTCTTTTAAATATGGAGATACCTCTGTAGCAGAAGACCTCCCTCTTCCATATTTATGTGAACAACATACAAAGCCTGTTAATTCAACAAAATTATACAAAGTTGGTACAGTAACAAAACTAAGACTACATAAATTAAAAAAGAATTAATAAGGTACACTATAGACGAGTGAGTAGTGTGTGTGCGTGTGTGTGTGTGTGTGTGTGTGTGTGTGTGTGTGGGTGTGTGTGTGTGTGTGTGTATGTAAATACCTAATCTGAGTAGTCTGTATTATCCTATTGCAGGGCAAAGGTCTCCTCCGTTTTCCCACACAATTATTTCTTTTTGCTATGGCCAGTCCTTTCGATAGGAGTCAAGCTCATCCCGCCATCTTCGTTTCGACCTGCCGCAATGGCATCGTGCGTTTAGTGGGACCCAATCGGTGGTTCTTTTAGCACATTTCTCATATGATATACTAGCTTCTGCCCGCGACTTAATCGGCGTCAAATTTTTGCTCCCGTGACCCTTCCCGTCGCATCGAATTGCCTGCCAATTTTCGTCCATTTTTCGTTGCTGCTCCGCTCTTTTTAATTGTAGCGTGATGTTATATAGTCTATAACCTTCCTCAATAAATAGGCTACTCAACACAAAAATAATTTTTCAATTCGAACCGGTAGTTTCTGATATTAGCGCGTTCAACCAAACAAACAAACATACAAACAAACTCTTCAGCTTTATAATATTAGTATAGATTACTAAATTGTACAACAGAACACTCAAATTTAGCATGTCCTAGAACCTAATATACTTTAGATTTTAATGGTATTGTAAAATGCTCGACCTTAAGAAAACTAAACCTATGTTCTCGATAGTCCAGCGCCGACTATGAGCGTCATCTTCAAAATATATGGAAAAAAACAACGGCACCCGCCGACTATTGTCTACTGTTTTTCAATCATTCTGAGACTCGGAAGAAAGATGTCCTACTAATAGATAATCTATATATATTAATACATGAAGCAATAACTTTGTTTTTAAGAAAATTACTCGGACTGAGGAGTATTAAATTTGGCACAGTTTAAATTTATATGGAAAAGAGGAGCAGAACAGAAAGCCAATACTTTTCTATTATAGTATAATGGATTAGAAGTACATTAAGTTTTAAAAGAATACTAATATTATAGTCGAATTTCGACCTCTGCACGACCGTAAAAACAAAACTCTTATTAACGGGAGACCACTAGTAAAAACAAGATTTTAACTATTCCGCTTCTTTTGTTCCTCAGGTACAACGTCGAAAGTAACAGCTGACGATCTCCACTATGGAGACAAATCCTGCATGCTGAACTTGACCCACGTCTCGCTGATTGACCTGCCTGTCGTCTGCGAGAAGGTCAACTCCAGCGATATGTAAGTACTTGAACTTATATTCTTGTAACATGTTGATGGTGTGTTGTGGTTAAACGGACAGGCCGCAAAAAAAATATGTTAGTCCTTGGCTAGAGGCCTTCATTTATGGAGGAAACCACAGGCAAGGACGGTTTTGCAGCCGAAAACCTCCGAGTGAGCTGCGAGATGATATAACGTACGTACGTTAGTCACACCACATAACTTGATTTTGGTTTGGATCTTGTTATCGTTGTGATTTTAAAGACTCACAGGGATACCAAGATCTGAAGCAACCAAGCTACAAATGAATTGTATTTAACTTAATAATGGATTTATGTGTTGCTTTCAAGACTTACAATTTACAAACTACGCGGACGGAGGTGTATTAAATTTGCCAAAGTTAAAGTTTAAATATGGAAAAGGAGTGAAGAAAACAGTAACTTTTGTCAAATTTCGATCACTGGGCGACTACTAGTAAATGTTAATTTGTAAGATTTCTAAATACACAAAACAAACAACTGCTGTTAACCGTACGCAAAATACGCGCTCAGACGTGGAGCTGACAGCAGCCCGTTCTACCTATTACCTAACCGTATAACCGATCCGAAATAAATCGAATGATGTCTCACACGATTAACTTAATAAGAAATCTTTGATTAATATCACATTAAGAAGAGCGATGGTAATCACCCTGTTCAATAGGGATATTTCGGAAAGTAATTTATTTCCCTCCTCCCATTGAGGTAACTTTCCCGGTCCCTTTATACAGTTACAGCCAAAAGTTTCGCTGTCACCTTGATTAACTTATAATTACTCCTATTGCTCTACTAATTATTCTATTAACTTTATTGATGTCCACAATACCTTGTTTGAAGGAAAGGAAAGATGGCGTACAAACGGTACGATCACTTGTATAATTAGCCTCTAATGTATCCACTGCTGGGACAAAAGCCTCCTCTCTGTGAGAGGAGTCTCATGTGTTAAAATTATTGGTTCTTAGGATACGTTGGCTTTCTCTTATTTTTAACCGACTTCAAAAGAAGGAGGAGGTTATCAATTCGACTGTATTTTTTAAATGTTTGTTACCTCATAACTTTTGACTGGGTGAACCGATTTTGATGATTCTTTTTTTATTTGAAAGCTGATGCTTTCCGAATGGTCCCATTTAATTTGGTTCCATTCGAATAATGGGATCCATGTGAAAACCATATAAGTCTTAAATTTGCATTGAGTATTTGCGCGACAAATGAACGAATAACGCGATTAGATTTGGGCGGGGTATCTGCCATAACTAAAAAGTTAAAAATAAAAACTTTTTACAAAAAAATAACAACCGACTTCCTTAAAAAACACTACAAAGTCAAAAATAACTTTAATTTCGGAAGTCGGTGGCAAAAAAACCTTAAATAACCTAAGACACCGAATTCCGAAATTAAAGTTATTTTTGACTTTGTAGTGTTTTTTTTTTTTTAAGGAAGTCGGTCGTTATGTTATTGTAAAAAGTTTTTCCTTCACCGTTTTCAGACCACAGTGGTGACGATATTATTTACATGCCAGCTTGGGTTCGCACGCATATCACAAGTTTACAAGTCGTGGCCGTTATCACCGGTCTACCTCTGCTCTCGACCACCATCAAATGAATGAATACATAAATTAAAATTAAATGTTGTTCATTGGTAAACAAGTCGCTTAAGTTCTGCTGGACCGATTAAAAAACCGGTTGTGGACTATTTTTGAAATCTTGGTAAAAGACCGAATAAACTTTTTAGGGTAAAGAACCATTGAAAAGCTGCCCGGAAAAATTGTCAAATCTGGAATAACGGGAAGTGCTTTGTGTATGAATTGTTAAAATTTGAACAGCACAAAGTCTATCGAATTAACTAGTCAAAAATCGAAATCATACATCATATAAAAATCAAAACAGATAATAAAATATGAAAAACCACTCAGGAAGTAATAAATACTTATAAATCTTAAATCTTTGTGGTATTAAATAACATAAAAATATTTTATGAGTCACAAAGTATGTTATAATTACGAAGGCCACTCATTAGGTGTTGAGAATATTAATTATATGACAAATTGTCGCTGCGGACAGGTGGGAAGGAAACTAGTATATACACCTACGTACATACAGTATCAGGTCGTAAACTTGTACTAATGACTTCGTCAGAAGTGACCAACATTCCCTGATCTGTCTCACGCGATCCAATGGAACAACCGGCAATCCGTCACGAACAAGTCAAAATCAAAATCAAAAATCATTTATTCAATTAGGCTGAGGATCAGCACTTTTTGAAAGTCAAAATTACAAAAGACAGTCCCTCAAAACGCCCACCCTTTGCCACTTCCTAGTGCAATAGATAAATAAGTAAATTCAAAAAAAAATTGTAAAAAAGTATTAATAAAGTCAATAAATAAAGAATTTCGTCTATAATTTGATGCATCATCATCTGCCTAGCCTTTTCCCAACTATATTGAGGTCAGCTTCCAGTTTAACCGGATGCAGCTGAGTACCAGTATTTTATATGGAGCGATTGCCTGTCTGATCTCCACAACCCAGTTACTGGGTAATACGATACCCCTTGGTAAGACTGGTTGTCAAACTTTCGGGCTTCTGACGGCTTAACGTACTTTCCGAGGCACGGAAGGGTCTTGGTATGTAAAGATGGTCACCCATCCGCGGACCAACCGCGGTAAGTGTAGCTTAAGCTGAACGATCAACCCGTGCGGCTATTATTACTTAGCCACAAGCCCTTTCAGTCTATAATCTATAATTTGATGCAATTCATAGAAAGCATTTTAATTTAAGATAGTTGTTAGTAACGTAGCGACATCTACATTATCCTTTGCGAAATACCCAGCGACCCCTCCCTAGTGTGACATCACATATTTTGCAATTTTACTAGTACTTTAAATATGTATATTCAATTTTGAAATGTGACGTCACAAAATTTAGGGCTCCTCCCAACCCCCTTGTCACACAATGTCATAATTCGTCGACCCCCTCCCCCCTTAACGTGTGACGTAATTTATGGATGGCCCCTAAGCCGAGGTCCACATCCCACGGTAATACAATTCTTGTCAAATTATAAGACTTTGGCCACGCAAAACAGTCTTACCAAAAGGTTTTGTATCAATTCGACTGGCCTGTTAGTCTAGTGGTTAGTGACCCTGACTGCTAAGACTGAGGTCGTGGGTTCGATTCCCACCCAGGACGAATCTTTGTGTGATGAGCACAATCATTTGTTCTGTGTCTGGGTGTAATTTATCTATAATATGTATGTATTTAGAAATATATAAGTATGTTTATCAGTTGTCTGGTTGCCATAGTACAGGCTCTGCCTAGTTTGGGATCAGATAACGTTGTGTTGGTTGTCCTAAGATATTATTTATTTATTTAATTGGGAACTATATAGTTTATGGAGATCAGGTAGGCAGTCTCTCCATGTACTAGTATTCATCTGCATCCGCTTACACTGGAGGCCTACCCCAATAGTTCGGAAAAGGCTAGACGGATAATAAGGTGGCCATGTTGATCTTAGTCACAAAAGCCACTTATGTAAAAGGGAACCACAGGGCTGCTAGATAGTTCAAGCTAAGGTCAACTCAGAGCTGCGTACATAAGAAACAGTTCTTTCAAATATTGTTTATTTATTTAATTGAGTTTCACCAACAGTTGTTACAGATATTATAAAGGTAGGAACATATGAGTAATGGTGTCTTAAATCTAACTGCACAACCAATTACAGGCAAAAACCGCATGCAAAATGCTCTTTGTAATTATAACTTAAATTTTAAACATTTAATCTACTTAAATTCTAGATAGTTATATTAAAAACTAATACTAATTACGTCTGACAAACGCCGATAATGAGTCTGCGTGGACGTCAACCAGGTCGATGCGTTCGTTTATGAGTTCGCACATGGGTGATATAAGCGAATTAGCACCAGACACTGTACGGCGAAGAGGTGGAACTAAGGGTGTTATAGGTTTGCGAGGTGGTCTAAGGGGTACTCTGAGATTGAACTTACCTACCAATTGTGGGCAGTCAATGGTGTTATTGAGCAGTTTATATTCGAATCTCAAATCCAAGAGCCCCCTTCGAGCTTCCAGGGTACTCATTTTGTAGCAGCCTAGTTTAAGTCTGTTATATCTATCATGTACCGTGTGGTGCCGGACGTAAAGAATAACACCACCCCATTTCTTCCCGTGGGTGTAGTAAAAGGCGACTAAGGGACTTACTAGAGAATGGGCAGCAGCATTCTCTATGCATTTTACCACCATACTGCGATCGCCAACCCGCCTGCCAAGCGTGGCGATTATGGCAAAGCCCCCCAAATTTTGGGAGGCCTAAGTCCAGCAGTGGACTTCTTACGGCTGAAATGATGATGATGATGATATCTATCTTATTAACTAGTTTCGATAAATTGACCTACCTCAAGCTTTAAGATTATACAAAACATAGACTATCTATCAGTCACCAACTTCAGTCCATCTTGTAGATAAAATCTAAACTATGTAAATTAATTCGAAATATGATATTTTACATCCATAGGTGAATACCTACCAGATTACATAATCAAGTTGTTATATAGTAAAAAAACCGTAACACGTTGAATAACATTACGTAATCAATGAAAGAGAGAATCAATCAGAGTTCACAATTAAATATTGTAATCCAGTTATAAATGGGTCAAGACGAGCAAGAAGTAATTTATTCATTCCAATTTTATATATCGATTGGCTCCAACTGTTAGAGTAATGAAGATCGGTTGGATCCGACAGTGGCCTTGGCACAATAATTTTCTATAAACCAACCCGTGCACAAAGCGCTGGACAATTTTACTGATCTTCCCCTTTGTGCGGTTTTTTAAATAAATGAAAGGTAACAATGTATAAATTACTGGAGCTGTTTGACGCCTTTTCCTTGTTTAACAATTGAGGAAAAGCCAAAAGATTAATAAAGAAACCATTAATTTAATTATTAAGCGCTCAAACAATCACGCTTTTATTGAATATAATTTAATCCTTTGAAGAATTAATAATCGCATAAAGCCGAGATAAATGTAGGTAATACCAATATTATGAATAACCATTTAGCCTATTAAATAAACATCAACAGTCATACAATTCTCGCGAACTTCACAAGGTCATCGGTCCTCGTGGGAGCTCTTGAATTGTACTGATACGGGAAACCGGTAGATGCGAGAAACACAGAACCATTCGATGTGGCGACGATGCTTGGGAGAGGCCGTGGCCCTGGCACAGGCAACTGAAGGAACATGGGTGGATTTTAGTCAGTAAAAGTATGACATGCCCTCCTGCTCCAACCAGAGCGGGAGAAGTCATTTGATGACTTCCCACCCAGAAAACAAAAAGAAAAGGTGACGTCTATCAACTAAAATGATAAAGAATATTATAAACATTCAATTAACAGACTAGTCTCTAGATGACAAGATGACCTGCAGTTGCGCACGCAAGCTTGTTAAAACCAATATCATTGTATGCTACTCGTGAAGTCTGAAGATGCACTTTATAACATCGATCATAAAACTATGATTCATACTAAACTGCGCCTTAGTCAACACTGACAATAGCTTACTTCATCATAAGTAGAACCACAGAGCATAGAATCAACGACAGCAGTGTCTAAATTGAAAGACGGCAGTGCTGTAGATTTACAAAAAAAATGTGTAGCTGAAGTGAAAAATAAAATAAAAATCTTAAAACATAGGTTTATTTTTCGCAGACATAAAAAAGATAAGTTTTTCGAATTCAGATACAAATCAGGATTCTGATTAGAATTACTGAGTGACGTATATATAGTGTCTTATAAACAGTCGTGGGCTCAGAAATGGAATACGGGTTCTACACAGTTTATTGCTATAGAGTCCATTACTAATATTACCCTACTAATTCATACTCGGAACTTAAAAGGAAACACAGAGCAGTTCCTGGGCCAGTTTGTATCTGGACCACGTAGTGATCACTTTCGCTCCATGCCTTCGTATCGGACACCATATTCAAGCCTAGACTCCGCAAAACGCTAAACAAAGGTCCTTGTGTCTCATTTTTAGATCATACTCATGAAAGATCCGATAAGTAAGTTCATTTGAATAAAAAACAAAACAGATCCTTAATCACATGTCCTCACGAGCACACGACAGACATAGTCAGCAGCTGGACGTCGTGCCTGTGACAGGAAAACTTCCACTCAGCATGATGCTGTGCTAATGCAACCTATGGCCTACAGCATAGCGCTCAATGCGCTTGCGTTGAGCACACAACGTCTGTAACTGACCGCCATTCAAAACCAGCCAGTTAGATTCTTTCGCGCCAAAAATTGAAAATCGAACAATGAGTTTTCTCGACGCCCTGAAATGCACTCGGATTTTCAATGCAATTTTCAACACCGAGATTTTTAAAATCCAATGAGCGATGAAGTCCCGCCTCGACAATTTTACGTCCCGCGAACGTGGGCTTAGTGCGAATGTGCGAGTGTGGTAAGATAAACTTGGTTTGTACTTAGTTCTCCAAAACGTATTTCGGCTATGGCGGCAGATCTCAACGGAGACTAGCCCTCGGGGCGGGAGATATTATAATGCACAAGTGTGCTCAAACTTCCCTCAGTCTCATAGTCCCTATAGGACGGCAATCCGACAAGACCGTAGAGAGAGGTCCAACGGCGGCGGCGGATGTTTTTCCATTAAGAATTTCTTAGTAACAGCCCGGAGTTTATAAATTAGCGGTGTCATACCTTCCTGCCTTGGTTTGTATAGAAAGTGTTTACAATGCCGCCTCTCAATCTCCATGCTCTGTGGCTAGAACTTTACAAGCGGTGACATAAAACAGATCTTTTATGAAGTCAATTGATATCAATTAAACCAGAAAATTTACATTTGTTTCTGACTATTGAAGCGTGACACACATTTCTGCATGTTTTAATTAACAATGATATTGAGACGGGTTTGGTCGAGACCTATTGTAAAACATTGGTTAGTACCTAAGTATGTCTAATATCCGGCAATAAGCTTTGTCATTGATATTGCTGAGTAATAATTAATTGATTGTTCATACTAATCAACTTTTTGTTCGACACTGTTTAAGGTATGTCGTTAAAGTGTACAATTGTAAGTTGTTTGTACAGTCACCGCAAGAGATAAGTAACCAGGGTCCTCGAATATAAGTGAAGTTTAGTAAGAGGCTGATGGAAGTTTTAGAATGTAATTTAATTTGATAAATAAACTATTTATTTTCTGTTAATTACTTTTTTTCTGTCGGTCTTCAACTATATCCGACAACACTGTTTTTCTTATGTCTATTGGTGATCTTATAAGATTGGAATAGCCATTTCGCTATTCATTTGGTAAAAGAGAAACCTATCTTAAAGACTATATGTCCGTTTTTTCGATAACTATCCGGGAAGAAATAGTAATGGTCTATTCTTCAAAAGGTCTCACAGTTATGTAGAAAGTATATATATTATATGTATCCCAAAGAAACTGCGTTTATTATAATCTGAATTGTCTCCAGCCACCTCAAGCTACAGTATAAACCAAATAAAACTTATTATAGTAGCTTAAAGTTGCCAAATAACTACAATTTGGTTGGTAGCTAGCTCATAGCAGCGTAGGATATTATGGTCAGACGACAAGACCGATCCTTCATCCTTTAATGTGGAAGCTGTGCCCAATTGCTGCTGGACAGTTTCTGCGCCACTTCTTCCCAGCTAAAGCACTAGGAAGTGGTGAAGGGCGGGCGTTTTGGGGGACTGTCTTATGTAACTTTGACGTTCAAAAAGTGCTGACTCTCAGTCTAGTTTGGATAAATGACTTTTGACTTTTGACTGAAATTAAAATTATCCTTGTTATTTTTACTCCTAGATAGGAATACCTAATAGATCAAAATTAATAGTCAATGTCAAATAATTTATTTCAAATAGGTTCATTAAAAAGCACTTTTGAATGTCAACATTTGCAAAAAAAATAGAATCGATTCTAGTTGGAAGCCAAGATATAGTTTCGTATGGAGAAGAACGGGCAAGAAACTCCATCGTTACTCTTTAAAAATATTTTGCAACATTTTGTATACATAAAAAATATGATCATAATAATATATGTGAAGACGGTGCACCAAAAATCAAATTGCTATGCCACAATATGTTAAAGAATTAAAAATAAAGCAATACCGGGTAAATTAACAATGTGATAGGTACATGCAGGTTCTCACACATTTACAAGTATTGTAAGATAAGATGATTCTCCTAACATTGTAACAAGTAATAGTTTAGTGCGTGAGTTTAAGTAATCACATAATCTATAATCTGTCTTTAAAATTATACAATTCTATTTAGTAATTACTCCGATTTTGCCTAGAGTCGAGATTATCATATGGACAACGACCAATATATTTCCAAGCATTTTTAAAAGTGAACACACGCAAGTGATAAGTCATTCTTAATGAACTCGATAATATAAACATGAAAGCTGGTTCTTGCTGTCAACAAAATCTAGGGAAGGCCCATGACTTCATTTGTCATTTTTCTTACCTCAGAATTGATTAAGGTAAAATTGAGTGCCATTTCAAAAACCACAAAGTATCAAACCACTTAAAAGTTAAGGAAAATAAATTTGGCGGCTTTAAAACAAGTTTGAGAATGTTAACTAAGACCTTAAAACCAACATTTTTACCCGTAGTCACTTTAAATATACCTACATTTAGGGAATGGAGACCTAAAGGTGTGTTTATACCAAAAAAAGATCATTGTCTGTCTACCCTTTCCAACTATGTTGGGATCAGCTTCCAGTCCTACCGGATGCAGGTGAATACCACTATGTTACATGGAGCGACTGCCTATCTGACCTCCAGTTACTGGGTAATACGATACCCCTTGGTAAGACTGGTTGTCAGAATTTCGGGCTTCTATAGAATACGACCCGTAACGGCTAGTAAAGATTGACCACAGGACCAATGGCTTAACATGGTTTTCGAGGCACGAACGGATCTTGGCCCGTCTTGGTGTGTATAGATAGTCCCCGTTGGTCTCGTGGTCGCAAGCGCGACCGCTGAGCGTGGGGTCCTGGGTTTGATTCCCGGGCCGGGCAAAGTGTTACTGGGTTTTTCCATTAGGAATTTCTTAGTAGCAGCCCGGAGTTTGGAAGTTGGCGGTGTGATACCCCCGTGCCTCGGAAGTTGGTCCTACGCCTGATCTCTCTCTTCGGTCGTGTCGGATTGCCGTCCCATCGGACTATGAGAGCGAGGGAAGAGTGAATGCTCCTGTGTCTGCGCATACACTTGAGCATAATATCTCCCGCGCCGATGGCTAGTCTCCGTTGAGATTGGCCGCCGTTGCCGAAATTCGGTCTGAAGGACTATATAGATAGTCCCCAATCCACGGATCAACTGCGGCCAGCGTACCGATCGATTGATCCATCATCACCATCAGCAATCTATAATGTTCCCACTGCTGGGACACAGGCCTCCTCTCTGTGAGAGGGAGTGGACCATAATCTATCACGCGGGCCCAGTCCGGGTTGATAGATGTCACATGTCTCCGAATTTTTGCTACTAAGACATGCCAGTTTCCTCACGATGTTTTCCTTCACCGTTTTGAGAGCAGTGGTGATGAAATAATTTTATCAAAGTGCCTGCTTGGGTTCGAACTCACGACCTACTAATCGTAAGTCGCGACCGTTACCACGGGGCCACCACGGCTCTCTTCTCCTCGATTGGTCCGTGTGGCTGAAATTACTTAGCCTCAAGGATTAGCAATATCTGTAGATAAGATGATCTGTATTTAAGGAGTTTTGGCACCGACTTCCGAAATTAAAGTTATTTTTGACTTTGTAGTGTTCGGTTGTTGTTTAATTGTAAAAAGTTTTTATTTTTATCATTTTAGTTATGGTAGATACCCTGCACTAATCTAATCGCGTTATTCGTTCATTTGTCGCGCACATACTTAATGCAAATTTAAGACTTATATGGTTTTCACATGGATCCCATTGTCAGAATGGAACCAAATTAAAATGGGACCATTTGGAAAGCATCAGCTTTCAAATTAAAAAAAGAATCATCAAAATCGGTTCACCCAGTTAAAAGTTATGAGGTAACAAACATAAAAAAATAAAAAAAAACAGTCGAATTGATAACCTCCTCCTTTTTTTGAAGTCGGTTAAAAAGAAGGAAGGGATGCTTTTGCCCTACATTTGGAAACAAACGATTGAAAATAATAATCGTCCTATGTTTGTTTGATGTAAGGATTTAGTGGTGTTAGGGGCTTAGCCGCACGGTTCAATCGATCAGGTAAAGCTACGCTTGCCGCGATTGGTCCGTGGATGGGTGACGCATCTTTACATACAAGGCTCCTCCGTGCCTCGAAAAGTATTTTAAGCGGTTGGTCCTCGCTGTCATTCGTAGATCAATGAGTCATTTTGGGTCGTCAGAAGCCCGAAAGCTGACAACCAGTCTTATCAAATGGTATCGTATTACCCAATTACCCAGATCAACTGCATCCGGTTGGACTGGATGCTGACCCCAACATAGTTGGTATAAGGCCAGGCAGAAGATAATACTACCACATAGTCTTAAGATTAACTAGAACGGAATCACGCTTATTGTGAATGCAACTTAGTCCGACACTTAAGTAGGTAAGTACATGCAACTAGTGACTTACTGAAGCAGTTATTGGCCATGATTGGCATAACGACTGTATTTACGCCTTAGTAAATATAGACTTGAGGTAAGGAGCCCAATTACCGGTGTTTACTCCAAACAGGGGTAATTCCTAAGTAATTGGCACGTGTTGAGAAGGAAATACGTATTTTTAGTAATAAGTACCCAGTCGTCTCTTAGCAACAAGTTTAATTGACCCTTAGCCGATTTCGACGCCAAATGAGAAACGACGGTACAAGTTTAAGGAGGAAAAAACTTTTTCCAAAAAAAAGACCGACTTCAAAAAAACACTATACAAAATAAAAAATAACTTTAATTTCGGAAGTCGGTGTCTTTAGATCTGTATTTTAGTTTTTTACCACCGACATAAATTAAATTATTTTTTCAGTTTGTCGTGTTTTTTCTCGCGAGTCGGTTAATTTTTGTTAATGGAAATAAAAATACTTTTCACTTTTATGGTACCTACCCCATACTAATTCCTATACCACTACTTGCTATGTAAGAAACAGGAACAGGAAACAGTAGAATGTCTTCTAGTTATACCTACAAAGTTGATTAAAACTTATTATCGAAGCTAAAATCAAAATAGCCAAGCAAAGTATAATAAATAAAATTTATATGCGATCAGCCCTGAGGTATATCCCATCTACAAAAAAAAAAATATTTCGAAATCCATTCATCCATCGTCCGTTAAAAAATATTTTATACCTTTTAAGTTTTAAGGAAAGGTTTAAGATATCCTTTTTATTATCTTTGGAGCACATGTGCAAATTGTAACTTGGAATTAAAATAGAGTGCTAATAAAATATTTAAGTCTGCAGTGAAGGAAAGATAACTGAATTATTTAAAAAATAAGAACTTGTTTGCACGCGATGCAGACCGAACTGAGATAGCCAGTGAAAAATAAAAAAGTTCTTTATTTATTTTAATGAGAACCTAAACCATTTTCAAAAAATAAAACTTACAGCTTTTATGTGGACCTTTCCTTAAAAGGTAACGCCCACCGTTTAAAAGATCACTAAACTTTAGCTGTGTCTTATATTTTATTTTTTCTGAAGTCAGTTTATAAATCCTTTGAAAACTGCTTAGCTTTTGCCTAATAGCCTTATACCAGTATTTTGCATGGTTTCATCAGCAGCGTATAACGTTCCCACTGCTGGGATACAGGCCTCCTCTCGGTGAGAGGGAGTGGGCCATAATCTACCACGCGGGCCCAGTGCGGGTTGGTAGATGTCACATGTCTAAGATAAGCCGTGCCGTGTGTGTTCTAGGACATGCCGGTTTCCTCACGATGTTTTCCTTTACTGTTTTGAAAGCAGTGGTGATAAAAAAAAATACAGAAAGTAAAGCGCCTGCTTGGGTTCGAACTCACGACCTACTACTCGTAAGTCGCAGCAGTTACCACTGGGCTACCACTGCTCATGCTGTATGGTTGTAATGCCTATATGACTTCCACAACCCAGTTACTGGATACCGATACCCTTTAGTAAGACTGGTTGTCAGACTTTTGGGATTATGAACACCCGTAATGACGGTCAAAGATTCACAAATGAGTACCAGGACCAACGGCTTAACGTGCTTTCCGAGGCACGGAAGGGTATGTAAAGATGGTCATGCATCCACGGACCAACCGCGGTAAGTGGAGCTTAATCAGATCGATCGTCCCGTGCAGGTGTTATTACTTAGCCATCCGGGCCTTAAGAATAGAATAAGAATAAAAAACTTTTATTTGTAAACACAGGTTAGGTTAGTTAGTTACACGGTGTGTGAGATGTTTACATAATATACATACTTAGTTCGGTTCTCTGTGTTTTGCCAAGAATCGTACAGATATGAACAAATAAATGTCCTAGTTAAAAAAACCAGTGAGTGTGTTCTTTAGTCTGAAGGTGTGTAACCATTCCTTCGTCTCAAGCAACTTTATCTTATCAATCGATTTGTAAATTGATCGCATATGCATAATCAGCCTATACCGTTCCCACTGCTGGGACACAGGCCTCCTCTCGGTGAGAGGAAGTTGGCCATAATCTACCACGCGGGCCCAGTGCGGATTGGTAGATGTCACATTTCCTCGAATTTTTGGTTGTAGGACATGCTGGTTTCCTCACGATGTTTTCCATCACCGTTTTGAGAGCAGTGGTGATGATATTATTTACACAAAGTAAAGCGCTTGCGTGGGATTGACCAACTTGATACAACTGACCCACCACTGTTCTTTTAAATAAAATTTCTAATATGATTATAGATATTACATGGGTTGCCAGAGCCTCTTAATTATATAGGTACCACCATTTACAATAATTGACATTAAAATATGATCCACAATTCGCCGTATACAGTCACTAGCCAGTATTCGCCAGTACCTATTATATTATCTGTGGCCAAGGTCAGCTGAACATAATCTCCATATTAATCAGGAAACAATAAATTTTAATAAAACAAGTTCCTATTTACCTACCTATATTGTTTTAATAAATACGTAATGACTGGACAATAGGTTGTTAAGAATTATGTTTTTTATTTTTTATATTAGTCGTTAATGAAGAGATTTCTTGAATTTACTGAATAATTTAATTAATCATCTACCAAACCACACTGGGTCCGCGTGCTGGATTACAACCCGATCCCCCTCATTGAGAGGTCTATGTCCCAGCTGTGTGAGGACATTATAGGCTGATTTACTACACTGGGCTTTTTATAGTAACAATACATAAGACGAAGCAGTGATTAAACTTGTACCTAAAGATTTAGATAATCAAAAATAAACACAGATATTTAGTACTAAGATTTGAACTTAATAGAACGTAAAATCAACCTTATTAAGTACATCAATTCGTGAACGAATTCGTAGAGTAACAAAACATAAAATACATTTTTCTCTAGCCATTGCTGTAAAGTTAATGATCTGATAAGCAATCCTTAAATAGAAAACTTTCAGGTGAACTTCGAAAACATTAAAAAGTGACGACTGAGACCAAGTTTGCACAGATGTTTAAAAAAAAACGCAGCTGGATTTTATCGTACACTGAAATTCCAACTGTCTGTGTCGAACCGAACTTTGAGGATCCACAGTGCATCCCAGCGCGTCATAAATTCACAATGAATTCGATTTTGAACTCTATGCACTATGGAGTGCGTTCAAGATTCAGTGGGCTAAATCAAAAAAAGGTAACACGACACAACAAAAACTTTCATCATCATCATTTCAGCTGAAAAACATCCACTGCTGGACATTGGCCTCTCCCAAAGGGGGGCGTTTGTCATAATCGCCACGCTTGGCAGGCGGGTTGGCCATCGCAGTATAATAATAATACATTTATTTCACCGAAAAAAGAAAATACAATGAATCATACATAGGTACTTATGGGCTAGTACTTGGTGGTGCATAACATGTTAGCATCTGTTGTCGAACTAGGACGAGTCCTGTATCTCGACATACAGCGCCAGTCCCCTCAAATTTGACAATAGCATATTAGCCCAAATGACATGCAAATATATGGATGACTTATCTTATCTTATCTTATAAAGTTTGGTAGTCAAATGCATAAGAACGCTTCTGCCCATTCTCCAGTAAATCCCTTAGTCGCCTTCTACGACATCCACGGCAAGAAATGGGGTAGTGCTATTCTTTACGTCCGGAAACACAAGAAAACTTTAATCATCGTATCTTTGTTCAACCATTTAGTGAACCTTCAGTTTTGCATACTGTCCACAGGAGTCTTGATAAACTAGATTATTATACCATCAAGGTCAGACTACCTAGGTTCTTATCAAGTGTAATATAAAAGGAACTATTAAACTCTTAGTGTACGCAACTTTTTGCGTCTACGCGGAAGTTACAAAAAATAAAAAACATGGTTGCAGGATCTGTTTTGTCACTTCTTATTGCTACTGGGTTCTCAAGAAACGTTTTTTGTAATGTCCAGCCGAGTTTCTAACTAGATTATTGGTCGATCGTGACTTGGCAAGCTGGGTTTTCGAAATTAAATGGCGCGGGATAACAAGTTTGTCACGTGCTTAGCCTGTTTGGGTTTAAATTAGTTTACTGGAATCTTTTAGAACTTTGCTGTGAGATAAACGTTTTTATTAAGTTACTGATGTTTGCCACTGAGAGCCTAAATGATAATAACCGCCAATTAAACGTAAAGTTACGCTTGCCGAGGTCAGTTTGTGAATGAGGTGACCATCAATTACATATCGAGACCCTTGCGTACCTCGAAGAGCACGTTAAACATCCACACATAAGCATGCACACTTTCTACACATTGTAAAATACACTAAGTTCACACAATTCGAAGAAAATCGACAGCTAAATAATAAGTCAATTGATGAAACCAAAGTACCTGAACAAAACATGGAAAGAACGTAGATAGGACAAATCTACATTGACGAAGAGGTTACCAAAACAGTTGTAATTTTTCTAAAACTCTGATTGGATCGTTTGTATATTCCAGCATCTGTAGTTCCAACTACAATAATTAGTACCCAATTAATCAATTAAACTAACAATGTGTTTTATGTTACGAAATAATTGCCACAAAAAATTCGTATGTTTATTAAATTCGAGTAGTTTTTGCTTGAGTTATACGATTTACTAACCACGCGATGTAATTTTTTTGGCAACGTTATCAAATCAGCACCTTTTATAATGACCGAGAAAAAGGTTGTCTATGTAGTTTATACATATATGTTTTTCTTTGAACATATAACACGTTGAAACGACACATCTGTAACGCCTTGTCGTCCAGAGAAAAGTTGAAGGCACAAGAGTTTGCGGCAGATCATCCATGCGCTATTCGCTAGGCTTATGTTTTGTCTATCATAACAAACTGAACCGCCGCCCGAGCTCAATCACGGTGAACAAACTGTTGCTGTCACCGAGATGTCACGTTAATTTAGAAAAATCTCGTTTCTCGTCTCTTTGATGTGGCGGTGGACAAATGGCCTTAGAGATCTGCTCTACCTGCCTTCATTAAATCAAGCAAGTTATCATCAAATTCATTACACTGGTCGCAGAACGGATGGCCGATGGAGTCGGAAGGTTCTGGAGTGGCGAGGAGCTGCGTACTGGAAGACGGAGCGTTGGAAGGCCTCCCACAAGATGGACCGATGACCTGGTGAAGGCCGTAGGAATACGTTGGATGCGAGAAGCATAGAACAGGTCGAAGTGGCGGTGCTTGGGGGAGGCCTATGTCCAGCAGTGGACGTCTTTCGGCTGAAATGATGATAATCAAATTCACCCTTTTTTTTTGGGTGGGAAATCATCAAATGACGTCTCCCAATCTAGGGTGGAGCGGAAGGCCGTTTCAGACTTTTACTGACTAAAACCCACTCGTGTTCCTTCAGTTGCCCATATGCCAGTGCCACGATAACTCTTTCGAACGAATCTCGCGACCCTGGCAGGCATCGGTCCTAGCAGACCCCTTCAGATCAAATTCACCCTTCACCTCAAACCGCAGTGCACTTGCATATTGTATAACTTGCGACCAATAAAGCCAAACAAGTAACTAGTTATTACAACTTAGTTCAAGTAACTTATAACTTGATTAGAGCGCGCCCCTCCGGCAATGCTGCCATATTAAATTCATACTGTTTTTGATAACTTGCACATAGCTTTAACTTAACTCTCGGTGCAGACGAACGACTGTTTCGGTCCGAAAATATTAGAATGGAACGTTGGAACTTTCGCAGAAATTCCATGAGATGATTTTATTTATTTACTTTTATGTCCGCGACTTCGTTCGCGTGAAATTTGACCCCCTGAGTCGTCGCGTCGTATTCTATCGCCCGCCTGCACTATTGCTTCGTTTAGACCTTTTGTTATTTTTCTCGACTTTTACGGGTCGTACCGTGAGTTTAAATAGCCTATAGCCTTCTTCGAGAATTGGGCTATCAAATGCAGAAAGATTTTTAAAAATTCGACTGGTTCTTACAGACAAACTTACAAACTTTATCTCATTATAATTACTGTAGATATAAAGGTTTAAAAACCTCAATAACAAAAAAATAAACAAAGAAATAACATGCTTAGCCCAATATTTCCACAAACCAACTCCAAACTGCACGAGATTAAAAAAAACTAAATCACGTAACGATGCGCCCCGAAACCATTCATGACTCGTGAGCTATGCGTCTACGCCCCGTAGCCATTTCTTTTTCGTAGCGACGCCCATTGAAATGTAGCGCTACGCCATAGCACACATTGTGCTACAAGGGAGCGTTCGCGTAGCATCTACAAAACTTTCTTTACTCGTGAAATTTTGATTCATTAAATTACAAATTCCAATGGATCAGTGTAAAAGATATAGGTCGAATGTATACGTATAATTTTATAATTCAATTGTTACTTCATACAAAAGGCACAGTTTCAGATAATACGCGATTTAAATCGGTCGTCTGTATAAGGCTTTAGTCCCTTTCATATTAAAACAATGCGGTGAATAAACTTCGGGACGCTTGTTATGACAATGCAGTATCAATTTGTAAATCTTTCCCTTTCATTATACTTAAACTAGCTTATGGCAACGGCTTCGCCCGCGTGGAGGTCGAAAATTATCACACGGAAATACAGGGTAACAAATGGGAAGTTGCCTAAAGTAATCACTTATCATTTTGAGATGAATGCAGCGAAAAAATAATTAAAAATACATAATAAATCAGTGAAGTCGTCATTTTTATTTGAATTTTATTATATATATAAAAGAAAGTCGTGTTAGTTACTTCACTTATAACTCAAGAACGGCTGAACCGATTTAGCTGAAAATTGGCAGGGAGGTAGTTTAGAGCCAGGAGAAGGACATAGGATACTTTTTTTTTTTTTTTTTTTTGCTTTTGGCAAAGGATACTTTTTATCCCCTTCGACCGCGTTCTCGTGTGATGTGACATAAAACGTCAAAGAGAATACATTTCACTATAAAACGTGGTATGACAAAAACTTTGCCTTCGAGGTACCAGGCGGTCATAACTTGGTATGAGCTTATTAAACAGCAGTGTCAGCCAGAAAACGCTTTATGCCTTCGAAGTAACAGGTTATCATAACCGAGTAGGAGCTACCCAAACATATGAGTATCAGCTAGAAAACGCTTACCAGATCACCACCGCGTACCAGGTTGTCAAACTTGGAAGGTTTATTACAACATTTTGAATCTTAGGCGATACGAAGTTCGCTGGGTCAGCTAGTATGTAAAGAAGAGTAACCGTGGAGTTTCTTGCCGGCTCTTCTCCATAGGAAACGACCACTTGTTTAATAAGCTCATACCAAGTTATGACCGCCTGGTACCTCGAAGGCAAAGTTTTTGTCATACCACGTTTTATAGTGAAATGTATTCTCTTTGACGTTTTATGTCACATCACACGAGAACGCGGTCGAAGGGGATAAAAAGTATCCTTTGCCAAAAGCAAAAAAAAAAAAAAAAAAAAAAGTATCCTATGTCCTTCTCCTGGCTCTAAACTACCTCCCTGCCAATTTTCAGCTAAATCGGTTCAGCCGTTCTTGAGTTATAAGTGAAGTAACTAACACGACTTTCTTTTATATATATAGATAGGTTTCAGTTTTATCGAACAAAAAAAAATGAATCCTATATAACATATAGGCTAAACATAGTAAGGCATAGTTTCAATAGACTTCCTATGGACCTTATTGTTGACTTGTTCTGCACCAGTATGGTGACGTTAAGACGACTTTTGGCACAGTCATTTTTCATGGATTAACTTATTAATTTTAACTCGTATGTACTTTTTTTATCAACTTTTTCTTAACTATATGTGGAGGCTTGTTATTAGCAATTTTTTTATATAACTTTCTTTATATCATTAGTTTGTTAGTCTGTAAGCCTTCTTTAAAATAAAATAAATAAACTATCTGAGTCTCAAATTTCATCCAAATCCGTGCACGCGTTTCGATACGATTGAGTAACAAACATCTCAACATACAAACTTTGACATTTATAATATTAGTAGGAGTGTAATTATAACTGTCTGTTAACAAAATATAACATACCTTGAAGGTAGTAATTCCGAATTCCACGTAACATAACTGGCGTTTGAGTGTACTAGAGTTACACCTCTGCTTGACCCTTTAGTGAAACGAAGCGTTATGTATGTATGTAATCTATACCAAGTAATAATAGAGCTCATCATCATTTCAGCCGTAAGACGTCCACTGCTGGACTTAGGCCTCCCCCAATTTGGGGGGCTTTGCCATAATCGCCACGCTTGGCAGGCGGGTTTGCTATCGCAGTATGGTGGTAAAATGCATAGAGAACGCTGCTGCCCACTCTCTAGTAAGTCCCTTAGTCGCCTTTTACGACACCCACGGGAAGAAATGGGGTGGTGTTATTCTTTACGTCCGGCACCACACGGTACGAAATAATAATAGAGCTCAAGTTTGTTTAAATGCGGTAATCTCTGAAATTACTCGTTGGAATTGAAAAATCTTTGTATTTGGTAGCCTATTTAACTACTACTATTACTATTTTTAGGCTATTTAACTTTGCTCTATAACTTTTAGGAGCTGAGCAAAAAGAAAATAAAACAGAAAGAACACTTGAACACGCAAACATCACCACTGCTCTCAAAACGGTGAAGGAAAACATCTTGCGGAAACCGTCCTAACCTGTCTAAGAACCAAAAATTCGAAGACAAGTGACATCTACCAACCCGCACTGGGCCCGCGTGTTGGATTATGGCCCACTCCCTCTCACCAAGAGGAGGCCTGTGTCCCAGCAGTGGGAATAATATAGGCTGATGATGATGAACACTTATCAAAAACTAAATGATAGCGAGGGCAGGTGATACGATGCGACGGGGTGAAGCTACTGTCTACATAAATGTCTGAATTAAAGATATTTTATTTATTTTTATCTCATAGTCCCCGAGGACAGGAATATATAAATCAGGAGTGAAGCTATGGATATTAATAAGCACGTGTTCCCACCCGCGTCTTCTGTCACATAAAAAATGCAATATCAAGGGGTCTCATCCCTACCTCGCTTTTAGAATACCTCTCACCTCTCCCTCTCCAATGGGAAACGAAATCATAAATTAAACGTCTAATTTAGACCATCTGTTTCCAACTCCTTCATTAACGGAATCTAATTGGATTCTAAAAATAAATTATGGCAACTTATCTGATCGGAATCAACGTTCTACAGTCCTTGTCCTCGACACTTCAAATTCCACCCCTCGGCTTTGTTCACTGTTTGCTTTCTCACTTTTGTAAGGAATCGGAAGACTTTTCATACTTGTATCAAAAGGTATTTCTCGGAGGTATTTAAAATGGCGGATATTGTAACGGTATCGCCAGATTTGTGATTAAATTGAGCCCCAATTTCTCCGAGCTTCAGCAACAGAATATATTGTTTTTGATACTTAGTAGGTAATTTAATTAATAAGATGGTTCTTAGTAAGAAATCAACAGAAACTTTATCTATACAATATTATAATGAGGATAGATTTGATTGTTTGTAAAATTGTTTGTAATGGATAAACTCAAAAACCAATTTAAAATATTCTTCCACCTATGTAAAGCTACATTATTCTGAAGTAGCATGAGCGATAAATTTCTCGAGGACAAAATGACGGACGGAGTGCAAGTATTTATATATACCTAACCGTAGGTCAGAAAGACAATATTAAGCTCACCACGATTTTCAAACATAACTTAAATGTGAGGTACTCTATCAAGCCATCGTTACATGCAGCTTTATTTGTGCGCACATTAACAGTTTATAAACTAGATCTTACAATGATTTATCTTCTACATAAACAGCCGTTCGCGACACTTGGCATGATTTACAGGGGGTAAATGGGGTAATAATGATAATAACATAAGCAGATAAATTATAGGCGTTACAATGAGAAGACAAATAGCCTCCTTGACCTTGATCTAAATATGTAGGTGAATGCCTTAAAGCCTCCGTCTATAGCCTAAGTTTTGAGGAGAAGTCCTTTATGAAAATGTAAAACAAAGTACTATTTCGTGAAGGTAGAAAAGACACCGCTACGCATTTGCTTTCACTACTCACAATGGGGCTTATTAGAAGGCTTAAAGTCACCCAACGGGCAATAGAGAGGGCTATACTTGTTTGTTTCCCAACGTAATCGAATCAGATATGAAGAGATCCGTAGGAGAACCATAGTTACCGACATAGCCAGAAGAATTGCCTGACTTAGAGGCAGTGGGTAGGGCAAATTACACCCAGAACAGATTCCCATTGAGGTCAAAAAGTTCTGTACTAGCGGCGTAGATTAGACGTAGAGTTGGAAGGCCTCCCAGAAGGTGAGCCGATCATCTTGTGCAGGCAGAAGGAATCCGCTAGACGCGGGAAGCATAGAACCCGTCGAAGTGGTGGCCCTTGGGGGAGGCCTATGTCCAGCAGTGGCCCTCTTTTGGCTGTAATGATGATGATGACTCACATACAGATCAATACTGTCGTATAATAGTGAATCAATATTATAAAATAAGAAACTACAGAAAGACATACCATACCTACATCAATTCTGCATCAAGTGAAATAAAAAGACAATAATAAAGGTTAATGGAAAATATTCGGTTATCCTCCGGCGATTGAGCCGCTTCTGCAAATCTCTACTTTCCTTTGATTGAATTATCGTAGTATTATGGGTTTATCCATTCGTCTACTGATTTGTTTTTTTGCGTACATAATGTGTAATCATGAAGATTTCTCTTTGGTATTTTTCAAACGTTGTGTTTCATATATTAGACATTTCCTACAAAATCCTTACGTTGTTTGGAAGTGTCTAGCAATTGGGTTGTGACTACACCTATTGACTCTGATAATAACCCACCTCCTTTCCCTCCACAGATGCGCGACTCTCATACTGAACGGGACACGTTACTGCGAGTGGGGCTACAATGGTCTGGGAATAGACTACCAGGTGCTGGCCGGACCCGCCTACATGGCAGTCTTCACTGTCGTTGGAGTCATACTCGGCGTGGTCGCTGACAAGTAAGTTATAATAGTATAAATATTAATAAAACTGTATAACATACCAACCTTTCGTAAATGTGGATGCAGTTCAGGAAGTCCCGTATTTAAATTTTGGAGTCAAATATCGCAATCATTTAACTCAATCACAAATCTTTGGTAATGGCTGATCAACAAGATAAATTCTACCATCACAATAGAAGCATCACAGCAGACTAGTTTATTAAATAACTATGATAAACATTATGTCTACTCTACCACACCTGAACCACCTTTGTATGACAAAAACGTATATTTAGTACTTCCTACTGGTATCCCCCTACGGCCATGACTTACGAGTCATAAGTTCGAAACGTGGCGCTTAACTTTGTGTAAATTATTTTATCCCGGCACTCAATGCTCTCAAAAAGGTGAAGCAAAACATCTTAAGAATACCGGAATATCCGAACTAAATATTCGAAGGCATGTGACATCTACCAACCTGCATAGGGCCAGCGTGACGGATAACGGCACTCGAGAGGAGGCCTGCGTCTTAGAAGAAGGAACAATACGACTGATTATGCGGTATCTCACATGATGATCCACAGTGACGAAACAACAAATCACAATTCACAATCCACTTTCCATCTCAACAGATACAACAGAGCGCGAATCCTTGCTTTCTGCACCCTGGTCTTCGTAATCGCCATCCTTCTGATGGGTACCGTCAAAGAATACTGGCATCTCGTTGTCCTGCGTATGATCATGGCAGCAGGAGAATCCGGTTGCAACCCTCTCGCCACAGGGATCCTGACAGACCTGTTCCCTGAGAAGCAGAGGGCCCTGGTGCTGTCCATCTTCAACTGGGGAATCTATGGAGGATACGGTATTGCCTTCCCTGTTGGACGGTATATACCAGAACTCAATGCTTGGGGATTGGTGAGTTTCATTATTTAATACTTTTAATTAATATTTAATTAAGTCCTTATTCCTTAGAAGTGAAAGTCCTAATTGTCTCTTTCTGCGAGATATATAATAAGTGACACATGAACGTAATCTCAGTTCCTTTTTCAATTTAGTTGTATTTCAAGACTGTATGGGCCTGCCAGGGTCGCGAGATTGTTCGAAAGAGATACCGTGACCCTGGCACATGGGCAACTGAAGGAACACGGGTGGGTTTTAGTCAGTAAAAGTCTGACACGCCCTCCCGCTCCGCCTAGAGCGGGAGAAGTCATTTGATGATTTCCCATCCAGAGATAAAAAAACGACTGTATGGGCAAGCTAGAACAAGAAGCTAGTTTACGAGTTAGTTCAGGTAGTAGTTCAATCAATGAACCTGCACTTGCCTGAAATACATTTGACGAAAGTGCAGAACTGAGCTATCTTCGTCTGACTCGCAACCAGTGACATCCAAGAAAACTTGAAATACGATCACTTTTAAGCCATAAAGCATATACGATTGAATATTCGACATATTTTTTAGAACCTCATTATTTAGGTACATCTATTTTATATGGTCCACAGAGCTGGCGTGTGTGTTACTTCGGAGCCGGTATCATTGGTCTGGTCGTCACTCTGTTCACCTTCCTCACTCTTCGGGAACCTTCCAGAACTACTATTGGAGAAGAAGGTATGAACTATATTAGTTTCTTTAATAAACCATCTCTGGGGTACCATAGTCATATCTGTCGTATTCAGCATGACGCCCACCTCAGTTACCTTAGTATATTGCACTTTCTTGCTGAATGTTGTTGTTATCAGGAATTTATCGTCAATGCCTTCTATTTGATAGATAAGCAACTGGCTAGCTTTATTGTAGGAAATAGTACATTACAACACGTGTGACTTAATCCGTAGTGCACTAATGAATTATTTAAGTCACACGTTTCATATACTATTTTATAACTTACTAGCTGACCGTACAGACGTTGTCCTGTTTCCTAGAACTCGATAGCAGCGCCACCTAACGGGTCCAATAGTGAATCTAAACCATCCAGGGTGCCACCCAAACGCATACAAAAAAATTCATTCAAATCGGTCCAGACGTTTAGGAGGAGTTCAGTGACATACACACGTACAGTAGAATTATATATACAGGGTGTGGCGTAAGTAATGGTCCACCGTTCAGGATTCGATGAATCAGATAATTAACTATAACAATTAAACATTTTAACCATTTTACCCATTTTTTTTTTACAGAAATTGCTCTTGAACTTGATGGTGTGTTAAAAATTGGGGTTATAATTAGAGAAGAACCAACTTTTTCTTCAAAAGAGCTGAATTTTCATAAAAAATCATAATTTATCATGATAGCTCTAGTATTCAGCAGTAATTAACAGAAATCAAAATAAAAAAATAATGGTTTTTGTTGAAACTGCAAACAAATATGTAATAAAAGGTAGAAATTTCGTAAATAAAAGACAAAAATGAAATATTTTCGGAACCCTTGGGTAAAAATGTTTAAAATTTTTAATTGTTATAGTTATTTATCTGGTTCATCGAATCCTGAACGGTGGACCACTACTTACGCCACACCTTGTATAAAGATGTGACATAAATCTGAACAAGTCACGCTTTTCTAGGGCGAAAAATGGACTGCTTAAGTCACAGCATGAAAGTGAGAAAAGCGTAACCCAAGTGCTGTTTTAAGTCACACAGGTTAAACGCAAGTTTGGTTGACTTCCCTATGCATTAACAAAATCACTGATGTTTCTTGCAATGTTGTCTACAATGTTTACTTCCTCTCATTGACTATTTATATCACCTTCTCTCATTCAGGAACCAACAAAGGCGGCGACAGTACGTTAGAGTCTGGTAAGAAGATGCCTCAGGTGACCATCTGGCACGTGATTGCGCAGCCCAGGATCATACTGCTGTGCCTCGCCGCCTCCATCAGACATTGTGGTGAGTCCAACTTTTTACTTTCTTCTTTTCTTTCTTTTTCTTTTTTTAGTTTTTACTTTCTTATACTATTTACTTTACGCAATACAAGTTTACCCCGAAGGCAGAAGTGTATAGCAATATAGACCTTGCGTCGCTGATAACAAAACCAGTGTAGCAAACTAGCAAGCCTTTTATTTTTACCCGATAGCTGGATGCAAAGCAGTGTAATGTGTTTACCAGCCTATCTGTATGTATGGATGTTTGTTCCTTGGTGGCACTCTAAAGACCAAACAGTTGGGCCGATTTTGATGATTCTTACGTTAAAAGACAAATAAAATAACATTTTAAAAACTGCGTAAGTACTGTACGCTAGACGTGCGACCTACTGTACTTACTCCATTTTGTCTGTCTGCCTGTTAGTGCCAGCTAATCTCCGAAACGGCTGGATCAATTTTGACGAAACTGGGTATGGGGATACTTTGAACCCTGGGAAAGGACATAGGTTCTTATCGACATACGAAGCCACGGTCGGAAGCTTGTCGAAAATAAAGTTGTAGGCACTAGGTAGGTACACCCAGTACTTAAGGTACTTACTAAAGTTTTTATTAATCATGTAAGAATATAAATTAATTTTACAAAATTGATTTATGTTATGTAGGTGTTAGGTACGGTCACCAAAAGAGATAAGTAACTGGGTTGTCGGATATAGTTGAAGCTTAGTAAGAAAACGATGTTCCGTGTGGTACCGGCCGTAAAGAATTGCACCATCCCCTTTCTTCCCCTGGGTGTCGTAAGAGGCGATTAAGGGACTTACTAAAGAATGGGCAGCAGCGTTACCAACCACCATACTGCGATCGCCAACCCGCCTGCCAAGCGTGGCGATTATGGCAACCCCCCCCCCCCCCCAAATTGGGGGAGGCCTATGTCAAGCAGTGGACGTCTTTCGGCTGAAATGATGATGATGATGGGGTTGAGTTTTGTCCTCGTGTCCGTTCATGTGAACTAACATAGGGACTGAAACATAGCTAATTTTATGTTCAGTATGCAGTTGTTGGTATGAAATCAAATTTGATAAATAAAGTGATTTATCATATTTGATTACATACCAAATCATCTATCGGTTTCTTATTAAACTTCAACTATATCCGACGAATGGTTACTTATCTCTTTTGCTGACTGTACATGGTATGACAAGTATCACCTACCTACATAATACGGTATCACGACAAGACAACACAAGCGCTTAAAGCAACATTAACATTTCCTGTTTAAAAAAACCCTTATTTTTATTCATAAGCTTTACGACCTTCCAATAAGGATCAAAATTGGAAGTTTTTATCTCACGGAGAAGGTTTATAAGCGTAAATGTATGTTTGTAGTTTGTGTGCTGCCAGTCACGGCAAAAGACTTGTCATGTAGTGAAATCCAAGGCTGGATTAACGTACCTAACTAAAAGAGCCTTTATAAGTACATAGGTACTTAGGTTCACTGGATATCTAGATCATTGTTATTTCTTCTGAGAAATAAGGCTCCGCGATAATAGGCACAGTTAGCTACAAATATCAATAAAAAATTTGGTTTCCTAAATGTCAATTTTGGAGCAATAAGTAGGTATGTTTAGGGTCGGAAGGACGAAACATCCGTCCCTAAAATTTTTCTCAAAAAATCTCTGGAGTTTTTCTTCAAAAAGAGACTCTTATCTTAATAAATGAAAATATTAAATGAAATCCTCGATCCTTATCCATCGTACTCAATAAGATGAGATCGAGGACAAAAGGCAATTTAGAAAATAAAATAAAAAGCAGATTATATCGATGAAATCATTTTTTTTTTTTTTTGCAATTTAGTTGATGTGTATGTGTTCTACGAGTTTCTTGCTGACCGTACCTACCTACATTGTAGGTTGTAGTGAAATCCAAGGCTGGATTAACGTACCTAACTAAAAGAGCCTTTATAAGTACATAGGTACTTAGGTTCACTGGATATCTAGATCATTGTTATTTCTTCTGAGAAATAAGGCTCCGCGATAATAGGCACAGTTAACTACAAATATCAATAAAAAATTTGGTTTCCTAAATGTCAATTTTGGAGCAATAAGTAGGTATGTTTAGGGTCGGAAGGACGAAACATCCGTCCCTAAAATTTTTCTCAAAAAATCTCTGGAGTTTTTCTTCAAAAAGAGACTCTTATCTTAATAAATGAAAATATTAAATGAAATCCTCGATCCTTATCCATCGTACTCAATAAGATGAGATCGAGGACAAAAGGCAGTTTAGAAAATAAAATAAAAAGCAGATTATATCGATCAAATCATTTTTTTTATTTTGCAATTTAGTTTATGTGTACCTATGTGTTCTACGACTTTCTTGCTGACCGTACCTACCTACACTGTAGGTCTATCTATACGTCTTTACTCTTTGAGAGCAATATCTGTTCGTCATCAAAACTTTGGAATTGTTCATTTTATATGCCTTCCGCTGACAAGCGCTAGCCAACGTTGCGACTTGATGCTGAAAACTTCATGGAAATTGTTCTAATATAGTCACATCGCGCTAATGGCGTCTGAGGGTGCCTTAAAAGTAGAAGTCAAATTGTTGATACAAGGAATCTAGTTTGAACTCAGAAAGAACCCTAAAACATTGCTCCTACAAGCATTTGCAGATACATTGGAAAATAAATTGTATTGTTGTTGTTTCTTCCGTAATTTCTCAAATTAAAATTAACAACTGTTTTCGGCGACTTTCTATCGTTCGGTAATGTTTAATGTTTTAAAAACGCAATAAATTATCTAATGAAGAAACTTGAACGCGTTCACTGCGGCGCGGCGTACCTAAGTCGTATCGTAGATATAACGATACGACTCACCCGACTTAGGTAACCTACACACGGCAACTTTTCAGCCATTTCCAGTTTTAACTGACCGCGCATATTGCAAATGAATAGCTTTATATGTCGGGAGTATGTTCCCATAATGGGATAATTATCGATCCGCACGCTAGTGAAGTCGATAGCAAAAGCTAGAGTAAAATAAAATAAAAAAGCTCCATATTAGGTACAAAAAAAGTTTTGTATTAAAAAAATTACAGGGCCGTATTTAGGCCCGTCGGAGACTCGAGGGGCGCAAACCTCTTCGCGTAATAGAGTCTGTCACATCCAATCCTTTGTAGTTGTTTCAAGATGTCTTTGTTTGTTAGTTTATTCAACGTTAAAGTATCTTCGTTTTAGCCTAATTGTATTTGTTACGGCTGAAAGGGACAGGCCTTTTAACTTTAATCATTTTCTTGTACATGAAAATAATGTTTTTGTTTACCTGTTTAATATCGGTAGACACCTACATATTTATGATTTGGCAGAGGCAGGATAAGCAATGCTGTTGACATCATTAAGTAGACGGATACACGTAGATATCACGTCCAAGCTTATTCTGGAAAAATATTTTGACCAAAAATAATAAACCCACTGGCGCATTACAGAAAAAAAAATCAAGCATTTTAAAGAGCAATATATTTTTTCGACTATCGATTGTCGTAGCGAGAAAGCATCAATAGAGCAAAAGCTCCATTTCTTCATTTTCCGTGTCCATGACACTGCTCATAGTAAACGATAATAGAATTCCGTCGTATAGACAGATAAGCAAGTCACTGAAACATTCATATCTTCCTTTTGACCTTATCTAGGTCAGCAGGGAAACTCATATAATAAAGTCATTGGAAGCAGCATTAACTGCCAACTAAACTTATATCATTTTCTTTATCTTGGCGTCTATTTCCATTACGAATAAGTAGTGGGAAAGTCTAAGCTATACTTGATCAATCAATACGTACAAGGGGTACCATGTTACCCAATAACTTTATGAAGGTCAAATAGGCAGCTGCTTCATATAAAGTACTATTTTTTATTTTGTGATTTTGAAAGGTGTGACTAAGACTTAGAGGAGTACCTACTCGTCTCCCTCGATAGGCGAGTAGCTGCTGGCAGTATAGCAGCATCTATCACTCCACATGCGAACTAAACATAACACCTGACGCATCACGCAAAATTAAAACCGCGCGATTAGCATTTATACAACATCCCAAGATCAACATCCTCGTGCCCATATATCTACATAGTAGAAAGTAGACATATTGGCACACAGAGTATGAGATATTCAGATATGTTCGCTGCATCATGAGCATTGACTGTTTTCAATGCATGGTCACTCTCGTTACCAACTGCATCCTAACCACACATTCCTTTGTTTTCCAGGAGGCATGTGCTTCGCCTACAACGCGGACCTGTACTACCGTGACTACTTCCCTGACGTAGATCTAGGCTGGTGGCTGTTCGCTGTTACCGTCGGTATTGGTTCCATTGGAGTTGTGGCTGGAGGAGTTATATCGGACAAGTAAGAAATTAGTGTGTATTTTGTCTTTATGCTGTTTGACAGTCTGGTTCAAGTAGCATGACGTACCTAAGTTAGATTGGAAGAGGAATATTTTGTGTAGGTTACAAAAGTTTGTAGTATGTAGGTAAAATTTGTTTTTATAGCTTTAAAAATATATGAAAAGAAAATTCTACGTAAAAATACTACCTACGTATTTTTAGCTTCGGAAAGCTTAAACAGTGTCGGCTAAACCTTGTTTATCTTCGTTAATTGGACCGCCCACAAAAAATGCAATCACATCGGCACATACAATACATTATGTATTTTCATAGAGTCAGCATAAAAATTCAATCTGAATATTTAACACTGCCATTTTTTATGTCCATATATAATCATGTATTTTATTTATGCAGGTACGTCGAGAAGATGGGCGTACGTTCGAGAGTGCTGGTACTTGCGTTATCTCAGCTGATTGCTACTCTGCCTGCGTTCGGTTCCGTAGTGTTTGGACCTCTGTGGGCCATGATCACTCTTGCTATTTCCTACTTCTTTGGTAAGTCACATAAGTTACCTATTATCCTGACAGTTACGAATAGTGTCTCAGGCCAAGTTGATGAAACTACTTTTTTTTAAATTCCTGACTCTCCGTTATTCCTACTCTTTACGTGTATAATTCCAAACAACACCCTACTGCTAAAGCTTGCCAGAAAATGATCATTATCGATGTCAACTTGCTTCACCATGGCGTGTACGCACGACGACATCAAGCTATACATTTCTAGTACAAGCTGACTTCCCACTGTATGAAAAGCCTATACATTGCGAGATCAGCAAAAAACTGGAAATGTACAACTTGATATGTCGCCGCGTGTACCTTTACTGATACTCTCATCATACCAGTTGGCACCTATACAAAAGCGAATAGTGCTCTCAGATTAAGATCTCTAACTTCAGTAACTTACGCAGTAATCAAATAGCATCCTAGGAATTTGGATAATGACACTAAACTTCTCCCTTCCAGCTGAGATGTGGTTCGGCATCGTATTCGCCATCCTAGTGGAGATAGTGCCGCTGTCCGTCCGCTCCACCACTGTCGGAGTGTTCCTCTTCGTCATGAATAACGTCGGTGGCAACCTGCCCATCCTCGTGGACCCCGTCTCCAAGATCATCGGATACAGGGAGGCCATTATGATCTTCTACGCTGGATTTTATGGCATAAGTAAGTTTGAGTAAATGACTTCATAAGAACTTCTATATAACATTTTACATCTAGTATTTTTACCTAATTGAGAAGGTATATCCCTAATCAAGGGATTTATACGTTTGCTTTTGGTAAAAGCATTTCATAATTACCACTAAGAATTTACTTTTTTGTGTAAAATTACCTCGGCTAACGACGTTTTTAATATCTTACCATTATAAAGCAAGTATCTAACTCATAACTTAATCATTATTTTTGTAACCCACAGGCAGCATAATGTTCTTCCTAACCATGTTCCTGATGGACGGTCCCATTGAGAAGCCAGCAACAACGACAGAGGAAACCGCAGACAAGCGCAGCGGCCTTGACAACAGAGCATTTACTCAAGACGAACTACCCGCAAGACACGCAGGCAGAACTCTACCTACGGCACATAGCGAAAGACTGTAGATTTTAAACGAATTGTTCGAACTTCGAATAAAAATATCGGGGACTAAAAACTCTACAGTCAAGAACTGCTAGCAAAAAGGACCAGAAATATTCGTTTGTAGAGAGGCCCCAGGGTCGTATTCAGGATGTGTGGGTGCAATAAAAGTACAAATGGGTGCATGACAGGATTTTGTGTGAGATGGCCTTTACGACACAGTTCGTTATTGGTAAATTATGCGTTCTTTCCAAAGTTAATTGTTATTTTTTAAGGCATTTTTTTTTAATATTTTTAATTTAATTTGATGAAGCAATAAAATTCATGACATTTGAATCTCTTACTTTGAAAAATGAATCTCCAAATTCTACGGGAATTCTTTTTTTTTAAGTTTCGAAGTTTTGATCCGCCTAAAAATAACGCAACCAAACCAAGCAATTTCATGCGGCTGCGTCTTACATGACAAACAAAATTTCAGATGTGTCAGTTGATAGAAAAGCCTAAACATGATCCTTTCAAACAATGCATGTTCCTTTAGAAGTAAGCAAAACAGTTCTTTCATCTAAGAGTACCTACAGCGCGTAAAAAGTCTAAACTGAATTTGCCTACAGGTATGGAGATGATTGATTGAGCAATTATAAATATGCATTGTCGTTAGTACCAGTAAGTTATGTCTGAGTGTTAAGTTTTAGAATAAGTTGTTATAAGATTATTTTAAGCTCAGTGTCATTGTGTTGAATACATTTTATTTATTTTCATGATAAAGCAGTGCATTCGAATGGTTTGTTTGAAAATTACCTTTTCCTTTAAACCGTGCGAAAATATCGCAAAAATATTGGTTTTACACCTTTTACTGATTCGATTTAATGTCAACGTCAACCGCCGTCATTCGATTCCTAAAAATGTAGCAAAAATAGTCAAATTAAATACCTATCACACAATGTGAAAAGTTGATTTCTAAACAAACTAATTAATTTACCCAAAAGTTGTTGCATAATTTTGAGTTTATTTGCATTTACTTGCCGTATCAATGAATTATGTTATGAAAAATGTACAACTTGATCTATTGGTATAGCAGATAGTGTCTAGGACATGCTTTTGTAGTTTTAAAGGCTTCAAAACTTCTTTGACTACAGAAAGTTCGGCAAAATGAAATAAATATAAAAGACTTTCATATTCTTTGGCATAGGTACAGCTAAATGTATTTTTCCCGTTTATTCATTCTGGTTGTTCTATGGAAACTATATGAAAAATCCTTAGTGGAATGCAGTTATTATGTGATAATGATCTTTTGTACATATTTATTTCATAGTTATGTGATTACTGTAAATAAAAGTTTAATGTTTTATAAGTGTTTTATTTCCTCCAGTTTACAATTTCAGGTTCTTAGCTACTTTCAGCTAACGATGTTAGAAATATTTTGCATGTTGGTACATAATATCTATACCACTTCAGTCAAAATCTTACTTTTCTTTTGACCTTTATATTTAAAAAGCTTTTCTTTTCTTCTCGACTTCCACATTTTTGTTTCTCCTTTGGATAAAATGGATTCCCCACTGACTACCACAGCATTAACTTTATCTACAAAGAAAAATATTTATTAGTTAGTAGTTTCCAAGATCTATTAAAGATACTTGAACTACTCGTGGAATAATAGTAATCTATTAAAATGAAAGTAAAAAGTGGAGATATTTAATGAGCAGGTGATTGCAGCCATATTAGTTACATTGAAATGTTGAAAGAGGGAGGGATAAGTACTACTTGATTTAGTGAAACCATTCGGGAACCTTGGAAGCATTAAGAGATTTTTACATAAATAGTTAAGAGGCATTCAAGACAAGTAGAATAACGTTGTGACAGAGTGGTACCCTAGAGATGGCAAAAGGAACAGGGGAAGACAAGATAAAAAATGGGAAAACAAATTAAAGTTTACAGCAGCCCCAATTTGGAGAAGAGTTGCTAGAGATAGGACTAGGTGGAAGTTGTTAGAGGTCTTTGCCAAACGGCACTCTGAACTAAGATATTTAGAATTAAAAGGGCTTATTATACATAAATAGCAAAAGTATGTGTAAATTTATACTTTTAACAACATAAATTCATTAGGATGGCTGTGGTGGAAAAACTACTTACCATCTTCATTTATACTGTCTTCCTCATCAATAGGCCTTCTTTTATGTTTGAGTTTTTTCGATTTAATATTATGAGTTTCAGTATAGGTGTCCTTCACCTCTTCACATGACAAAAATCCTTCAGAAGCCTTAAATAGTTTTACCCCACCTTTGATCTTCCGTTTTCTAGAAAGAATTAATTATGAGTCATTCGCTTTTCGATCTTGTTGTACAGTACACAAGTGAAAAACATTTATAGTAGACGCTTACTTAGGTTTAGTTTCCATGTCCACAAATTCTATTTTTTTCTGTATTATTTCTGATACTTTTGCACCAATACTCTTTTGCATTTCTTTTGGTACTTTCACATCATTGTAGTGAGATGATACTTCCAAATTTCTTTTAGATTTAGGTTTTTCTTGACCTAAAAAAAGTATGTTTGTTTAATGCACCCATAATTTAAATCTTTATTACAGCTTTAATGATTCAACAATAAACGAAAAAGTTCTTCTACTTTTCTACCAAAACATTTATATTTTGACGTCAGATGCACCTGATTGTCAAATCCTAAATACAGCCCTGAACAAAAGTGAGGTTATACTAGTTTAATCAATGAGTGAAAAGTGTGATATTGAACCAAAAGCACATGTATTATAGATACATATTACAATATTAAGGTAGCTATTACAAATATCATTAAATTTGATGGAAACTTACCATTGTCACTGGCTTTTTGTTTCGTCATTAGCCCTCGAGATTCGTTTATCATCTTAGTAAAAGATGTGTCCACGACTTCTCTGAAACGTGAAAGATCCTCATCTTCGGAAGAATCAGACATTATATAAATTTATATTGTATGTTAAACGTAATAGAAAATAGGGACCGACTGCACAACCCCGAAAAGGCCCGAACCTTTTGTTTACTGTTGTTCACGAAGCTTGCCGTGAAGCTGTCAAAACAGCTTTTAAAGAAACGAAGATATATAAGGAAAAAAAATTAATATATAATGAAATAAAATCCAATCTCACTGAAAGAAATCAAACGTTATATTACAACTGACACTAAAAATAAGTTTAGTACCGCAGTTTAGCAGTTGAAGGTAAAGTTACTCTTTCATTCCATATTTATTTACAGCTTTAATATCACAGCACGACAGGCTAAAAACTAAAATACAACATTGCCATTCAACGTGGCAATGTTTCTAGTCTTGATGCAGATAAGTACTTCGACGCCTAAGTGTCCTTTGTTTTGTATTTATTTGTATAGTTAGTTAATAATTATTTTAGTATTCCTGTATTTACAGCTTACTTCTTAAATGTATGAAACAATCAATCTGTCAAAACCTAGAAATTTCGTTCTGTCACTGTCAGCATGTTGTCATGCCGTGCAAACAAATTTCCAGTGTTTCTTGACCTACGGCAAAATTAGAAACTGAGCTGAAAAGTACTGGATTTATTCAACTTTAACTGTAAGCAGCGCCACCACAAAAGTACCAAGACCTGAAAAAGTGTCAAACTCGCAATAACAATGTCAAACTCACAATGTCTCGGAAGAAATAATGGAATTTAGTTTACTACTTCATCTAAGAATATTATCAGCGCAATACTTTGTAGGTTATAAATTCAATAACGATTGTTGTGCAAAAATAATTTTATAAGAATTATTTTATGTATAGAAACATCATAGTTTAATCAGTGTTCACAATGTCTATACTATTCCGACCACCTACAGACCCGAATTTATCAAAATTTATGGAAAATAATGACTACGATTCACTTACGAAATACCTGGTCGGCAACAACCACAGATTTCGTGAGAATATCATAATACCAAGGATCCTCGGGCCTGTTATCATCAAAACTAATGAGGAGAAAATGATAGAAGCTACTGTTGAAAGCTGCCCTTTTAAATCAGTCACCAGTTGTGTTATTGGTAAGTTATGTGTACCTAAATAGTATCTTTTAATTATGTCTTATACCTACCTACTATTTGATGTTACTGGATATTTATTCTGTGCTTCTTGTCCAAGAATACTCTGACTGCCGGCAGAGGCAGTAACAGGTTAATAAAATATAAACTCAGTAGGTGCATTGTAATCTTAGCCACTGGGCTAAATTAACTAACATACAACTGTAACTACTGACAATACAAGACACAGATTACCACTAGCTATTTATCTTAAATCTGTTCATAACACACTAGCTTCTGCCCGCGACTTCGTCTGTGTCAAATTTTTGCTCCCCTGACCCTTCCCATCACATCTAATTGCCTGCCAGTATTCGTCCATTTTTCGTTGCTGCTCTGCTCCTGTCGATCGTAGCGTGATGTTATATAGCCTACAGCCTTCCTCAATAAACAACAAAAAACAAAAATAATTTTTCAATTCGGACCAGTTATTGCTGAGATTACAGCATTCCACCAAACAAACAACCTCTTCAGCTTTATAATATTAGTATAGATTATCCTGTGTCACTAATGTATATTAACCAAACATTGTTTTAAAGATCATTAGCACTGCCAGTAGTCTATGACTATTAATGAAAGCCCCGCATTATGTAATAATGTCCCGCCCAAACTTGGGTTCTTTAGAAAATCAATAATTCAAGGACAACCATTGTTGAGTAGGATGGTTGAGGTGGCTTGTGAAATTCAAATTTTTATTTAATCCCATTAAAAACCTATTTCATGAAAAAGTGATTCAACAGAATTACATGGACTTAGAGGATTTTTAGTAATTATAATTCTGTAAAGCCATATTCGTTATGGTTCCCATATTTCATTGTAAATACAGCCGGACACCGATTGTATTAAGCGGGCTACCCTACCACACCCACCGTAAAGGAATACCTATTGTTAAATTAATAGTATTGTAGCTGATCTACAATCCATAACAAGAAGAATACATCAAGAAACATCTTAACTTTCTAACCTTTTGCTTAACAATTAATGTAGCCTATAGAGGCAGGTTCCTGTTGAACCCTCAAGACATTTCTCTGACCTAAATATTTCCAATATTTAACACTGTATATAAAAGCCATTAAATTATTTTTTCGTCTGTTGTTGAGCCTTATCATCTTCCAACATTTCTGGTCAATACCCAATAGGTATCTATTTAATTTTTAAAGACTGAGTGAAAAACTTAATAATTTTTCCATTACATGTATTATGGCAATATTTTACTAATATTAAGTACCTCCACCTAATACTATTCATAATTTGAAATGTGTTTAATCAGTGTAAGAGGCTTTATGTCTTTCTGGAATAATCCACAAAAAACTATTCTCTTTTCAGGATACGGTCTTGGATTGGCAGTGGGCCTCTTTACATCCTCATTAATGCCAAATGTAGCTGTAACAGATCCCATGAAAACGCAAACGGCCAGAGAAATACTGCGTGAAATGAAAACATCTATGTTCAGTTACGCAAAGAATTTTGCTATACTCGGTGGTGTATTTTCTGGCATTGAATGCTGTATAGAGTCTGCTAGAGGGAAATCTGACTGGAAGAACGGTACCTATGCAGGTGGAGTCACAGGCGGCTTAATAGGATTAAGAGGTATGATTTATTTGTTTATTAATTAGTGGAATGGAAAAATGTAATGTAGATGGACAATTTATGGAAGAATGTGATATGATATTATCACGATCAATGAAAACATGTATGAGAATCGCGACGAAAGTCACGCCCACCGTGAGATATAAAAGATTTTCTGTTGAATTTGAAGACTCGGCAAGACTATCGCCGCCATTCTCTCGTCCCTTGAAGATGGCACCTTATAGGTAAAGGTAGTGAAAAAACAGCATTTACTGTTTTTGAGAAAAGAAAAAGACATGTTGCACTGATTCCAAATAAATTGGGATCATCATCATCATCATCAGCCTTATAATGTTCCCACTGCTGGGACACAGGCCTCCTCTCGGTGAGAGGGAGTGGGCCATAATCCAGCACGCGGGCCCAGTGCGGGTTGGTAGATGTCACATGTCTTCGAATTTTTGGTTCTAAGACATGCCGGTTTCCTCACGAGGTTTTCCTTCACCGTTTTGAGAGCAGTGGCGATGAAATAATTTACACAAAGTAATGCGCTTGCTTGGGTTTGAACTCACGACCTACTACTCGGTAAGTCGCGGCCGTAACCACTGGGCCACCACGGCTAAGCAGCACGGCAAATTGGGATAAGGGAAGAGAATGCTGATGATTATTCAATGTCATCAAACACATTTATCAGCTCTTAGTTCTTCCCGCCTGCACTACAAGTATTTTTTAACTAGTTTCTGCCCGTGACTTCTTCCGCGTTAAGTTTCTTGCCTCCCCGACCCTTCACGTCGCATCAAATCGCCTGCCCGTGCGAGGTCTTCCTATTCGTGACTTTTTTCTTTTTGCTCGGCTCCTACAAGTCCATGCGTGATGTTAGAGACACGCCCGAGACGCGGTATTACAGAGAACGCTCGAACTTATACTCGTGATAACTTCTAATGTCGGATTCGAATGAATTAAAATGGAATTTGCTTAGAAATAAATAGTCCTGGTGATGAATAATTTATTTGGATAAGGGATCAACCATGACACGAATGGAACCAACCTTTGTTCCTACCTGCGTTGTAATTAAATTTAAGAACACAAAAGCTGTTATTGTGACTTAACTATAATAGATGGATATGTTGTCTCGCGGACTTTTTTGTAGACATTAATAAGACCTTTAAACCTGTAGTACATTATTTTATACTATCATTAATAGTTTACGCAACGCACGCCAAAAACAATTTTGAGTTTTCAACCTTGGATTACAATATTGCAATCTTCTTACGGATCCCTAATTAAAAAAAAAAAATAGCCTATGTTACGATATTTCGTAGAAATGTAGCTAGCTACTGGTGAAAGAATTTTTAAATCGGTGCAGTAGTTTCGGAGCCTATTCGTTAAAAACATATACAAAAAAACACATTTTTCTTCATTATAATATTAGTTTAGACTACTTTAAATAACCAACTTCATTTCTTTATTTTCAGGTGGCATGAGGGCGGGGTTGTTTGGCGCAGCTGGTTTCGCGGCATTTTCGACAGTCATTGATTATTACATGCATCAACGTGGATAATTTATAAAATAAATTATTATTATACTTAGTAATTCTTAGCAATAAACAAAGCAATTAGATATTACTTATGTCTTTTAGTTGGTAAAACGGCAAAATATCTGTATGAATGATCCGTTTGATACTTTGATTTGATCACAATCAAACCCATTCAAAGTTTGTTTGGTAGATGCGTTTTTGTATAAAGGGGACTTTAGACTATAAAACTGGCATGCGATCAATAAAACTAATTTAATTGTAGACTGAGGATTCGGAAACATCGGAAGGTGCCAAGATTAGCAAGCATGTCGAAACATAATCTTGAGACTGTTAATCTTTACCCATGTGAACATGTGAACAATAAGCAAAAAATATGTACTGGACATATTTATTAAGTTGGCAACCAATAAAATAACATTTTTTTATGAAATTCTGAAATCCATACCAAATCCTTTGCTAAAAATGTGACAAATTCTGGCAACGAACGTGGAACGCACGCCAAAAGCCAGCTATTCACGCTCGAAGCAGAAAGAAAAGTTACCGTTTTAAAAAAAACAACAAAATCAACGGTCTTTGTCGTGTTCAGCTTGATTGATTTTTTACATAGAAATTAACGAAAATGTGTATCGAAGTGTGAGTTGTTGCTAGATTCTTAGCAAGAAGTTAGTGTTAGTAGTCTGCTAGTGTATTTATATTGGTAGTGCGACGAACAAATTCTTTAAGATGAAGGATCCTTTTGTAAAGGATTCGGTGATCGATTCGCCGGCCAGGGAGAGTCTTAGAAATGTGGACGGTTGTTACAACAAGAACATATTCAAGACTAATTCATTCGCGAACTCCCGTCGCGCTTTGCAGTCGGGAGCTGATAAGATAACGAGAACATTTCGAAGTGTTAGAAACACCTTCGGAAATCTGTCGCAGGTAATATTGGCGAGTCATATTTTAATACAAAGAATTAAACAAATCTGCTATATTATGAGCTAAAACTCAACCAAAAACTTTTATTTACAATTACCAACACCGATATTCCTCATAAATTATCGTTTTCTATTTAAAATTAACATCGAAAGTTATGGCCGAAAATTCCATGGTAACAGTTATCGATCTTTTCCGTTAGTATTCTATATGTTCACGTAGCTTTAAGTATTTCTAATGCTGCACCAATATGCTACCCTTTTCTATGTAGTGTCCCGTTTTGTTTAGGAAATCAATATACTGAACCAAACTTCAGAATAAATTAACATGTGAAGAAACACCTTTAAAGAAACAGAAGCCAAGACTTCTTTATCTCTTTTTGTTCAGAATGTAGCATAAACCCATTTATGCTGCCTTCTGAACTTGTAACAGGCACTGTAATCTTTACTTTTAAAATCTTACTTTTGCTTTTCATCATAATTATGTACTAACTGAAGTCAGTTACCTATAATGTTCTTTTCAGTTGTCCCTTTTTTTTAATCAATAAGCAAAATCAGTTTGTATGATTCTTGTCACTATGGCTACTGTATGCTTGTGTCTGCAACATAGTCCATATTTTAGTAAAGAATGTCTTTTTTCTCATTTTTTAATGCAATCTGTCCTGGGTCATTTAGCAATAGGTGGATTCATAATCTTGCACGGTATGAAGCCACTGCCCCTTGTGATTGATACTACAACTCATTCATTCTGTTTGAGAGTCGGTGCCCTTTCGTTTCAGTTTTGTAAAGATAACTGGGTTTGACATTAGTTCACTTTTATTAGTGGTAATAACTTTGATTTCTTGTTTGACACCTTTTATATTTACATCCCTAGGAAACTTTCACTGAGACACAACAGATCCTGTCTACCTGTGTATGTGCAGCAAAAGGCAAATACATAAGTCCATTCAGCTCTTTTAAGATGATTGAGAATCAAATATAATTACATTATTATAAAAATATAAGAATCAATATTAAAAAGCGCCTATTACAAACATATACAAGGTTGTAGGGATATTGATGCACAACTTGTGCCATTGATTTAGTACATGATTCTACACTCCAGATTCTGCAATAAAATTGTCCATGGTTATTAGAAAAAAAATGTTGTTCCATACATTTTAAGCATATAGGTGTTGTACTTTTGTATGTAACAGCAGTTTTTTATTTGGTGAATATTGATGAAAAATCATGTGCATGTGAATTCATGGTTCCAGTTGGCATGTCAATGGGTGCCATCCTGGACAAAATCTTGTTTTCTCAGTTAGTAAAAATGACCACATGGAGTATTTTAATTCAGCATTTCAGACTGGGAGGCAGACGTCGTCACCGTCTCACTGATCCAGTGTCTCCATGCAGGGCACCAACCACACCCGTCATGAAGAAGAAACAGGTATGAATTCATATCTGCTTTTACATAAATCTGTACCTAAAAAAGCTGTGTATCTCATTCTCCTCTCTCTCATTCTCTTCTCTTCTTTTGGTGTTGCTGGCACAACAGTTATTCAGATTTTGAAATTACCTCTGTCCTGCCAACAATAACCCCATGACAGTTGCAAATTTTGGCCAGCAAAATTTGAATAACTGTGTTGCCGCGTTATGTCGCGGCAGTCATAATTCCGAACCCGACTTCAGGCGGCAGCAGCCCGTATTCCAGTCGGTTTTGAGTGTTCCCTAGGACATAATGTCTGATGTGTTTCAAAATAACGATCGCGAATTACTTTGGTATCTTTTGTTAGATAAGGAAGAAGGTGATGATGAATTGTTTTTATTTTACAACTAGCAAGAGATTTCTATATTTTTTCAAATATTATCTGTTAAGACACCATTTAAATAATTATTGTGGGATGCTTCGTACAGTGTGGGAATTTGGACCTGGGATATATGTTTCTCTTCCTCTAAATCAGAGAAACGATTTTTTTTGGAACGAAGTTCCTTATCGCGCGTTGTGAAAGGGGGCTAGACGGAAAAAATTGTCACGAAAAGTTGTAACGACGTTTTTTAACGGACTTAAAAAAAGGACGAGGTTTCTCAATTCGACCTATACGGTCGAATTGAAAAACCCATTATTTTGTTGTTTTTTTTTTGTTCTGAGTAGAGAGAGAGAGGGAGAGAGGGAGAATATTTTTTTGTTGAGTGTATACAGGTTTTTTGTACATAATAAATAATAAAAAAATTATAACAATTATGAATCCTGGAAAGGAACTTCGTTCTATCCGGGTGTCCCTTGACACCTCTAAAGTTTTTTATTCAACGTTTTGTCTGGAGCGTTGGTGTCACTACTGGTCTTTGGTAGGGCTATAATGTCGTCTTTCGTTCGGCCCGTAGCTGCAAACGACGTGTCGATACATTGAAACCAGTAGTGACTTTGAATTTGTAGCACAGGGTATTTTAGGGGTGTTATAGGCAGGTTCAGGTAGGCATGATTCGGCACAGCCAGGTAGCAAAACAAAAAAAGAGATTTTGCCGCCCGGGCTGTGTGGATCAGAAAAAATACCTTTCATTTTGTGTAACATTACTAAGTGAATAAGATTTTGTCTGACATTACTGACTTGACTAATATTTTCTATATCATTAATATCTGTAAGAACCTCATCATATTATATCTGACAATATTGAATGAACTAACATTTCGTCTGATATTAATAACTTGAATAACATTTTGTGTGACTTTACTACCTTTACTAACATTTTGTCTGGTTAATTCCAGATACTTGGCAGGAGCCCTACTAAGCTATACAGCCCCTTCGGCATAGAGACACCGCACAGCCGGGACTTTAGAATGTCGCCGTACATGCCCGATACACCCGACCATGGGTAAGTTATCATAAAGTTATTAGTTAGAAATCCCTAACGTCAAAACCCAGTGGGTACCCCTGTCTGCACGCACACACTTGTGTATAATAAATATATCTCCCGCACCGGTGGCTAGTGTCCATTGAGATTGGCCGCCATGGCCGAAATACGGTCTGGACGACTATAATTAGTTAATTAGTGCTAGTCTATACTAATATTATAAAGCTGAAGAGTTTGTATGTTTGGTTGAACGCGCTAATCCCAGGAACTACTGGTCCGAATTGAAAAATTATTTTTGTGTTGAGTAGCCTATTTATTGAGGAAGGCTATAGGCTATATAACATCACGCTACGATCAAAAGGAGCGGAGCAACAACGAAAAATGGTCGAAAACTGGCAGGCAATTCGATGCGACGGGATGGGTCAGGGGAGCAAAAATTTGACGCGGACGATGTCGCGGGCAGAAGCTAGTTAATAATAATCCTGATCTGATCCAGCCTGTCCCATCTTGTTGTCTTCTCCTAGCGACGCCCTAAGCCGAGGTTCGTTACCTTAGCGTGCAGTCGCTTAGTAATGTAAGTGCCTCTGGCTTGAAGGCTTTGAGTTCGCTTAAGGCAGTCACACAGGATAGCCCGGTTAAGTAGATACGACCTCTTAAGGCCAACTAAAAAATCTTTGGACAGTAGCCGACCAAACAACACCCCTCTGATCGGAGGGTCCTCTCATTTGTGTAAGTAAACTTTACGTTTAATTTCCAGTTTATCACCGAAGCGGCGCAAAGGCATCACCCACTCGTGGCATATCCTCGCCAAGAAGAGACCTCGAGCGCTCTTCCACTGAAGCTTCTATAACTACTTGTTATAACTCAACGCACAAATGTATCCCACCGCTTAATGTAAGACTTGCTTCAAGAGGCTACAAGATATTGTTAAAACGCGAATGTCAGTTGTGAAGACAGTTCTTTTACAACAAGCTTATTATGTTGGTTTAAAGATAATGTAATTTCTACATGCATGTAGACTACAATAATATAACGGTTATTGGGTGATGTTTTCAAATAAGTTAGTATTGGTAAAACCGAATAATATGAAATGGCGAAAAATGCACAAATCTTTAGAACCAAACGTTGTTACAGTTTTGGAAAATCCAATTGCTGAGCCAGTTACCTAACCTGCTTACTACGCACATGCTTATTAAGCAAAATCCTATGTACAGCAGTGGCCTACAAAAAGCTGGTTTCGTTATAATACTACTAAAACTCGGGATGGCCTAATTAGAAACAAGATGTTTGCGTTTGACATCGCTTAAACCATAGCTCTAGTTTTTTTAAATTAGAACGTGACTATTAATAAAAAAGTAAACTTCTTTTTACAAACCTGACAAACTTGATCCGTTGCTAAGTTGTCAGTTTTGTATTAAGAACTTTAAATTTTTCGAGAAAATGTTCGAAATCCAAACATGGCTCCATGGTTTAAACCGAAGTCTGACGAAAACCCATGTCTTGTAATAAGAAGGGGGGATAGTTTAATTATAATAAGCACAGACTGATTTGATCATTTATCATCATTGATATTCGTGGTTAGCAATCTCTTGTCGCCAGTATTGTCGATATTTTGTATGCAATTGGTGCTATACTCATAGTATTTACTTATTATTGAAATACATCCGCGATTGGCTTATTCCCGTCGATATTAAATAATTTAAGAGCGGTGACAGTTAGAATTATTAGTACAAAAAGTAATATATTGGTAAACCAAGGACTGAGTAACGATCTTGATCGTAGTTGAATCTAGAAAAACAAGCTATCTTTAATGTACTAATAATATTTAACTTTCCTATAAAATATGTATTTTTAAGATAACTGCAAAATTCCTTTGAATTAAGTTCTAATGGAACTATTCGGTGATTTACGTATGTACTTATATCCAATTGAATTGTATTAAGATAACACGTATTATTGCATATTCAGTATTATGACGCCAAATTGTATGGCTTTGAGTACAAATTGTATAAGTATACTGTCGGATAAAATGGAGTAGTGGAAAAGCAGAAATAATTCAAATGAATTATAGAAACGGGCTAATAAAGGCTCCCGCAGACAACCGCGACGCAACAACGCGATGCGACTTGATAGAACAATTTCTATGAAAAGTTCATGGAAATTGTTCTGAAGGAACACCGTCGTGGCTGTCTGCGGGGCCTTTTCGCGTATTTTGTTAGCTTAGTAAGTTATGACAGGACTATCAGTTATTCTTTACATTACTAACACGTTTAGACATTAAAGAAGATATTTGATAGTACGCCGAACTGTTTCTAAGAATGTATTAGTAGTACATAAGGTTTATTGAAGTCCACTGCTGGACATAGGACTCAAAAACTTGGTACAGTTTGGAACACATTATGCTACTCCAATTTCGTTCGACTAAACACGTAGGTACGTATAGATTTTTTTTACACTAATACGCTTCGCTGTGACAATACTGTAAATGCCTATAACTATTTATACGTAGGTTAAGATTGTTTTTTTTTTCTGGAATCTCGTCGGATTTTTTTCTTTATAGTCGGATACAGTCCGCGTCATGAGAAAGTAAAATAATTTTGGAAAATTATATGAAAAGACTTTTTGTAGATGGCAACTTTTTGAATAAGTGTAAAATGGCGTTGACTGTACTTTTAAGACTGATTGTCTTGTAGTTGTATATTTTTACTAATTTCGTAGTCAAGGAGGCTCAAATGTATTTTTTCCCACCTTTTTTTATATTTAATACCATGGTATGTATTATTATTTTCAATGTATTTTCATCAGTTAAATGTATACCATTAGCTATGAGGCACTGCGGTGTCATTTATTATATTGGGTTTTCTACAAGTTAGTGTTTTATTTACTTTTACCCACATTTCAATACCGCTTGTATATGGTATTTTGACCCTTACCAAGTAATTTTACCCTATTACAAATCATAGGGGCTGGTTTTCGTAGTTTATTGTTACACTCAATTACGAAAACTGCTGCTCTATGGTGTAACCCGACCGGTTGATTTTTGTCGTCGTATGTTTTTTTTTTTTTTTTTGAGAAATGTGAAATCTTAAGCTACGTCCTAACATGATTTTTTTCGCATATATCTCAAAAACTACATGTCCTAGGTTAAAAATAATTTAATTATGATTAATTATCGAGCCGGTGCCTCGAATAGAACGCTAAAATTGAAATCACATCATCGGCGGATGTCGCTGAAAACCAGCGCTGAGCGCTCTGTCTCGCATAGGGTCGCAGCATTAGTCGATATTAAATAACTTTCTTTTGTGAATGTCGATTTAGTATTTTATGCAAGAATGGTCGCAGAGCTAGTCTGCCCGTTTTACTGAAACGAACGGAAAAGGATAAAAATAAAAGATTTTATTGGATCATATTTTTATTACTAAAAAAATATCTTCACAGCTCAAACTTATAAAAAAAACACATTAGAAATGGACACGTTAAGTAGTTTAATTTTTACAGGATAGTATGCTTCGCTAACAACTATTTTAAGAAGTTTTTATCTTACCCGGTGTAGTACTTTTGGAAATATGTATCTAACATAATTACACTCTTAGTCTAACGATAGGTATCATGATGAGAGATGGCAGAATACATCTATCTGCCAGGAAGTGCGAATGAGAGGCAAATAGCACTGTAAGTATAATATAGCCAAGTCACTTACAAAATTACACAATAAAGTGATATTGTATTATTTACAGTTTAAATAGACGAATTTAAAACGTAATCACATCTGTAACTTTTATATAACAGACAGCGGTTTTTTAAACTCGATAAACTTAAAATTAACGCTTTTGTCACACAGTAAACTTACTAGTCTTTAGAAAATAAAATATCCGAGCTATAACCAAGTATCATCATCGAGAATGTAAAACGAGGTCCTTATTTATGATTCGGTGGATTGCATATTGCAGAACTGATAGGACCTCATACTATATAATAAAAGCAATAGTTGTTGACCCTACACGTCGGCCCAATGTTGAGTGTAGGTTCTGCCTTATATTATCCTTACTGTGTTGAGATTTCTAGATAGGCTATCCAAGTTAGGCATGCAACGATAAACTGCTGGAAAGACCTAATTTTCAAACAATTTGAGTGTTAATTAAATGCACTTATGAGTTTAAATTGTTTGAGTTAATGATATGGTATGTAAATATATTTAAAAAATATTATTTGGGTCAATTTCTGTACAATATACAAGATTTTTAGCTAAAACTCCCATTTCCGCAAAACGTCAATATTTCTTATGAATAACGAGGTAATCTTAATATTTACATTTTTACCTAAACTAAGAAAGAAATAACAACAATAAAAAACTAAACCTAGCAATTACTGGCACTTTTCTCGAAGTCAGCGAATTATTAGATACCCAGAGACATTTTTGTACAAACCGTATACATACAAATAAATGTTTCAATTCTTTTCTTTAAAAAATATAACAATTGGGTAGCACCATATTATTATACAAAGATTCCATCTTACGAAAAAAAAAAACTTATCAGCAAAAGGGATCACAAGAAACCAATAAACGGATATTTTGCGAGGTTTTATAGAAAATCTGTCCAGATCTCCAAATTAATCCTACTTAAGGATTGACCAACAAACAAACAGCCCCGATTCAAATAGAATATATTATAGAACACACGAAAATAATTGAAATCGTTGAAATTCTAACACACTAGGATTTGTACTAATTTGCAAAAAAAAACCTACAAATTCCTTGGCGCTTAAAAACGCATTGCAAAACGAAAAGACAAAAGTGCGATATTACGAGAACTATGCTGTCGACAAACAAGTACTTATATCCAAAATACAATCTGTAGCTTTCCTTTTCAACCAACCATTGTTGAACCATTTATGTTCAATCATTCTTTATTTTATTTCACGAATTGAGTCTAGAAGGTCAGCTCCATGTCCATCGGTAAATAGCCATAGTGTTTCAAAACTTGAAAGTTATTTTTTTTCTATTACTAAGTCATTCTTACCACGAGGCCTTTCATCAGCAGTGGGATGAGGCAGGCTAATAGTAACAGTAAGTAATTTTATACACATTATATTAGTAGGTACAAGTATTAAAAGTTAGGTTGGTAAACTACTCCCTATCTTGAAACAGACAGTAATAAGCAACACATAAAAAAGAACCGTAAAACTAAAAATTCAAGCAAGAGTAACTTCTACAGATGCCATAAGCAGACTAGATTTGTTCAGTGTTCAAAACGAAGTTTATTTCGATTGAATATCAATACTGAGTCCAATCCACGTCTATTTACCTCGACGGATTAGTCGCCCACATTTTGCCAGTTATGTTTAAAGTAAACATGTAATAGAGGGGGAGGGGGAGGGGGGAGCCTATTGCCACCAACCGCGTACAAATCCAGACTTCTGCTACTGAGAAGATGCACATAGAAAAATCCAATACACTTTGTCCGACCCGAGAATAGAACCCTAGACTTCACTGACACTAAGCAGTAGCGCTTGGGACCATGTAACGTTATATTTTTACACTTAATCTATAGTAATATTATAAAGCTGAAGAGTTTGTTTGTTTGGTTAAACGCGCTAATCTCAGGAACTACTGGTCCGAATTCAAAAATTATTTTTGTGTTGGGTAGCCCATTTCTCGAGGAAGGCTAGAGGCTATATAACATCACACTACGGTCAAAAGAAGCGAAACAGCAAACGATAAATGGACGAAAACTGGCAGGCAATTCGATTCGACGGGAAGGGAAGCGAGAATTTGACGAGGACGAAGTCGCGGGCAGAAGCTAGTTCTCTATATCCTCGAAGCAACCAAACATCTTGATGATGGATACAAGGTGTCACAATGGAATCGCCTAGGTTTTTTTTTAATGCGCAATTTTAGACGTCAATAAAAAGAGAGCCGATAACCAGTAGCCATTTTTTTTTCTTACCATGTCCAAGAATTGATACGCACTAAAGGAAACTGCATCAGAATGCTTCGAAAGTGACCTTGTTTGTTAGTTGCAGTCGGGTTTCTTGTACTTTTTTACACTAAGCTGACTTACAAAACCCAATTTTAAATTTGAACAACGTACATCAACCAATGAGATTAGTATAAATACAAATAGCTTAAAGTTCTCTGTCAAACCCGCTGCTCAAGTTCATATAACCCCGTAGTTCGTTTCATGAAATAGTCCATCAATGGGATTATATGAACTTAATACATATTTATTACGATACAACCTGATATTGACCGGCACCCTAATTGCGAAACGCACAATTTATCAAAATCTGAATGGGATTGAAGATTATTTCTAAACCATTGCGTCATTTGTTCGAATAAATTGTCGGCTCAGAAACGTAAATAACGCAATGAATGTTGTTTAACTATGAATATTAAACCAATTCCTACCGATAAAAAGTCCCGCAATTACCCCTTTGAACTGTAAAAACGAATTAGAATTTTGCTGGGTACCCTGACACTTCCTCCTTTATCGTATTCACTGGGTAATACAATATAATTTGTGTCTTACATTAATACAACTAGTCGAATGGGATTGAAGATTATTTCTAAACCATTGCGTCATTTGTTCGAATAAATTGTCGGCTCAGAAACGTAAATAACGCAATGAATGTTGTTTAACTATGAATATTAAACCAATTCCTACCGATAAAAAGTCCCGCAATTACCCCTTTGAACTGTAAAAACGAATTAGAATTTTGCTGGGTACCCTGACACTTCCTCCTTTATCGTATTCACTGGGTAATACAATATAATTTGTGTCTTACATTAATACAACTAGTCAGCTACAAGTTTAGAATACCGTTAAATAAATCTGAAAAAATAATTGTGAAGCAAATGGACTAGAAACTTAAATTGTCCGTAGGTATATTCAAATCACAAACTGTCATTACATGACAGCTGTATGAAATGGTTGTGACACGGCCAATTGTCGTATTTGCTTTACTATTAATTTTCCGGACTGTATTTGTAGTTGTAACTTAACCAAGTGATGAACTTCAATACTGCGGACCAGGCTGTCTGTTTACGTAGTTCTGAAAATAATGTTGAAAAGTATTAGTAAAAGATATGTTTACTGTCAATTTACAAGAAACAATTTAGTTCTCGAGGATATCGATTGAAAACAATATTTTGATTTCATACATTAAACGACTTTTATTTCGTCTTCAAGTTATTGAATTGAAAGGGCAAAAAATTGCTCGTTATAATGTTACTTGTTAGAATATAGCGGGAAGACGAGAATATCGAAATTTCGTTCCGTAAAATCTGCCCTATCCCAGAGATGAATAGATTTAAATTAAATTATTGGCATAACTTTACAAATCTGATGGGAAGTTCGCTAACCCATTAAGTTGCCCTTTTCTAATTCGCTGAGATTATATCCTTTGGTGCTTAATTACGTACTACTTAATATATTTATATTAAGTAGTACGTAATTAAGCCCCAAATGACTAGTCTTTCAGTCCAAAGATTGTTCTAAGAGCTAAAATCAAGCTTACTGCACTCATTCGTTTATAATCTGTCACGTTCAATGAATCCATTTATTTCTCAAGGATCTTCGATCGTCGATGTTGGGTTATTTAAAGAACTCGAATAAAATATTCGCAATTTATCCTACAGAAGTGATAAAATCAGTTATACATACAGAAGGCCTCTTGAACGTCACCTGCCGTTGATTAAAGGGTAATCTTGGAGGCGGCCTCATTTGACACCACACCGACGGCCTCATGGTGAACCGTGGAGGTGCACCACGGGGAGGTGTAGCACGTGTAGGAGTGTCGTGCATAAAGTCCTGGCTGGCCATCGGAGGCGGGAATTTATGGGCGTATATCGATCGATTCCGCCATTTGTTGATGTTCGGTTTGGCCGAGTCGTTGTTAGTATCCGAGTCTGTGTTGCTGACGTAAAATTTCGAGGGGCCGGGGATTGCCGAAGATTTCGAGTGGCCCGGGATCGCGCGGGCTTGCGAGTCACCGGATCTTAACGACGCTCGGTTGAAGATGATCGCCGGGTTCGTGCCTATAGTAAATTCTGGCTTCGTCGGCTCTTCAGCCGCTTTGTCCTGTTGAAATCATTTCAGTATATCAATAAAAAGTACTTTTATCATCTTTTTCAAAAAAAAAAACCAGGTGATTTTAAAAATATACTGATGAATGATGATGAAGAGTGATGAGTAGATGTAGTGCCTGTCACTACTCCATACAAGTTTAGACGTGATTAAAAACTTGCCTACTAAAATTAAGTCAATTTACGTCAAGCGCTGATTAATTTGACAGGACTAAACTAAAATGTATCTTCTGTCCTTTCCTTAATGAAATAGAAAGAAAAAGATGCACAGAACTTAAATTCAGTTTAGTTTGTGAATAAGGGAATCGGCACCATTATGTGTATTTGACATTCTAAGAAGTGGACATTGAGAGACGTGGACATTTTTCGTCCGATTGACATTTTGAGAAGTTGACATTATGTTAAACTCGTCTGACATTTCTAGAATCTGACGTTAGTGAACGAATCCATCCGTCAGCAAGCTGCGTCTCTAATGGTGGGGCGCCGTAAGGTTTATACCTCGGAATCCAGGGCCCGTCAATCTTTATATAAACTTTGGAAATGTGTTTTTCATAGTATATAAAAAATGTAAAAAAAAATTGTGTGATGTAAATTTTTCAATTATTATTATAAATAATTATACATTTTTTGGAGTTTTCCTTCATTTATATTAGTTTAAAGTTATATTTTAAAAAGAAGAACTATTACAAACTTAGTCTTGGGTCTCAAGGGACTGCAGGTATACCGATGAAGGGTGCGGAGGGGAATAGAGGGGACAGCAGCAGCTGTTGGATGTCGATCTAAAAAAAATTCATGTAATGACATAATATTTGATAAAACCATGCCTCTAAAAATAGCGCAGGTTTTTTTTTAATCTAAGTAATGCCAAAAATAAGAGTAGGCTCATAGATAGCATACCTATCTAGGTATGCTACGAGAAACTCAGAAAATAAAATATTTTCTTGCTAAGCAGAAGCTGATGCCGACAGACTAATAATTGACACTGCTGTTAATCTGCAATCTGAAAACATTGCAGTAGTGTCCGAAGATGTAGATGTTTTAGTTTTATTGACTGCGCTCTCACCGACAGACCGAGAAATTTTGAATTTTTTTCGAAAACCATCTAAAGGCAAATACTGCAAAAAACGTACTCTTCTAACAGCTTAGAAAAAATATTACCAATGTGTATATTCTGTTCTTACATGCATTCACTGGCTGTGACACGTCAGCTTTCTTCCAACGTGGCAAAAACGTGTTTGTAAAAAAAATTTGAAAGACGAACAGACTTGCAAAATGCTGCAACAGTTTTTAAAAATGAATGCAAAAATACCGATTTTTAAGGCTGGTGTTACATGCATTCTTGCTTTATACGGTGCCCCCCAAAAAATAAAATGTCTTAATGTATTAAAATATAACTCTTTTTTGAAAGCAACTGCTAAAAATACCTGCGATAAGCTGCCGTCTTTACCACCTACTGCAGATGCCGCTTTTGAACACTTAAAAAGAGTATTTTTTTGCAAATTCAAACATGACTCGGAAGAGAAATATCGCCAATACAAATATAGGGCACACATAGGGCTGGAAATATGAATGCGGAATATTGATACCGCAAATAATGACGCAGCGACCAGCTCCAGAATCTTTACTAAAAAATATTTTTTGCGCATGCAAAACAGGAGCATCTTGTAGGTACAGGAAAAGTGGATTAAACTGCACTGCGGCTTGCTTAGAAAGTAATGGTGACAGCTGTACTAATCCTTCACCTACAATCTACATCAACGAGATCGACGACGACGACAATAATTAACAATAATGTTATAATGTATTTATAGTTAATGACGAATTTTTTTTGTAAATAATTATTTATTGCGAAAATCTAATAGACCGACATTGAAGTTACTCTGCAAACATAATTTATTGCATATAAATATAGATATAAATATATATAAATTGATTTTTTTACTTTAAACATTTTTCCCCCTTCCGCCCCTCATTTTTCAGTAAATTGTTGTTCGGCCAATTTTTATTTTTTAACTTTTTTATTTGAGGTTTTAATAATGCAGCCAAATACTTGCTATCATTGACTGGCCCTGGGTTCCGAGATTTTATCATTTTTATGCCTTACGGCGCTCCACTATAAGGGTTTTGAAGATGTATAGTTTACGCAACCGAGTTACAACTATCAATTACTATTACATAGTACCAATTTTTGGAACGAAGTTCTTTAACGTAGCAGGCGGTAGGAGTAAAATTGTAGAATGAAAATGAAAATCCAAGAGGGCCACTGCAATATTCTTTTTTTGCATGGGAATCGTTGTTACGGTTTTCGAAGACGCGGAAGCTGATAAAGAGGTCAATTTTTTTTTTTGTTTTCTAAAAATATAAAATAATAATTCAAGTAAAGACTGCAGGACTCTTAACAATTTATCTTACATCTGTAACCAAAGTAGGTACTATAAAGAACTCACCATTTCATCCAAGTTGGAGGTATCCGGCGAGGAGGCCGGGGCCTGCGGTTCGGGCGCGTCGGGCGCTTCGGGCGCGGGTGGCGCCTGAGGCGCGGGCGACCCGGAGGGCGCGGGGGACCCGGTGGGCGGGGGGGACCCGGAAGGCGCAGGGGAGCTGGAGGGCGCGGGGTCCCCGGGGGGCGCGGGGGATCCGGTGGGCGCATCGAGGCGCGCCGGTGTGGCCTCCGGCGGTGGGCTGGGCGATAACACCGACGACGCCAGCATCGAAGAAAACGCCCGCTGGTTCTTCAGGAAAGTGTAGTCCGCAAACACATCCTTATTCACAGATATCTGCTTCTCAAAGTGCCCAATCATGGAGTTCTCGAATACACCCGACTTCGTCATCCGAATCATCTCTATCACAGCCCGTGCTAACGGTTCCTCAAAAGGCAATATACAAACGCGCTCCATTATATGCTCCACGACATCATCGACAAAAGTCCTGTCGTTGGCCACCATAAAATACGTGAGATTTAAAAACACTCTTTTGAATCTTGAAAAGTTCTGCGTTATTGACATCGTCGCCAATAACACGTCACAGAGTAGCGTGTTGGTCCCCTGGTAAACAGTCAGCTTCAACAAATCTTCACAACTGCTCAAGTCGACGGTGTTCAAATGTAATAAAGTCACTTCTACCGCCTTAACTCTTCTCTTTTTGTCGTCCTCGCACCCATGCCTAGCCTTCACAACATAATCGTAAGCCATTTCTACGAGTATCCTCGTGAGCCCCCGCTTCGCACACTCCTCCACGTAATACATCCCATACCTTCTTCTTAGATCCGGCCAGCCCCTTAACAACATATACTCTTGTACGAACACCTTGTCGTCTAAATGACTAAGTGTTTCTTGAACGTGTGTGTCAGTGGGTACCACGTGCAGAAACCGACACTTTCTGTGAAACGCTAAACGGCATCGGCTCAATAAGTTGTAGAAACATACATTGTGAAACACGATGCTTCTGGATTTAGGCAACGATTCGTAGACAGAGTCCATTAAACGCGGTTTTTTTATTATATCCGGGGGAAATAATCTTGTATCTAAGTCTATGTTTTCAATGAAGTCTTGGTAGCTTTCAGCGTCGTCTGTACTGATACTCTGTTTATAATGTGAAGTTGAATCAGCACTTTGCTTTTCGCAACCGTTTATTATTTTTGATGCTATCATTTCAACGTCTGGTCTAATTTTCGTTGGACAGTAGGTTTGCTTTTCTGTGTTTGGTATGGAGTAATCCTTGACTGGTTTAGGAATATATTGCTCGTCTTCGGGCGGTTTGGGAACAGGGATGGAAGCAATCGCTGTATTAATTTTAGTACATTCAAAACCGCTTATGCTTTCAGCGTACAGAGACAGGGCATCGTCATCATCATGATGGTCATAGTACCGATAGGAGCTGCTGGCCACCGGTTCGTCGTTTAACAGTATTTCTTTGCTAGCTGTGCTCGCGTTTGACAGACTACCCTCAGACATATTTGATAGATATCTACTAAGTCTTCTTCTAGGCTCTAACAAATCTTTTACAACTTCTGAAGTATGGTTCTCTATGGGACTATTTACTTCGACAGGGGCCTTTACTACAGGGGCGTTTTCTACAACAGAGGTATTTTCAGCTGGGGCCTTTCCTACTATAGGAGAATTTTGAACTGGGGCCTTTTCGACAACAGATAAATTTTCAACTGGGGCCTTTTCTACAACAGGGAAATTTTCAACTGGAGCCGTTTCTACAATCGGGGTATTTTCTACAATTGGGTCATCTTCTACAAAATTTTCTATGTCGTTATTGGCATCATTTTGGATTTCCTGCGAAATAGAAGTCTCGTTGACACTTCGTCCTATTCTTGGAGGGTTTAACATCTCTTTTAAATGACGACAGTGCGTTATAACTCCAAATTCTCTATCCAAAATATCGAACATTTTATCTCTAAACTTCGCGAGATTCGCATTGACGTTTTCATTGTCAGAGTTCATCCATTTTATTATTTCCAGGTCCAACTTATTCATTGTCAAGCTTAATTTGTTAGCTGCTTTTGCGTAATCTGAACTGCTTCCTATTATGTTTCTACGGGATTGTGTAAACTGACTACTAGACGAGACGCTCAAAGGTAGCGAATTCGCACATAATGAATCATTTGACTGGACGGAAATCTTGTTGACGCTGCTAACAGAGTGATAAGTGTCTGATAGATTTCCATCCGTCGCATCCGCAGCATCAACAACAGATGCAGCAATCTCTTGAGCCCCATTTTGCCATTTCTTCACTTCACTATCTACGTTAGTAAGTTTAAGTACCGGCAACTTTTTATTAATACGGACAAAGTCGTTGGAACAGACTGAAGCTATGCAAGTTGTATTGCTGGAACTGGATATGTCTCTAGTCCATGACCTGTTCGAGCTGCTCTCAATAGAACTCTTACGGGAATCCACTAGTCCTGATTCATTTTGTTGGTTTGGCTTGGTATGGACTGCAGCCTCCGTGACTTTGTTTCTCAATAAGCTCGGGCTGCTACGAACAGAACTATTTAGCGATGTTGCTAATCTTTGTGGATTTTGTTGGTTTTGCTTGGTTTTTACTTCAGCCAGTTCGTTCTTCAACAAGTTCGGGCTGCTGCCAACAGAATTTTGTCGAGATTCTGGTAATCCTGGAGTAATGTGTTGGTTTTGATTGGTTTTTACTTCAGACAATTCGTTCTTCAACAAGTTCGGGCTGTTGCCAACAGAATTCTGTCGAGATTCTGGTAATCCTGGAGTATTGTGTTGGTTGTGATAGGTTTTTACTACAGCCAGCTCTTTCTTCAACAAGTTCGGGCTGCTGCCAATAGAATTTTGTTGAGATTCTGGTAATCCTGGAGAATTTTGTTGCTTTTGCTTGTTTTTTACTTTAGCTAGTTCGTTCTTCAACACGTTCGGGATACAGCCACCAGAATTCCTTCGAGATCTTGCTAATCGTTTTTTTTTTATTCGCTTGATGTTTACTACAGGCTCTGTTACTTTGTTATTCAATAAGTTCGGGCTGCTATCAACAGTACACTTACTAGATTCCTCTAATTTTGGAGCATTTTGTCGGTTTTGCTTAGTTTCTAGTGTAGCTTCTGTTGTTTTGTTATTCAATAAATTCGGGCTGCTACTAACAGTACTCTTACTAGATTCCTCTAATTTAGAAGCATTTTGTCGGTTTTGTTTAGTTTTTACTACAGCCTCTGTTACGTTGTTATTCAATAAGTTCGGGCTGCTACCAACAGAACTAGATTCCACTAAATCTGGAGCATTATGTTGGTTATGCTTGATTTCCACTACAGGCTGTGTTACTTTGTTCTTCAATAACTCGACTATTGACGGTGTCTCAATATTAGCCTGTACATTTTGTTGCTTACCTCTAGATCCTCTCTTCCTTCCAGGTGGTTGTCTCATTGGCGGTGGTTTCTTAGCTGCTGGCTGCAGTCTGTTGACCGGAAGTTTAGTTTTTTTATGTTGACGTTGAACCACTTCAGATGTTGGTTGTAAGACAATAGGTGACAGTTGTTCGACCCCATGTGTTGGTTGTACTACCATAGGTAGTGGTTCCACGAAAGCGAGACATTCAGGCTCAACTGGCACATTGACAGCTTCCACTTTTATGAAAAGGTCACAGGTTTCGGTGTCAGTTTCTGCTTCGACTTTTGAACGCTTTACATTTTCCAGTGCTTTTGAATCAGCCAGTCTTTTTCTAGTAACTGTAAAGAAGAATTTTTTATCATCATTATAATGTATTGGTTCTTTTAACATAATAGGAGAATCTCACTACAACCTTGCAATGACTTATGAGTTTGCTATGCATGACTTTTTATAGTTTGTGCCAGCCGATACCAGAAACTAACCCGCACGGGGCCCGCGTGGCAGATTACGGCCCACTCCCTGTCACCGAGAGAAGGCCTGTGTCCCAGCAGTGGGAACAATATAGGCTGATTATGGTACCAGAAAAGGAAAAACACTCAATAAAGAAATGTAACAAACACGACAAAATTTTAAGAATATAACATAACATACGAATTTTTCGTGCAGGTGGTGGTGCCGGCTTTTTTCCAGGTGACATTTTCTCCGGTAATTTAGTATCCGTTGGTGAGACACCAACATCTGTAAAAAAATGTATTAATAGGTAAACGAATGCAAGTGATCGGAAAGAGATTTGGAAGTCCACGGGAGAGACCTTGACCCAACCGCAGGACAGAATAGATGATAAAAAATAAATAACCTGCTCTATTATTTCCCATGCCTACACAGTTCTCCAAAAAATCGGACACCACTTCAACATTTCTTTTACTCCTCCTGGACTTTGGGGTCTCAATAATAACAACATTGTCGGCTTCAAATACAGGATGTTCTTGTTTAACTAATTGTTGTCTAGCAACTGAAACAAAAGAGCGGTATAATACTAACATTACTTAAGCTAGGATGTTTATTTTGGTGTTTGTCAATCGAAAAAACTTTTTACAGAGCAATGAACAAACAAATTCCTGAAAAGATTTGTGATTTCCTTTGTGCGCTTGTGTATTCACTTTAACGCCTTTATCTGTTGCAAGAATGTTAAAATGACATATCGCACCCCTACATCTAAAGGGATCTAACTCAAAATTCTTAATTTTTCAGTTATGCACACCTTCGAGTCTGTCATTTCAATACCTGTCGACCAATAAACCAGATTCAAAACTATTTCCAATATTTGGAGTCGAATATTGGAAATACTTTTGAATCTGGTTTATTGGTCGATAGGTATTGAAATGACAGACTCGAAGCTGAAAATTAAGAATTTTGAGTTAGTCCCCTTTAGATGTAGGGGTGCGATATATCTTAAGGATTAGTATGGTATCTCCCAAGGTTCAATCTTAGGACCTCACTTTTTTTTTCCAACATTTATACAAGTTTTTACTTCAGACACAACTTAGCACAGATTTTCAATACAGGATCAAATAAAATCCTGCTAGGATCGCGAATTTGTTTGATAGACTTTTGCCATGCCCCTGAAGGGGCGGGTTTTAGTCAGTGAAAGTCTGACACGTCCTCCCGCTCCGCCCAGAGCGGGTGAACTAATTTGATGATTTCCCCCCACAAAGAAAGGGTCAAATTAAACGAATGTGGTGACCAGACCACACTAATTGAATTTGACCCTTTTTTATTTTATTCTTGGTATTTTTGCGAAAGATTATGATTTTTTGGAGTTTACTCCTTAAGAATTGGTTTTCACATATAAGCCCGGGGTATGAAAATTTATGGGGAGTAAAATCAGACTTTCTCAGTTATATTGTGTTTACTAATCTATACATTTTACAATCGCTCCTACCGAGTAAACTGCAGCGTGAGTCGGACCTGACCTACACAATTTTTAATTTGAATACATTTTTTTACATATTTTTGGTTGCAACTGCAAAAATAACTTAGTTCTTCATAATTCTGTCGAGAAATACTATGAAACATTAACTTAATGTTGCGGACGATAAATTCAACATTGTGCATGCGTTAATGTCATTTCTTTGGTATTATTCGTCGAGTCGTTGAGCTGCTTAAATTCTGAGCTACATAAGCTCATTAAGTTCTGAGTTGAGCTGCACGATTGCTGCACAAATCCATGCACTGACTGGCCAGATCCACTCAATCTATATGGTTATAAATCTACGTGGTCTTCACATGATCTAAGCGAGATTATGCCTGGTCTTTAAAAGAGACTGTGACCTCTTAAATTTGTTTTAGCCATTTTTTTTTAAGTTTTGAAATATGACCGACTTGTAAAGTGTTTGTAAGCCCAATTACAAAATAAAATCATTTATCATTTAATTTTTTTTGATTTGATTAGTACTAATCCCAGCTACAGAACAGTCAATGTGCGTGGTACGCAAAACACTTGGGGTTATTTTAAGTTTCTTGATTCCATAATGGATTTTGTATTCATAAACAAATAACACAATTACCCTATTTATGTGTAGTTTTCATTTTCGTCAATTTAGATTTAAAATTATTTTTTATAGTTTACCTGAATTTGCAAGGTTTATTTTGGTTTTTATATCCAAATGCTTCGTAAATTGTGGAGGACGACGTCCTTTGACAATAGGGATATGTACTCCTTCTTGTTCTGTAATAAGATATTTGTATGTTATGTATGTTTTCATTGTATGTTTTTTGTGTTAAATGTTTTTTGTGGTTATGTAGGCATGTTCCGGTGAACAAAAAAATTTTTGTTTATTCGTTCGTTTGGATGAACAGGGTATTAACTCAAAATTTACGATTTTTGATCTAATAATACAGTCCTACTAAAAATTATGCGATGTTTCTAACTAACGAACATGGTTGCATAACAACGTAAAAACAAAGCTATAAAAGAAATGTTAAAACTATTTTTTATGTGAATTTTTAAAATAAATCAACATTTGATAATAAATTATTAAGACAATAGTTTAAAAAAAACAAAAATTACAAAAAAAATATTATCAATAATTATATAATTAATAATAATAAATGTTTGCTTTCATTAAATATTATTTTGAAAATTTACTCCTAATATTTGTGGAACATGGTACTATTATGAATGCTCCTTACTCATAACTAAATGAATTAACAAATCATGAAAAAATAGGATGGCATAGGAAAATAAACAATATATTTAAAAAATGCCAAAAAAATAATAATCGAAAGATCAAACATAGACTCTCAAAACTGCATTTTATGAAAATATAATTTTTTAGTTAATACTTTGGTTTATAAGTATTTTTTGTGTAAAAAGGTATTATTATATTCTTGCCTGTAGATTTTCTATTTTTTCTCAGAAATAACAAAATTAACAAACTCGTGAAGAGAACAAAAACGTTATCAATAAAGTAAGTTTACAAGATATATAAGTGAGGTTAACCAATTATTAACGGAAATGGAAATATATTGATTTGAAAACTTCAAATCGCTCTCCTGAAAAATAGGCTTTTTTGAGTTAATACCCTGTTCATCTGAAACGACGATATGTTATATACACTAGTCACAAAAATTAAGGGATATTTTAAAAAAAGCCAGCACATCAAGCTTCTACAATCTGTCAAATTTCTTTAATAGACTTTCAACTTTATTGCTAAATCATTAGGTTCAAGATTGATTGGAAAAATATGACAGTTTTGGGTAGCTTGAAGTGCTGGCGTCTGTACATGTCACTACAAGAGATTTAGGGAGAAGAAAAAAAACATTATTTATTTATTAGTATATACACTAGTGACAAAAATTAAGGGATATTAAAAAAAAATTAAACATTTTTGAGAAAAAAATTTTTTGCCTCGAAAAAACGAATAAAAATCGAGAAATTGCTCATAATGGTGATTTTTGCGAAAACAACGAATTTGAAGCTTCAGGGCACAATGAAAAAAAAAACGCAGAGCTATGAATTTTTCAGGGATTTTAAAGGACACTTCGGTTTAAAGAATTTATTCTCATAAAGAACACAAACAGTTCACTTATAATATGAGATATAAAAATAAAGCATGCAGTTTTTAAATAACATAATGACTCCATGAGTCGACAAAAGGTAAACAAAGTACTTTGAGGTAGAAAAGTTACTAACGATATCCTTCATTCATCCATTTTATACAAAGTTATACCAAGTTACCGCAATATCCTTAATTATGCGAATTTTTGTCTTTTTTTCAGCCAAAGCTTTCAATTGAAAAAAAAAAAAAATTGCACTCCGGGAGTGCCGGCAGAAGTGAAAACTTGATTATTAACGTTGAGCATGTTTGATATTTTGGAATGGTTAGGGAATAATTTGTTGTTCAATTTCCATATTTTAAGCACTTTATATTCACGAATTTTACGAATACACAACAATGTGATCACTACACAGACGGTCGAGCCATCAGCTGTCACCATCCATGGATGCGCGTGGCACGCTGTAACATAGACGAACATTCGCGCAAGCGCCCTGCGCCGCCTAAACGAAACAGTAGGCCCAGGCATACATTTTCGCCGCGCCGCCGTAGAGAGGGGATAGCTGTCTACTCTCCATCCGTCCTACGCTTTTTCGATCAGGTCACGTGTCCTGACGCGAGTTTAAGATTTTATACCCATTACAGAAAAAGTGCTCAACGCCGCTAAAGAAGTTTTCACTTCAAAAAAATTCAACAAAAGCAATTCACAGTATCTTATAGGGAATTTTGTGTAGTTTCCAAAACCTTTCCTTCGATTTCCTATATGTTCATTATTTACAGTTATCGATTGTCAAAGTTAAAAAGTACTTTTTGCTTTGACTGACGATAACTCCGCGGCAAATCATTGACACAGGCATTCTGGATACGTCAAATTAAAGGGCATTAAATTTTCTAAAAGAACTTTTGAATGAAACAATGGAAAAAAAAAATTTGAAGCCCGTAGACCTTTTTTAAGACGAGAAAAAATTTGAAAATATTTTTTTTGGTAGTTTCCTTGTGATTTCTCCAGACTCAAACATGAAAAAAAAATCATGGCCGTATCTAAAAACTAGACACTTGGAGCTACAATTTGCTTTTTTATTTTTTGCTGAACGATCATTTTCCTCGGCGTTACTGCTTGTTCAAAACCACCCAAAAATTTGGATTTTTTTTAATATCCCTTAATTTTTGTGACTAGTGTATATACTAATAAATAAATAATGTTTTTTTTCTTCTCCCTAAACCTCTTGTAGTGACATGTACAGACGCCAGCACTTCAAGCTACCCGAAACTGTCATATTTTTCCAATCAATCTTGAACCTAATGATTTAGCAATAAAGTTGAAAGTCTATTAAAGAAATTTGACAGATTGTAGAAGCTTGATGTGCTGGCGTCTGTACAATAAGGATACCAAATGACTTCTATGTTCTGGTTTTAGGGAACTCTTAATAACTATCTAAGTTTCATGAAATATTCATAAAAAAACGGTACACCAACCTATTACAGGCATTGAACCTATTGAATGAATTATTTTTTATTTTTTGGTTCACTTGTTTTTTATATTGATTTGATACCCAATGTGTAGGTAAAGTTTAATTTTATTCACTACCAATTTAGTTAGACCTTTTATATATTTTAATTAAAGTGCACCCTGTCTGACCCTTCAAGGAGTACATACCTGATGTAATGTTTTTAGAGTAGAAGAACACCAAAGAAATAATGGATGGACTGTGTGAATTATGATACAAAAAGAAAAGGGGTGACTACTGAGTTGACAACAATTTTTTACACGCTTTATAGTAGCTTCACTTGTATGTTTGTATGTTTGTTTGTAGGTTGGTATGTTTGTTTGTAACCGACTCCTTATAGCACGATTTTGACCCACTTTAAACAACCAGATTTCGTTCAAACTTTGCTCACCTGTCAAGGACCGATGACAATGCAATAATTTCATAAATTTGTGCACTTATCCTTGCCAGGGTTAACAGGACAGCAAAAAAACTATCTTCGAAAACTACGCTGACATACGTCACAAACTACGCTAACATATACGACACAAACTACGCTGACATACGTCACAAACTACACTGACATATGTCTCAAAATTCGAAAACCCTAAAAAATAGAAAATAAATAATAGTTTAAAAAAACTAAAAAACACGCTTCCATTGAAAACCAAACTAAAAAGTACAAAATAATGGAAAAAAAGCGTGGGGTGCCTGATATCAATAAAAAAATACCTTAAAAAGCACCCCACGCTTTCCATTTTTTTCCATTATTTTGTACTTTTTAGTTTGGTTTTTAATGGAAGCGTGTTTTTTAGTTTTTTAAACTATTATTTTTAAAACATTTTTTGCTTTTTATAATATCACATCTGATGATACTTTATTCACATTACAATCTAGCCTATTAGCTAATAAATAATTTAAATATAACTTGAACTGCTAAATAATTATAAAACTAAGAAATCGTCCCATGACATCTTTCTTATTCATTAAAAACCGGCCAAGTGCGAGTCGGACTCGCGCACCGAGGGTTCCGTACAAACCTGTAGGTATATAAGTAAAAGTTCACCCATCACGACAATCGAGTCGTAGTTCTGTTCTGTTTCTTGGCTTGGTTTTATTTCTCTCTGTGTTTTGTTCTGTTTATTATATGATGTAACTAAAACTTTACGGTTTTCGCAATTTTTCCTTTATTTGTGCTATAAGACGTTGCTTCGTACCAAATTTCAAAATTCTAGATTGACTGGAAGTACCCTTTAGGTTTTGATTCCCTTGTGAGTTTCGAAAATTTGCTGAAATTTGCGGCATAAACGGCTATATCTTTTGATTGTGTTAGTTTAGAAGTTTGATTTTTTCACAAATTTCAGCTTGATACCTCCACGCGTTCCTGAGAAAAAGGGTCTTGACAGACGGACGGACGGACGGACGGACGGACGGACGGACAACAAAGTGATCCTATAAGGGTTCCGCTTTTTCCTTTTGAGGTGCGGAACCCTAAAAATTAAGAAGACACTTGATTTTTGTGTTCTTTATAAAAGTAACACTTTCACTACAGTTTGAGTTCACTTACACTGCACTAAACTAACTCAAATGGCTTAACCCTTTTTAGTCTTCGCACTAATTCGGTGTTGTTAAGGAGTTGGATCGCCTCGACATTCACGTGATAGTAAAGTCTTTGTTCATGAGCTTCTGCATATTTTTGTATAATAATGTTTACAACATTCATTTTGAGGTCCCGGTGAAGGTCGGTGTTACTTATGTACCAGGGCGCACTGACTATATCCCTAAGTACTTTGTTTTGCAAACATTGTACTGTGTTTGTATACCATAGGTCCATCAGGCTGTAAACCTTGTTCATATACCAACAATTTATTGGCAATGACTAATGGAGAAGTGTAAAGAAAAAGACATGTTCCACCGACCCCATATAAATTGGGATAAGGGTGGGAGAATGACGACTTCTAATGAAATCTAGTTGTATGCTATGTCGAAAAAAAATGTATAGACTTTACAATGGATCTCAGTCTCCTGGGTGTTACTGATGGATCTATGACTGTTGTTGCGGGTCATCAGAAGCCAAACACCTGACACCTTGGTAAGAACTAAGGGTCATAGCGTTACCCAGTATCTGTGTGGTGTAGGTTAGATAGGCTACTGCTCCACAAAAAATACAGGTATTCATTGGGAAAAGATTAGGCAGATGATGGTATTATACTTAGATACTGGTAGAAACCATTAAAGGTACATTGTCTTATGTCCACCTTACAGTTGTAAGAATATGAATATCCATTCCAAGGTTCCCTGGAAGATATCACAGAAAGCGATATGGTATTTTATTGTATGTTTTGTAGTGTTTCATTTATTTTTGTGGTTTGCCCTGCATTGGGACATTAGACTCTAATGATAATATTTTTGATGATATATTATTTAAAATAAATCAAATTTAAGAATTACCAGCAAAACTACAGTTTTGTATTGCTACCAGTGCTGTCTCAAGCCATTTTGTATTCACTAATGATTTGTTGCTGTTATCATCAATTAAGCCCGGAATCACCCACGACTGGTTATAAGCTTCCACTTTTTTCTGCCATACTTTTTACAAATTCAGTGTAACTCAAATTTAGTGAAATTTTGCAGTGTCTGCAAATTGTTGGATTCAAACGTACCTGTGCCTTGTAGAGGTATGCTGATTTTTAAGTTAGCAGGCTTATTAAAATGTGATTGTTGTTTGCGAACAGATCGCAGTTTTTCTGTTTTCTTCTTGCCTTCTTTGAGTGGTGGCATTTCTGCTAAATTATTTATTTTATTATGATTTTGGCATAAACTATTTTATTTTCCATCAAAGTTCTGAAAGTTCTCCATTTCTTCCACAGACTAAATATCAGTGTTGCCATTCGAAAAAGTCCGTAGCTTAAACTCAAACTGACTTTTTTAAAGCGTGTTATTATGTGAATATTAGAGTTTACAGCTTGGCACAAAAGAGTCTGATGCGGTGACAATTGGAACTAAAATATGTTTTTATGGCAGCACTGCTTTGTTTATCAACTACAAGTAGCTTCTCTATTATTGTGTTATTTTCCTAGTTGTAATTCACTTATTTCTAATTAACTATCAATTATTAATGCTTTTGTACATATACAAAATGAGTAAAACAACAAGGAGTAGTGGTATGAGCTGTGATATACTAAGTTTTCGTAAGGTATTTGGCGGAATCGGAAGCGGGACAAACTTTGTCTCCGATTGACAATGTTTTCCAAAGAACTACCGACATGACTTATGTATTTATTCAAGCAATTTATCTTTTAGTCAATGCAAGTCATTGTTTTTTCTTTCTAATACTTAGTTTTATCGGTACTATTAAGTTTCAAGCCATTTTATTGTTTTATTTACTAATAAATTATTGAGGTTATGTTTTCTAGTTTGACAAATTGCATGTACATTGACTCTTCGTGGTTGATACTTGAAATTGAAAAATGTACATGGAATTAATATGATTGTCTTTATAATTTCTTTAAGGTAACTTTGTCAATACAATTAGAAAAATGGGGTTGGAAGGTTCTGCAGTGACGACCGCGCACTGGAGGACGTAGCGTTGGAAGGCCTCCCACAAGATGGATCGATGACCTGGTGAAGGCCGCAGAAATATGTTGGATGCGAGAAGCACAGAATAGGTCGAAGTGGCGGTGCTTAGCGGAGGCCTATGTCCAGCAGTGGACGTCTTTCGGCTGAAATGATGATGATGATGAATTAGAAAAGTTATAAATGAAGGAAAAAAAATTATGGATATTTTTTTCTACACCTGGAAAACATCGAAAATGTCACCTGAAAGAAGACTTGAATGATTTATGTGCAATGAGACAAAAAATCCATTTTTGAAAGTATTTTTTTGTAAATGCGATTATCGCACATCACAGTGAAAAAAGTATAATTAACACTTTTTTTATTTTTAAGATCTCTACTCGACGTAATTATTACCTATAGTTTGAGAAGACGGGTTATAATGGGAGCCGTGACCCTCTAAGAAAGATTTAGCACCCTATAAGTTTCATAAATAAGAAATTTAAAACTGAACAGATCAGTGTTAGTGGAAAAATCTATTATAGCAGCGAAAAGGAATACACGAATGATGTTAAGTCACGCTTTTTTTTAAAAATAAAACCTACATTTTAGCGTGTTCTTTCACTTTCATTGTCATGTAGATAGTGATAGTTGTATGTACCCCACATAGACATAGAATGACGGCTTCATTAACCATCTGTTCAAGTTTATTTGATATGGCCCGTACCTTTCAAATGCGACATGTTATAGGTAATCTCCAACTTCCGATTAGTTTCCGATAATAAGCAGCTATTAGTAGCCTTCTATTAGACTATTAACTGTCAGCATTAACAGGATTCGTTCATTATCATTCACGTCAATCACGATACAGGCATACCAACCATCGAATGGTTGTGAATACCCTAGATGGTGGCCGCAAATGCGATTGTTGAACATTGTTTCGTGGGTGTCGGGTTCAATGGACAATCCCTAAGTATGATTTATTTTTTATTCTGAATAAGTTTTCATTATGTTATCTTGATGGCACTCGCATCTCTTACATGCGAGTTATCCTAGTGAAATAATACGCAATCTACTAAATACAATAAAAGTAACAGCCTGTGTGTCTATCAAGTCTTGAAATTTTGACTGTTGAGAATTCCCGGGATCTCATGTTTGTTGATTAAAATACCAAGTATCTTATCACTTTAAGTCCTAGTATACAGGGTCGCCTTACCTGCTAAACAGGCGCCCTCATTTTTTCCACTCTTTTTTGCCAAGCTATACTCCTTAAGAATCAATTTACATATTTAAGCCCAGGGTATGATAATTTATAGGGATTAACATCAAACTTTCTCCGTTACGTTACGTTATGCGTTATGTTATGTTTACTAATCTATATTTTTTTAAATTGTACGTGAAGAGTAAACTCTAGTCGTGCGTCGAAGTTGACACAGGCATTTTTTTTTTTTTTGGAACCGGCCTTAAAACTGTTTAATTGATAAAGAAAGTCAAACCCAAATAAATTATGAGAATAATAAAAAAAATCAGCGTCTGCTAATAATCGCGCCTTCCCCGATCCTCTCCTCCCAATTTCAACCTCGTTGAACGTTTCGGCCTCCCAGTTGATTGCACCCGTAAGCTTCTTCTGAAGTAGTTTCGCCAACGCCCTCAACGGTGCGGCGTGACTCCACAACATTTAAAGAATCTTTTGAGTTCAGGCTCCAGGAACGCTTCTGAGTCGCTTTTTAAGGTGCGTACCGGCGCTGTGAACTATGCCACCATCGATGTCATAATTGGCCAACCTTTAATCACAACCTGTTGTAGGATGCCAATAGGGTGACGCTATAGTCAGTTTAGCTATTTGTACAATTATCCGTAAACTAAATTCAAAATTCAACGCTTATGTAGTATTTAGATAATGGAATGCTAGGAGGTTATGTAGACACTGTTTTAAAAGACCAGACTCGTCAAACAGCAAATTAAATTTAATGTCCTGGACTTTAACCCACCAAAATGTATAATTTATTTTTCTGACATTATAGTTTAATGCAACACCAAATTATAATTCTCGAAAAACATTCACCCTTTTATTTTAGATTAGATGCTGCTGTTTTGGTCCAAATTTTATATATTTTCTACGCTCTTCCCTCTTAGAAAAAAATGACCAAGTTATTCGCGCAGCACACTTACATCCATTTTAAATGTGGCCTTGGACGACCGAGCGTGGCATGAAGCCACACTACCCATTAATTTTGGTGGCTTGCACGTCAGTAAAATAACTAATATTAGCTGATCTGATCGTTGTCCCTGTTCTCAGCACTGAGAAGTTGACTGACAAAAAATTTTAGTTCTTTATATTTTTTCTTCACTGGTTAACCATGACGATACGATGAATGCCAATACAAGCGGTTTGATGGCTTAGTTTTAGTTTGCCAGCCCACGAGTCAGAAACGACATGGTTTGGGGAGGTTAGGTCAGGTTAAAACTCAGTCAGGTCAGTTAATGTTTGCCACCAGTTTGTAACTCTGTATGTATTAATCTGTGGAAAATGTAGTGGGTAGTATATTTGTTAACTTTATATGTTAAGTTGTTTCTGTTTATTTTTAGTATACTACTGTTTGTTTTCCCTTATGAAATAAAATAAAAATAAAATAAAAAATAAAACTGTGACCTTCCATGCACGAGCCGAGCGAGCGAAGCGGGCGGTGCCGCGGCAGCGGCCGGCGAGTGCCAGAAACGACATGGTTCGGGGAGGTTAGGTTAGGTTAGGTTAAAACTGTGACCTTCCATGCACGAGCCGAGCGAGCGAAGCGAGCGGTGCCGCGGCAGCGGCCGGCGAGTGCCAGAAACGACTAGATTACGTTGATAAGCCCTATCGGCGAAAAGTCTGTCGGTGTTTAGTCGTACACTCCCGGCCCAAACCCGACATGGTTTATGTGTAATTAGGATGTGATTATTTATATTTTAAGCCTTGAAAATCCTTAAACTGATGCAAAGGGTGAGTCATTCGTTTTATTCGTCAATCCCACACCTTTTCTGGCCTTTAAATCGATGTCGATACACGAAAATTCGAAAGTGAGGTTAGAATATAAAAAAAAATATTTCTCAAAAACGGGGGGGTTGCGCAACTTTTCCTTCACAGGGGAGGCTCTACACCTCCCCCCCCCTCCCTTCCCACCCCCCTTCACCCCTTAAATTTACTGCTGGCATACTAAAACTTAACCTAAAAGGAATATTTTGAAATTGCAGGTATGTACTAAAATATGCAGGATTAATCGCCTCCGGTCTCTGAATGCATTTTATTTTGGCTAGAAGATATCCGATTGTATCAACTGTTTTAGTCGATTATCTCAGTTTTGTAATCAATGCTTGAGATACCGAATTTCATTTTTTTTTTTTGGTGTTATGGAACGCGACTTTGTATTGACTTTGACTAGAGGTCACTCAGGTTATTAACGTCAGGAATAGGAAAAAGTGTCGGCTTCTATTACATCGCCGGTCTAGATTTGTAAATTCGGTCAAAATGCCTGCCAAATACAAGATTGTTATGATTCGCCACGGCGAAAGTGAATGGAACCAGAAGAATCTATTCTGTGGATGGTTTGACGCTGACCTCAGCGATAAGGGTAAGTTCAAAACATTTTTACCTTAGAAATCTTTTTAATTTTATCATAATTATTTACCATTAAAATATATCCCATCTAGGACGTGAGGAAGCAGTCGCTGCCGGAAAAGCATTGAAATCCGAAGGCTATGAATTCGATGTCGCCCACACTTCGGTGTTGAAACGCGCTCAAATAACCCTGGGCACAATTTTGAAAGAGCTTGGTAAGGAAGACTTGCCGGTGGAGAAGACCTGGCGATTGAACGAGAGGCACTATGGTGGCCTCACAGGTCTTAACAAGGCTGAGACAGCTGCCAAGTATGGTGAAGCTCAAGTGTGTATTTAATATTATACCTACTTAAATATTTTTATCCTCAACAAATGTATTGAATTTATTAGGATTTTTTAGTGTTTTTATTAATAGAATCGGCATAATGAAGGCTCAATGTGTATTTAGCAGTCATTGGAACAATTGATATATGGACAGAAACAGCTATTTTGTTCCAATCCTAATAATTTTTTCACATGTTTCAAAATTCTCTGAATAAATAGTCCAGGCATTTTACTTCATTATTATCGAAAGTAAAGTCGGAAAATTGCAAGGCCAAACAAAATCTAGACAGAAGGCCAAAAAGCCAGACATTTTCATATCAAATCTGAATGGATAGTAACCATACTTTGATAACATTAATCTTGCTGCATCATCATACGTATATCTTGGCATCTTTTTAGCAGACCTTTATTTGACCTCATAATAGATAGAATGTATGACTGAAATATTTGTAGACAACCCACTCATGTTTCCACACTGTTTTTAAATTTATATAGCTTTTCCTGCGGCTTCGCCTTCATAAATTATCCCATGGGAACATTCCTTAACTACTGAGGCAAAAAGTATCCTAATCCAGGTCATGATTTAACTGTGTTTGTTCATGATAAATTTAATTGAATTTCGTTCAGTCGTTAAGGCACCAAAAGGTAACAAACAGAACTATTTTCACATTTACAATATTAGTATTGGTAGAAGAATACAAAGTTACTGCTACTCTGTTCAGAATTCTGTTACACTTGATAATTTCAATTATTTTTACAGGTACAAATCTGGCGCCGTAGCTTCGATGTGCCCCCTCCCCCCATGGAAAAGGACCACCCTTATTACGACACCATCGTCAACGACCCCCGTTACGCTAATGACCCAAAACCTGATGAGTTCCCCATGTTCGAGAGCTTGAAGCTCACCATTGAGAGGACATTGCCTTACTGGAACAATGTTATTGTTCCTCAGGTATGTCTATAAGTTAAATAAGAAATCTATCATACTGTTCATCAGAAGCTATGGATTGACTAGGTGAAAGATGATATGTCTAGAAAGTGGGTGACTACAGAAGTAACAACGCCAAGAGTAGTGTTGAAGAAAAGTATATTTTGCGCCGACCCGAAATAAACTGGGATAAAGGCAAGGCAATGAAGACTGTGTAGGATGATAAATGCCCAATTTAACTACAATCGCTTGCCAAATGCTAGAAAAACCACTTGCAGATGACAAGAAGGAACACCTAAGAATAATTCAGCAAGATTTCTCTATTATTATTATTCAAATTTTTTTCAGTTGTACATTAATTTGTTTCAACAGTACATAATGTGATTTGGCTATAGTTTATTTAAGTCATAAAGGAGGTTTAAATAATACATGACTTACCAGATTAGAGCAGTTCGCTTTATCTAGATCTTATAAGGTGGCAGTTATCATTTATTAGTTTTCTTAACCGCCTGCTATAAAAGTTACTTACGATAAGGACTTTATTTTACTTTAAGTTACTGATACAAAAAAAAAAAACATTTTATTTTAAAACAGTAACTGATAAGAACTATAGTTAATTTTATAGTTACTAATAGAAAATACATTATTCCATTTTTTTTTTTCAGATTAAAGAAGGAAAGAGGATTATTATAGCTGCCCACGGTAACAGCCTCAGGGGTATTGTCAAGCATTTAGATGGTATGTACTTACATCGTATTGTTGCAACAAACGACTTACATATTTTACATTAGGAATCTACAATTGATAATTTTCTAGATCTTGACATGTTGCCATTTTTTAGCTATTCTTGTATACATATAAAATAATGTTAAAGCGAAAGCACCAGGATACGCAAAATTAAAATATTCTTAAGATTTTTTTTGCAGATTTGTTGTGCCATTTGCGACCAAAACAAATGTGTACTAATTTATTATTAGCTATTCATGTCCCCCTGGTGGGCTAAACCTCTGAACAGAGACTAGGGGATTCTTGTTCAAAGCTTCCAAGGACCAAACTTTATTAAAGGAGTCCAGCTCATGCCGACTAGGCATGCCGCGATGTCGCCATTATTATAATTATGTAGATATACTTACATGTATATTTAAACTAGCTGATTGGACAGATGTTGTTTCCTAGACCCCAATCGCAGCGCCACCTCCGGCTCCACTGTAAATCTAAGCCATCCAGGGACCCAAACACATTCAACAAACTCATAAATCTGGAGGAGTTTAGTGATATACACACGTGCAGTATATAATTCTATACTAATATTATAAAGAGAAAATATTTTTTTTGTTTGTTTGTACCAAGTCTTTGTCCGTTGTTTGTCCAGGCTCCGAAAGTTCTGGACCGATGTTAACCATATTTTTATCAGGAAGTAACATACGCTATCATTTATCTTCAATTAGAGATCTTTAAGAAAATTGCAATAGTGTAACCCAAAAGGAAAATTACATTTTTTAATCAGAATTAATACTACGATACGAATGTAACCAACTTTTTTCGACAGGTGATTTATTAAACTTATAGAACGCAAAAGCTGCTATTGTGACTTAAGTATGATAGATAGAAATATTCCCTTGCTAACTTTTTTGTAGCAATACCTACAAAAATGTTGTCTATAAAATTCATTATTTGGTGTGCGCTGAGAAAAAGTTGGTTTAAAGATCGTCTAATTTTAAATGGCATGCCACTCCACTGCTTGTTACATACACAATTCAAATGTTTGTGTAGATATTTTTGTGGAGGGGCGCGCAGTTTTAAATTCGACGATCTCTACCCTATCGAATGACTGTTACGTAAAGCCATGACATTTGAAGTCAATTTTAACTTTATTTATTCTACCACCGCTTCCCCATAATTTAACATGCTAAATTTTCGGTCTTATAAATTGACTGTCTTGTTCGTAGTTCCTCCGTCAGCCATTGGCAAACCGTTCAAAGGCGGAAAAAGGTCAAAGACAAGAAAGTTCATAACCAGAAGTCAATAGGAAGTATATCTGTGCCACGTGTATTTCCAGGTCTAAGTGATAAAGCCATCATGGAACTGAACCTGCCCACCGGCATTCCGTTCGTGTACGAGTTAGATGAGGATATGAAGCCAGTTGATTCCATGATCTTCCTTGGAGATGAAGAAACAGTGAAGAAAGCGATGGAAGCCGTAGCCTCCCAAGGCAAGGCCAAGTAACTTTAAGCAAAAATCAGTAATTTATTTTGTTGTAGTTGTTAAATATTATCATAACGGTTGACATTATTATAAAGGATCTAATCATGTATGTATTGTATTAATATTAATTTTCGTTTTGCAAACAATAAAAAATGTACCAAGGAATCTCTACAGAGTGTTTAGATTGATATTCAAAATCAGCTGCTGTTTCTAAGAGATTATTTATTGGGTGTATGCCAAGAAATACAAGTTGTTACCATAGAGTCTACAATATTTATCAATGTAGAGTGCATAAACATTAAAGTGGATAAACATTAAAACGTAATTATATATACTTCAAATTTCTTTTTATTCCGGCAAGCTTTCTTTTAGATCTGCCATTGCCTCATCCATATTCACGTCTTTTGAGTTTTTATTACCATCATTTTTTGTAAATTTTTTGCCACTGTATTTTGCGAAAGTCTTCTGCCTGCTTGTAGTTAGAACTATATCGGTTTTTGCGTCGCTAGTACTTTCGTCCTCAACTTCCATGCACATTGCGTTTTCATCAGTAGTTCCTTTTGATTTTTTCTTGGTTTTATTTTTCGGTTTAATATCGAACCGAAAATCTCTTGGCAGTTTGTGTACGTCTACACAGTGTTTAAGTCGATCATTGGCGGTCGCAAATTTTAGCTTGCATTCTTGAATGTAGCAGCAGTACTGTAAATTGTGGTAAAGTTATAAGTCAAATTGCCTACAAGCAACATGTAGAATATTTTACCTCTTTTTAAAGTTCTGTCTTACCATAGGCCTCGTGTCAGATAGAATTAAGAAGAATGTGTCGTGATTTTCTTGTATATGCAAGTCCAAGAAATGAGGCGAGGGTAGAACCTTTTTGCACATAGAACAGGTGTATCGATGTGATGCGTTATAGTGATTTTCAAATTCCAATACAGATTCAGATGTAAACACGCATCCAGGAATGCTGCATGTGTTTGGGTTGCATTTTACGCTAAAACACATAAAAATCTGCTGAAATTTATCTTCAATCGTCGAACAAAATTATAAGATTGCATTCATCATTGCTCAAATGTATATCATGCTTTATTCGATATTTAAATTGGTGGAACACATATTGAAGCCCAAATTGGAGGGGTCGACACAAGAGCTGCACTGCAAATTATATGAATAGACGACTTCCACTTCTAGAGAGGGACTGCTCGGTTCAAATTGAAATTTGAGTAGCAACTAACGGGTCGTTGCTCAAAGACGAATTCACTAGATGGTCGTGTATGCGTATGACCTTGTTCAGTTCACAATCTAACAATTGTGAATTTAATAGATCAATAAAAAAACGTTATATAAGTTATACTAGCAACCCGCCACTGCTTCGTATGGTTTTGACTTAACAAAATATCGAAATTCTTTTATCATGTGCGATGTTAATTTTAATTTATTGTATGTACACATAAACCTGATTGGAAACACATCAAAATCCGCTGCTTTATTTAGGAGAACAACTCGGTCACACAGACACGAAAAACGATTTTCTTTTTTACTACTTATATAGATTACGGATAACGACTATTTATGTGTATGTTCGCACAATTGTGTGCAGCTATTGCATCACACGGTTATTTTGCGGGGTGTGCCACATCCGTAGGCAATGAGCATTTATTCTTCTCAAGGATGGTTTTATTCAATACTCTTTGCTGCGCTATACTTCCCTTAAGACATGTTTGGGAATAGCTACTGGCAAGATTTATCAATATTTAAGAACAAACTCGAGTTAAAATGTTCTATTCGAGAAGGTTAACAAAATACACTGGCTAGGAGTTGGGTTAGGAAGCTTTATTGGGGTGTCATGTAAGCAGCAAGACATGGACATAAGCAGAAACCACTACAATAGATTCATTTGTCTACTTACACTTCCTGGCAGAGATTTTCTTCGTCGAAATCGTAAACACCAAGTCTGGGTGGCGGTTTGTCGTTAATAAAAAGTATATCATCCAGTTTACGACGGCCGACGCCATACTCTTTTAATTTGCTAAGCAAGTAGTTGCTGTCCTCCATCCTGGAAATAAGATTAAGAAGAAAGCAAACATTTGAATTCAAATATAGAATACATCGATGCTGCGTTAACTGCTTAATGCGCACTTCGGATTACACAAGATGAGGATAAAGCTGCCAAACCTGAGATATTCAGTAATGTATGTTAGGACTGCTAAACCGTGCAGTCAAGCATCTACTGTAAACAACGTGTAAATCGATAACGAATGAAATCCACGCGAAGTATATTGGATTGATTCCCTATTAAAATAGCTTCACCATGATTGAAGGTAACGCAGTAAGTGCACATCAATAAGATAATAAAGGCTTCATTCCCAAAGTTCTTCGAAAATAATGTGCACTTTCTCAGTGTTGGGTGCTCTAAAAGAATGGATCGTGGTGTAGATCCTACCTGGAGCAGCACCCTATTCCTTCTAACTCGTCTGCCTAGCGCAATAATATGATGATACATGTCAAGACTGTCTTGATGAACAAGTTTTATTTAATGGTTCGTTCAGTAAATACATGTATTGCTGTCAACATATAAGTTCTCAGTAGATAAAAAAAATTGAATGATTGCGTAATATCTGAGATCAGTCTCTTGCAATGTACAATGTTTTTACAGCTTATTTCATCAGCCTCTAATTATACAAAAGCATGAGGTAAAAATGTCAAATCTATGCTAGATTTGTTTGATTAATAAATTTGTTTGTTTGACAAAAAGAGTTTTATTGCAGAATGTAGCTCGAGGAAGATGCTTCTGCTTGTGCTTACCCTCTTAATAACCTCACAAGAGTTACATTTTGTATCCGGCGTTCTAATTTTGTTTATGACTAGTTAATGTTTTGCCGAAAATCACAACGCTAAATATTTTAGGTATTCGTTTCGTATCTCAGTTACCAGTTGATTCAAAAATCAAACAGGTTTTAAGCAATAGTTTAATACAAATACCTTCTTGGTATTCAATATTTTGATCAAATATTACCTACATTTATTATATCCATCAATTAGCATTTCAGGAATGATTGCTGTAAGTCTCAAACCATCAAAATATGTATAACCATTTTAATAAACTAATATAAGTTATAAATAACATAAAGAGTCCCCTCGGTTGATTAATAAGGTCAAAATCATTTTTCTATCAACGTATCTACAGGCCAACCTTATCGCTATCTCATTCGATATGGTATTATTAGTTACTAGACGGCTACTTCATTGCTAATATTATCGAGGTCTGAACGAATAAGAAAAATGCTAAGTCATGCTAAATCAACGATAAACTCGCCTGATATAGGTGTACTGCTACCAATGATGTTCAGTCATCAAGATAACTCTCAGTAGTAAAGTTGTTCAAATGCCTATTTGTATACTCTGTGGCTCTATGTGATGCGCACGTCTGATAGGTACTTGTGACTATAATACCTACGTAATATTATTATCAAGGCCAAGATAATTACTTGATCTAAGTAAAGTTAGTTTACATTCAGCAAGTGTTCAATGAGGTGCATAAATTAATACATTAATTTTATATACTTAATAAAAATTAAGAAACAAGTAGCGGTACTCTCACAATTATTTAATTCTTCTGTGAAGTGATATAATTAAATAAAGCGAAGTGATAAATAAAATAAAATGAACGTACGCCAAAGAAAGGTAAGTTACTACAGTTGTAATTTTATTACGTACCGTATTTAACTGGGTCAAAGGTTATGTTATTACAGTAATTTATGTCTAGGGGTTATTATTATTGAGGTTATGTTTTATCAATTCAATGCCGAAGATATACGTGAATATTCGGAACCACGGTAACGTGGAGTCATTTATTTAGACAAACGTTATTTAACACAAACTGTTGTTTCATTAATTGATTATTGTTCAACACTTACCTCGCCATTTATGTTATCACTTCCTTCTTCTCTGTTTACTTATTTTATTGAGGCAGCTCGGAAGCCAAGACGAAAAACTTGCTTTCAATTTATTATACCTACAGAAAAAGTAATTGCAAATTACTTGAAAGGTAAAGCGGAGTGCATTTTAACCAATTTTGAATTTGGAATTATATGTGATTGTTGTTTTTGCTTGAATAGTTTTGTTGACACTTGAACATACAAAACCCACCCATACTATTTAGTTTATTTACCTATCGTTGAAGGACCGTGAACCGTATCGACCAATTAATTTACAATTTAAAAAAAAAACTTCCATGGTATTATTGCAAGACTAATAAAATCAAATGTGAAGGTTTAGTCGATTTCCTACAATGGTTAGCAATAGCCGTTCGGCTCGTGACATACTCTTTCTCGCTCGCACATAATACTAGTTTTTTTTACTTGTATTTTGCTCATCCCCTCAGCCCATCACTATGGGAATACGGGAAGAACGTAAATTGTCATTCTGGACTCTAGACAGATTGTCATCATGTGACAACTCATGTCACTTTTTTTGACACTAATGAAAAAATAATAGCAGTGTGACGTTGTGTTTCAAGTTCTTTTCGTAAAAATATTATGAAAAAATGTCTACGTACCGCTTGTTGAATTTCAATTAGAAATAATAATAAAATAACTGATCTATTGGTTGTGATGTTTATTTTAAGTCAACATGGGAAAGTTCAGCACGTACAGATACTTAGAGGTATTTGTCATGTATTCGTTGGAATGTTTTTATTTTTATTTCGTGCGGTTTTTGAATACACATGAACCCTGAATTATAAAAGAAAAAAGAAACGGACCTTCTATTTCAATGTGCTTACAAAAAAGATAGATTTTTACCTTATCCCAACTGTTCAGTTTTACGTGAAAAATCTGGGAAAATGATTAATGAAATGCAGTCATTGTAGGCTGTAAACTGCATTAGTCACGGATTTATTGCTTTTATGTTTACACAGGGTTGAGTTGAACACAGGTTTCTGAATAAAAATTCTGTTTGATTACTAATTCACAAAAATAAAATAAAAAATTTCGCTATGCGCGTTTTCCTCACAGAATTCCGATCTAACTAAAAATAAACCGTAAAATGTAATAAAATAATAAATCTCATAGAATTTTATTGTTTTACTCACCATATTTTTTACCACTAGTAGTTGACAAAATATTGTCATAGAAACACGTCATAATTTTTTTAAATGTTTCGTAAAGTATATTATAAGGTGTTTCGTTTTTTTTTACAGTTAAAAGATGATACCTCAGCTCCACATATCAATGTTAGAAGTAGGACAATCAAGCACCCGAGAAAATTGAAGAAAGTTTTTATCTTCCTCATTGTAGTGGCACTAAGTATCACATACTTTTTGGGTGAGTACCATCATAATAATACTAAGTATAAAAAATATGCACATTTGGCTGTCATGTTAATGTAACGCTGACAAATTAGTGAACATGAGAAGAGAAGAAGATCAATTGCCATAAAAAAGTTACAGTTTGAAATAACGCTGTCACCTAGGTCAGTGGCGTGTATTGTTTTTCTTTTTAGGTAGGCACTAGGCCGCCTGTTCTTGTCTAGGCAGACAAACATGGGTTTCTTTTAGGTATGATAATTTAGTTAGTTTCTTAATCATTTTGTGGGATACATGTTAAAATGTTATGGTGATTTTTCAAAGTAGGCACTGCTTATGTGTCTATATGCAATGCACACCACTGACCTAGGTTTACATACCTGTCCCATTACAAGCCTGAATTATTTCTACATCTCAATGTGACCTAATAATGGTTACATACTGTATACAGGCTGGCAGGTTCATTGATGCGCAACCTGCTACATGATTCAGAATCCGCTGTTGGAATTTATAATTGGTAGATAAAAATTACATATATTTTGATCTTTTCTGAAACAGTAGTTTTTTTTTTTTTGATGACTGATGATAAATTTCATGAATTCAGCACATGATTCAAGAACTCCTCAGGTTCTTGAATCATGTGCTGAATTCATGGTAACAGTTTGATCGTCAATTTCCTTTATCCCTGCCTGTCACTTATGAACTCATGAATTTATGTATACAAGTGTACCAGCTTGTAAATATTTTGTAACGTTTACTTGCAGTTTTGAAAGCCAGAATGTTATAACATTAGGCTTATTCGCATACTTTGTACTACAAACATGCAAATTATCAGTTAACATGAGATATCAACATAGTTGATTTACAGCCAATCTAGCTAACAATAGTGTCAATTCCTGGTATCCATTAGAATGACAGCTCAACTCAAGCTCACTACCTATGTTTTCACAGTGAAATTATTAAAGAATAGCTGCTCAGAGAATGAGTCAGGTTTTCAGATTTTTTTATGGCCTTGATGTTTGTCTCCAGTAGTAATGCGTATCTGTAGATACCCGATGGAGAAGAAAGATCCGTTTCCATAACCATAACCACTACTTTTTTGGCGGATCTTTAACAGTTTTTTTTGTCTTATTAATTTTTAATAAATATATGAAATTTTATAAATAGATGATTAGGTAGCAATAAAAAACTATTAAATTCCATTCAAATTATTTCAAACAGCCACCTTTATATTGCAAACATTTATCGTTAAACGTTACTGTTTCAAGTTATTTACTTTTATAATGAGTGAAGTAGTACGAATACAAAAAGGGAAAAAAACTCGTATTTTTTTTTTCTCGCATTTTACGTCGTTTACCCTTGTAGAAATCAACATAAAAGTTAGCCAAAATAATAAAAAAAAATTACGCTAAACGATTACAATTATGATTATAACACAAAAGAATATATTTAAATCAACTATCAAAGCGTCAAGTGGCGTCAACTATGGTTTCAATGTCACGCGCATCGACACCGATTGTGTAAGAAAGTTAAGGTCCGTATCCATATCCACGTAGCTTGGCACCAAATATCCGTATTCGGATCCGGATCCGCGGATATACATTTTTAACGATTCCGCACATCACTAGTCTTTAGTACCTTAAACGTTAAATAAACATATCTTCAGTACACTCATACTTTAATGATAAACCTTATGAAAACCTTTGCTTGGGGAGGTTTTAGCGCCACTTCTGTTTCCAGTTAAAGCACTAGGATCTGGTGAAGGTTTTGTATTTTGGGGACTGTCTTAGTCAATTTTGACATGCAAAAAGTGTTGATTCTCTACTTAATTTGAATAAATGACTTTGTTTTGAATTGGTTAGAATCTTCAAAGCAATATTTCTGCTGTTTTAGTTAGTACAGGTGTAAATTAATGTAAATATTTTCTAGTTATTTGCCAGCTGTTTACTCCTGTAGTAAACAGTTTTATTTAACCAAAACAATGGTTTAATAATAAAGGTATTCATGGGTTGTAAAATAGAACTCCAAAACAAATATTAAGTATATAAATATAAAAGTAATTTCAAAAACTTAAACATGACAACTGAAAAATAATGCAGTAAAAAGTATGAAACAACAAAATATTGAAATTTTAGTTTAAACTATTCAATATTTAATATACATTTATAGTGATGTTGAAAATTTAGTGTTCATATGCTACTTTGCCCTAAATCTTATGATCGCTTCCTCTTATTCGAATGTACTGTTTTGTTAGGGTAGTTGACATTCAACCGTGGCTATCTTCTGAACATCATCACGAATATGTATTTAATACATTAAAATCTATCATACTAGCTTCACCATAGTCAGGCAAAAATAATAATAATACTGTAATATTGAATATTATTCAGTGTTTTGTAATGTTAATTACAGATAAAAAGTCGATAAAATAATGTTACTATGGCATCGAATCCATGATTTAGCTATTACTGTTTAGTTACCAATAAAAAATAATTATTTAGCTTGTATTACGTGATCGTCCAAGATTCGTGACAGCTGCTAATACGCATGCATCTTTCTATGTATATCTAGGTATATAATAATAATATCTTAGGGCAACCAACACATCGTTATCTGATCCCAAACTAGGCAGAGCCTGTACTATGGTAACCAGAAAACTGATAAACATACTTATATATTTCTAAATACATACATATTATAGATAAATTACACCCAGACACAGAACAAATGATCGTGCTCATCACACAAAGATTTGTCCTGGGTGGGAATCGAACCCACGACCTCAGTCTCAGCAGTCAGGGTCACTAACCACTCGTAGAGGCGATCGGCGGCGGCGACCTCTCGCGTCCGGCCCTGGTGCGAGCCATGGTACGGAGCGAGAGGGCATGGGAAGCCGTCACCTCCTTCTGCGAAGCAGTAATGCTCGCGAAGGAGGAGGCGGGGCGCGTGAGGGAGTGGCAGTCTCTGCGCCCTCGCGTTCCTAGCCGCCGCAGGACGAGACGCCCCGGGCGCCGGGAGTCGATAGCTGACTCCCGGCCACCGTAGGCGCGAGCTTTCGGGCGGTGAGCAATGGGTAGCTCGCTGCCCGGTAAGGACCAAGCTCGGGTCGACGGCGCGTAGTGTTCCACGCGCGCCGCAAAGGGATGTCAGCAAAACTGAAGGGGTCTGCTAGGACCGATGCCTGCTAGGGTCGCGAGATTGTTCGAAAGAGATACCGTGACCCTGGCACATGGGTAACTGAAGGAACACGGGTGGGTTTTAGTCAGTAAAAGTCTGACATGCCGCCCACAGCGGGAGAAGTCATTTGATGATTTCCCATCCAAAAAAAAAAAAAAAGGTCACTATCCTAAAAGTAAATCGGTTTAGATACTGTTAAACCAAACAACGGAAACGTACCAAATAATTTTTTTAAACAATCCCTATTATGGGGAAAAGGGAACTGGGGAAATAAATAGTGTCCCTCTGTATTTGAAAAATCTTATTCCACTGGTCTATGTATAAACTTAAAAATTGGCCCGAAAACTGATTTATCCAACTTTATATTACACTCATACGTCCCAAAAATCAACGTCAACCCGAAAACGGTTGATAGGCCAGGTGGTGACAGTTATCAGAAAAATAATTTAAAAAAATCTAAGTTAAGTACTTTTCAAATTATTAACATTATTTTTCATATTTTTTTTGTGAGTGATGTAACCCTGAATAACCCTTCTGTAAACTACAGTCCAAAATTAAAACACAACTACCTCAGTTTTAAAGAAAACATCACTTTTTTGCTCCACCATGTACTAAAAATTATTACATCGCCCAACTTTAACTGACTGTACTGAAAAAAAAAAATGTTTATCTTAGATTTTTTAAATTTTTTTTTTCTGATTACTGTCACCACCTGGCCTATCAACCGTTTTCGGCTTGACGTTGATTTTTGGGACACCCTGTATAATAAAGCTACAGAGTAAGTTTATTTGTTTGAACGCGCTAATCTCTGCAACTAACAGTCGGATTAGAAAATAACTTTTTGAATTCGATAGCCCAATTCTTGAGGAAGGTTATACGCTGTTTAACATCACGGTACGACTCATAGAAGCCGAGCAAAACGAAAAAAAGTGAAAAAACTAAACGAAAACGAAGAAATAGTGCGGGCGGGCGATGCGATGCGATGGGGTGGGTCGGGAGAACGAACACGCGGACAAAGTTGCGGGTAGAGCTTAGTGAGCCTATAAAACGCTCGTTTTATTTCATCAATGTTGTCATGGAAACCACCTTGCTACCACCTTCCTTCAAATTCGGAATTTTGCGGATTTATACATGGTCAAACAAAATACCACCATGCCTGTATTCCCCGACGTGGAAGTTAGAAATGTATGAATGGGGAAATCCCTTATCACGCCATTTGTGGTCCAACAAATGCATGTTATAATTTATATTAAAATGACTAATCCACCAACATATGTTAGGTAAAGCTGTTTTTGCTCTAATAAAAAGACAGTATTATAAAACTCGGACACATAAAGTTCCTGCCACAAAATTTTAATTAAAACTAATAAAACCCTTCGAGGCCACCTTTATCAGGGTGTTACCAAAGATGAATAGATAATAATTGATTGAACCACTCGGTTAAATAATTGCTGATAATAAGTATAAAAGATTCAGATAAGATTTGTACCAGGAAATTAATAAGCTAACACACCAATGCTGTTGTTAAGGTGACCACTAGATTATTTAATAAGAAGACATAAGTTTCTGTCAATATCATTTCAGCCGAAAGATGTCCACTGCTGGACTTAGGCCTCCCCCAAGCACCGCCACTTCGAAGTTTCTGTGCTGCCGACCAATTCATTTTCCAAGAGATATTATTGGCCTTTACATTGTTGTCTGTTGAAAATAACTCCTTTGTTCTGCCTTTCAGACGTAATAATGGCCTTGGGACGTATTGCTCTTGGGTGGTATTGAGCCATGGTCATTTTGCCCCGTAGTCGTATTGACTTTGGGTTGTATCGACTTTGGGCAGTATTCACCTTTGGTTGTATTTGACTTTGGTCGTTTTGTCCTGTGGGCATATTGACCCTTGGTGGTATCGACTTTGGGTAGTATTGGTCTTGTGTGGTATTGAACCATGGTAATTTTGCCCTGTGGTCGTATTGACTTTGGGTAGTATTGACTTTTGGTTGTATTGGAGTTTGGTCGTTTTGCCCTGTGGTCGTATTGACTTTTTTTTATTGGGTGGGATATCATCTAATGACTTCTCCCGCTCTGGGTGGAGCGGAAGGGCGTGTCAGACTTTTACTGACTAAAACCCACCCATATTCCTTCAGTGGCCTATGCCAGGGTCACGGTAAATCTTTAGAACAAATCCGTGACCCTAGCAGGTTGTATTGACTCTAGGTCGTATCAACCTTGGTAGTATTGGCCTTTGATTATATTGAACTTTGGTCGTTTGGCTGTGACCCTCATCCTATCCTGTTTACCTCGGGTAGTTTTGACCTTTGGTGGTATTGAAACATGGTCATTTTGCCTTGTAGTCGCATTGACCCTGGGATGTATCGACTTTGGTTAGTACCTTTGGTTCTATTCAACTTTGGTCGTTTTGCCCTGTGGTCGTATTGAAGCTGGGTCGTTTCTTATGGGTGATTTTTGGTATTGACGTTTAGTATTGACGTTTGATCTTGTTGCCCAACCAACAAGTGGTCGTATCAACCTGCGGCCGTATTGACCTATGTCAAAGTAAATTTGGTAAAAAACGTACTGCTACACAACATCATATATGTCTTTTGTTCCACTGTAAACCCAACGAAGTGCTTCGGTGGGTTCCTGTTCAGGATAAAGCGGGAGGAAACGCCCGGGTGTTTCCATTGCGAGGATCGTCTGGAGGACACGGTGGAGCATACGGTGGAGGTGTGCCCTGCCTGGGTGGAGCACCGCCGTGTCCTCGTGGAGGCGATCGGCGGCGGCGACCTCTCGCGTCCGGCCCTGGTGCGAGCCATGGTACGGAGCGAGAGGGCATGGGAAGCCGTCACCTCCTTCTGCGAAGCAGTAATGCTCGCGAAGGAGGAGGCGGGGTGCGTGAGGGAGTGGCAGTCTCTGCGCCCTCACGTCCCTAGCCGCCGCAGGAGGAGACGCCCCGGGCGTCGGGAGTCGATAGCGGACTCCCGGCCACCGTAGGCGCGAGCTTGCGGGTGGCGAGCAATGGGTAGCTCGCCGCCCGGTAAGGACCAAGCTCGGGTCGACGGCGCGTAGTGTTCCACGCGCGCCTCAAAGAGATGTCAGCAGCACTGAAGGGGTCTGCTAGGACCGATGCCTGTCAGGGTCGCGAGATTGTTCGAAAGAGATACCGTGACCCTGGTACATGGGCAACTGAAGGAACACGGGTGGGTTTTAGTCAGTAAAAGTCTGACACGCCCTCCCGCTCCGCCCAGAGCGGGAGAAGTCATTTGATGATTTCCCATCCAAAAAAAAAAAAAAAACCCAACGAAAATAAACAATGGCAATGTGAATTTGTATACCTATCATTAAAATAAATAGTATAATATTTCAATAAACGATGTAGGTAGTTAATTGGTTTTCCCAAGGCTGGATGGATGGCAAACAATACTTGAGAAAAATGTAGTTCCAATTGTCAAGTTATGTATACAATTGCCTTCACATCTGCATTTCAGTTTGTGTGCATGATAATAGTTCAGTAATTGGTGTAGAATTGTATCGAATAATAAAGTTTTTGGTAATGCATTGTGAAAAGCAGTTGTGCGCTGCACATTGAACGTATAGTCAAGATGTCGTTTAGATTCTTGTTTAAATTCTTTCCAGACTCAATTGTCTCATCATCTTAAGTCTTTTGATGAATTGCTGGCCATCATCAAAGAAATTAGAAATCTTATACTTGCATCCAATGACCTGACTTGTTTGTAATTAAATAAAAATAAGAAAAGTCTTCGTTTTGGCTACTCTTCTTTGTCTTTTGCGGAGTAGCTATGATCCGTTTTTCTGTACCGCTAACTCAGCACTTCAAATATGGTTGAACTGATTTAGGAAAACGTGGAAAACGCGGAAAACGTAGTAAACGTGGGAAACGAGGAAAACGAGGAAAACGAGGAAAACGTGGAAAGCGTGGTACTCATTTGGGGTTCTTTAGGCAATTACGATCCTGAAAATCATCATTCACTGTCCGTGTTTTCCCAATGCTTGGCATAGGCCTCTCTTGTGCCAATCCTCACTCTCCTCCAGCCTCATCCAGGTTCTGTCCGCGATGGCAACAATGTCTGTTCTCGTCCGCCCTCTCTTCGTCTTCCAGTCCTTGGATGCCAGTTCAAACCCCTAACCTAAACTTTAATCCCAGCTAGAAGAACAAAGATTCCCAAAATGAATCTTGACTTTTAAAATGATGCACTGGGTCCAAGTTTTTCGCCCGTGCCAGCACCGGATGCAGCGCTTCACATTCCAACAATACGAATGCATAAACATTGGCTATGTTGTTTTATAAAACAATATCTGTGAGTGATTGGGAAACATAAAAAAAACATTAATTTCACGTTAATTAACGTTATGTAATTGAGTACCTATGAAGGAAATAGTGCATCTTTTCTTTCATTTTTTGGTGATCGAATTGGTAAAATGTGGGAAAGAAGTTACATTCTTATCCACACGAGTGTCGACGGAAGTCCCGAAATTTTACGGTAAGAGGTATCAGCCAATAGGTAGGTACAGAGCAGAAAAAACTCTCACTAATTCTAGTCATAACCGGGCAGTATCAGACTGGATCTGTCTGGCATTAATGCTGAAATGGATCTTTTTGGCGCAGCCGTGAAGCACTCACTACGTTTTTACTTTCAGTCTTGCACTTTTCTATTTCGTATTCCGTGTTTTTTGAACTGATGCCAAATAAATGTTATTCTTTCTTATCGAAAACACTACGTCAACGTAGAAATTAGTCACCACGCGAGTTAAAAAAATCTTATCGCGAAGTGAATGACTTTAAATTACGTTATCATTGAAATTAAGAGATTATTGTAATCAAAGTAGTGCCTATAAGGGATTATTTCCGGAAAAATATTCACAATGACTGCGCATTATTTCATCATACACCGGTAAAAGGCCTGAAGAAGGGATTCCTGGCCTTCTGGAGGGTTTTTTTTTTTTTTTGTATGGGAAATCATCAAATGACTTCTCCCGCTCTGGGCGGAGCGGGAGGGCGTGTCAGACTTTTACTGACTAAAACCCACCCGTGTTCCTTCAGTTGCCCATGTGCCAGGGCCACGGTATCTCTTTCGAACAATTACGCGACCCCGGCAGGTTCTGGAGGGATTGTGTCTCTTCAGCTAAGTCACGGCTTAGTCCTAAGTTTGTCCTAGTTTCTTATCATCATCATTTAAGCCTAAAGACTTCCACTGCTGCACATATGCCTCCTCTAATTTGGGGCGGTTTGCCATAATCGCCACGCTTGGCAGGCGGGTTGGCGATCGCAGTATGGTGGGTGGTAAAATGCATACAGAACGCTGCTGCCCGTGTTCTAGTCAGCCTAATACAAGCCTTTAGTCGCCTCTTATGACACCCACAGAAAAAAATGGGATTGTCCTATTCTTTACGCGCCCGGCACCACACCGAACTTCACGGCGTTTCTTATACCTCATTGTTATCAATTTAATCATGTAATGCAACTTATATTTCGATTATCCTGGTTTATGTACCGTATGCAATACAGGATAAAATTATTAAGGCGCGGTGTTACCTCAATATTCACAAAACACTGGTGTCTTTGACAATCGAGTATGACGTAACGCAATGAAAATATACGACACAAAAAATACAGTGGACAGAGAAGGGTTTAAAGAAAAATTCTAACCGAATAGAATAGTGAAAAATTGTTTGATATTCCCAATAAAAATTGTTTCACAAAAAGAACTTTGACGTCGAACATCTCTGTATTTTCAGCGATAACAACATTTTTTTTTTAAAGAGTTCAATAGAATAAACATTACTTTAAAACTTTAACCAGACAATTATTTAATTTAATGTGTGTAGTCCGAATAATCTAAATAAAACCCTTAAAATAAATGCCAATTCGCAGCTTAGTCACATCGTCTATCCAAATATTTATTCAATTTTCAACCTTATTTGTTGGAGCTGTAGCATGTAGTTGTAGCATTTAAAATCGTAGTCAGTCCGCGCCTTAACGGAAAACTTGTAGCCAAAACTCAAAAATTGGAATGTTGCAGTCCGTATCATAAGTTACGTTTTGTTTCCGGAATGAGGACAGGGAACGTACGGTAACCAAAAGTAAACCGGGTTATCGGATATAGTTGCAGTGTAAGAAACCTAGGGATGATATCGAATAAAATAAAATTAAAAAACAAACAGTTCATTTATCAAATTAAATTTCATTCGAAAACGTTAATCGTTTTCTTACTAATCTTCTTCTATATCCAAGACCCTGGTTACTTTTGGTGAGTGAACAGTCAACCGCACATTTGTAGTAATACTTGCACTACGAAAACCATCCTTACAGCTACGATATAAAAGCGCGGTCATTGGCAAACGACTGTATTTAATTCTTGACAACAGTGTGCGTCAATGTCCCTAACACCCTCATCATTAGGCTCAACATCTTTTTCTTCCATCATCATCATTTCAGCCGTAAGACGTCCACTGCTGGACTTAGGCCTCCCCCAATTTGGGGGGCTTTGCCATAATCGCCACGCTTGGCAGGCGGGTTGGCGATCGCAGTATGGTGGTAAAATGCATAGAGAACGCTGCTGCCCATTCTCTAGTAAGTCCCTTAGTCGCCTTTTACGACACCCACGGGAAGAAATGGGGTGGTGTTATTCTTTACGTCCGGTACCACACGGTACTTTTCTTCCATACTTCTCTATTATTTGTCATCTCTGTAGTCGACCACTTTCTAGCTATAATTGTCATCGTTTCTTTGTTCTTCACTACTCTTATAGCCACATTCATATTAAAAACTTTCCTCACAGCATTTTCCTCATTCGTCGACATCACATGATGAATAAAAATTGTTTAAGTGGATAAATGAATGTAATTAATATAGTTTAAAAGAATTAATGGATAAAAATGTTAATGCTCGGTAACTGTATGTTTTATCTTAGCTGAAAATGTTTGTGCCAGTATAATTCTATTAACACAATTGTATACAATGTTTTATGCAACTTACTTGCAAAAATATACATCCAATATTCTGGACTCCGGTTCTGTGTGGTGTCGTAAGAGGCGACTAAGGGACTTACTAGAGAATGGACAATTGGCATTCTCTATGCATTTTACCACCATACTGCGATCGCCAACCGCCAGCCAAGCGAGGCCATTACGACAAACCCCCCGAAATTGAGGAGGGCTGTCCCCAGCAGTGGACGTCTTTGGGCAGAAATGATGATGTTGATGATGACATCAAGTATTCATATTAAAAAAAAAACCTTTTAAGAAAATCCTGATCTTTTATTTCCTCGATGTACGCTGCTCAGATAATTAGTTAATTACGCCAGGACATCAGGTCATTGGATCATGTCTATGAGGGCGCAGGGTCAATATAATTATTTTTAAATGAAGAAAGACGCTTCATTCGGGATAGTTCTTTGTCAATTCTGTTATTTTTGACTGCGTTAGGAAAAAATTCTTCGAAATGGTTTCAGTAGTTTTTGACGTAATCACGGACATACAAGCTCGTTTCCGAAATTTTAACGGTATCGTCATTTTTTAATGTCTGTTAAAATTAACGTTGTATAGGCCAAATCTATAAATGACGTCAGACGAAACACATGATCTCCCCCTCGTCCTTGTCACACAGATTTTGGTCTTCTTAGTGTCCTCGATCTCGTTCAAACCAATTTTCGGTGGAACACTGGTACATCATATATTTTTTTTAGTTTTATAATTCCCTTATTTTAGAAGTTACGGGGGGGGGGGGTGTCACATTTTACCACTTTGGAAGTGTCTCGCGCAAACTATTCGGTTTAGAAAAAAATGATATTAGAAACCTCAATATCATTTTTGAAGACCTATCCATAGATATCCCACACGTATGGGTTTGATAAAAAAAAAATGAGTTTCAGTTCCATGGGGGTTCCATTTTCATGGGGAACCCCAAATATTATTGTTTTTTTTTCTATTTTTGTGTGAAAATCTTAATGCGGTTTACAGAATACATCTACTTACCAAGTTTCAACAGCATAGCTCTTATAGTTTCGGAAAAAAGTGGCTGTGACATACTCGGACAGACAGACAGACAGACATGACGAATCTATAAGGGTTCCGTTTTTTGCCATTTGGCAACGGAACCCTAAAAATACCTCAAAAAGCACCCCACGCGTATTTTTCAAACAATTATTTTTTTATTGACAAATACTACTAGCTATAGTGCTCAACGTTCGTGCATAACACCGTCTCGCTCGATATCAAACGTACAGCTTATATAAAATAGGTACAGTAACCGCGACGTTATAATTATGTGTAACGATAATATGGTTCTAAGCCTGGTGTACACCTGCCAGGGTCGCGAGATTGTTCAAAAGAGATACCGTGACCCTGGCACATGGGCAACTGAAGGAACACGGGTGGGTTTTAGTCAGTAAAAGTCTGACACGCCCTCCCTCTCCGCCCAGAGCGAGAGAAGTCATTTGATGATTTTCCATCCTGAAAAAAAAAGCCTGGTGTAAATACAAGTAAGACAAATTTTCATCATCATCAACATAATCATCATCATCATCATTTCAGCGGAAAGACTTCCACTGCTGGACATAGGCCTCCCCCAATTTGCGGGGATTCACCATATTCGCCATGCTTGACAGGCAGTACGGTGGTAAACTGAATAGAGGCGTTGCTCTCCATTCTATAGTAAGTTCCGTCTGTTGCCGTATGTTAAGAATGTACCACCTTGTACTACCATATATGTCTTCCCGGGGGTGTCGCAAAAGGCAACAAGGGGGGAGAGGGCAAATTTTAGTCCCTCAAAATATAAATGAGTGTCTCAAACTGACTGTAATTAAAAACAATAATGTGATCACAAAAAGTAACAGAAATTAATTATGGTTTCTGTAGACCAAATTTTCAATAAATTAATTTTTCCTTTCCTGGTTTAGCGGTTGTAACATTAAATAATTTACGGAAATAAAACTGGCATACACTGTATGGACCGTATCGTGCGCGAGTTTACGCACCAATAGTTATTTTTATCACAAATTATTATAGCCTATACATAGCCTTAGAACAAGTTTCGAAGCGGAGTTTCGTCAACAGTTGACGATATTTCTTTTCAATGTCACTTTATATTTCCATAGATTTTGCTAAAACGAACTTTAATTTAAACGAGTTACAGATTATTTTTATTTAAAGAACTAATGATATGTTTTCTCGTTGTATATAGTAAGGTTTCTTCTAAGTGACTGTAACAGTTGAGTTTGTTTCGCAGATAGATACATATCCGCGTTTTGGGAAGCAAATAAAGTGAAAAATGATGAATGGAACCGCCACGTTAGTGCGTACTGTTATGTCTATATCAGGTATTTTGCTGTAGATTATTGTTTAGGAGTTAGTAAAATTTTGCATTAATATGTATCTTATAGAAAATGTGTAGATAGTAATTGTAATTTTACATTTTGTATGAAATAGTCCATTTAATTGAAAATTGTGAACGTGTAAGTATTTTTTTTTTATATATCGTTTTATAATTTTGCCAGTATTGCGATTTGTGAGTGCGTTTATAAAAAAATACATAAGTTATATCGAAAATCGCACGCACTATCATGTAAACCAGAAACTTATTTGTAGCCCAATTAGTGAAAAATATAATATTACCAACCTCATAAATAAAAATACAACCCAAAGCACACAATATTTATTGTTTTATTTGGATAATATTTTGAATAACATACAAAGTATTTTCTCAAACAGAAAAGGAGTATCTATTTTTACGTATTAATAAACGCGTTTTGTTATTATATCACATTTATTTTATTTTTTTTATTTGGCGGTTCGTCTTATTTTAAACGCCATTATAGATAAGTTCATGGTCGCAACCATATTTATTAGGCTACTAATCACCGAGAGGAAATATTTAAATTCTGTGATTTGTAGATCAAGTTTTAATTATATTTTTTTTTATATTACTTATATTTATGTTAGTTTGTAAGGTATATGTCTATGGGTCACAGTAACCTGAAAATAAAATGTTTATTATTATTATTATTATTAATTAACACTTTTACTGCCAAGCACTTCGATCATGTTTTTATTAAAACGAACTAAAAAGGCTTAACTTGTAGGGTTATAATTTTATCTTATACATTATATTAAGTCATTTAATTTGTACGAAATTCAAAGACAACTACGTTGCGTATTTTAATAATAATTAACAATCTTCCCCCCTTCTTTCCTTCTTCTTGACCTTTCTCGCTTTAGTATTTAACAACATTAAACTTAATTTTGAGAACATTTGGTAACAATACCTAGGTACCATAAAGTTTGTGTTGAATGATTGATACCACCATTCGGACCAATTTTAATGCTATTTGTTTTGTTTGAAGGATTAGTTACTTATTTTTCGATTATACTAAGCTTGTTAAGTTATTTTAAAAGACTGAAAACTACTTGTAACAGCCGCTGTACTATTTAATGTGGCACCTAAATCTAATAATAATCGCCACCAAACTTTGTCAGCCCATCACTGACGCATCTTGTTAGAAAAAAACTCAATTTTAATTTCAATGTTAGGATTTATTGAATTGTCTTTTACACTCCTCTGCATTAGTATTGGCAGTGTTTTTATTTGTCTTATTTTAATCTCCACCATGAAGTACATTCTTGTGTCCGTGCATTAAGTCACGAGTATCTTATACTATTTTATAGCTCGTGTGACATAAACCCGCATTTAAGTCACGTTTTTCTTACTAACTTTCGACTTATGTAGAGAGAACATGGTCTACTATGTAAGTCACAGAAAAACGTGACTTAAGCGCGGGATGAGGCCACATTATGATTATTTGTATAACTATGTATGTATAATATATTTTCTCATTGGATTTAGTAAGGTTTCTGCTGAGTAACTATAACAGTTGAGTTTGTATCGCAGATAGATATATATCCGCTTTTAGGGAAGCAAATAAAGTGAAGAATGTTGAATGGAACAGCCGTGTATAGGAGTAAGTAAAAGTTTAATAGTCAATGTGTAGATTATAATTGTAATTTTAGCTAATTATGTAGATAACAGCTCGTTTTATATTGAAACTTGTGTTTTGTGGTTGCGTTTATAAACATTTTTACATCCACTAAAATCCAGATCAGTAACTTGCAATTAGTGAAAAATATAATATTACCAATAATAAATAAAAATATGACCCAAATGATTGTTTTATTTGGATTATATTTTCGAGAAATTCGGGTTTAATTTCCGCGTCTGAACTCTTGTCTAAATCTATTAATATGTAGTATAAAAATGCTTTTCGTGTCTGTGTGTCCCCTTTTTGGTTCTAAGCTAGAGAAACCAAGTCAACCAGTCATTTAGAGGTTTTATTTCAGAAGGGTCTTTTTTATTACTGTACGGACCTGAATGGCCTGCTATTGACCCCGATCACGCCTGATGAAAAGCAATTGATTACGTCTTTGATGGAAGGAGCCTAGGTTTATATGCTTATTACATTAATATTTAAATTACAAATAATAATTAAATATGTATGCTTTGTTAAGTCTTCAAACTGTGCGAAGCAGGAGCGGTTTGCTAATTTTATACAAGATAGCAACGACCATATTTTTTATTTATTTATTTTCGCAATTCTTACCTACACTACCATTACAGATCAGCGATCCAATGCGATAGAGTGACCTTACATGCTAAATCCATTAATATAACTACATCCTATAAAATCACGTACTACATAATATACATATCTTAAATCTTAACCTACATCTAAATAACATATTATAAATAATGTAACTCTTGCGAATTCACTCAAGTTGCACCACAATACAACAACCCTCTCGTGAACCTCGTTCACCACGCGGATGGCTGTATTGAGAGGAGTTTTCGCCAGTAGGTTGGTTCTGGCTGCAGGCACAGCAAGCAGGGGCGGACGTCGCCTCTTCCACACGTACCGGTCTGGCACGCAAAGTTCCAGGTGCCGCAGCACTCCCGGGTTATGCGCCCCGCCACGCAGTAGCTTCACTACACACGCTGCGAGCGCAGTCTCGTCGCACCCTTAACGCGATATACCCTACCATACCTACCCAGTACAAATCGTCACATCCACGGCAAACTTACGAATCTGCAGTTTTGGTAAAATCGATATTATGATGAAAATCTGTTCGTAATGTTTAAAATATTGACAATCCGTTATTCATTATATAAAAAAGTACCATTTTAAAAACCAAAATGTACCATGGTACCTATATACCCGTTAACAAAAAAAAGAAATCGTTGATGTTTACTTTCAAAACGCTCTCCTGTAAAATACATTTTCTGCAGATTCGTAAGTTTGCCATAGATGTGACGAAATAGTGTAGGGTACATCAATGGGTTCATCAAATTAAATTGTCTTTATATGATGTTACTAGTCTGCATACACAAAAATCAAGTATACATACAGGATAATTTTTTATCCAGTGCGCAAACTGTAACCATGAGTTCAGCATATCATTCAAGACCCCCCAGCGTAGAAAATTTTAGTCGGTTATGCAAAAAAAAAAAATCAGCTGTTTCATAGAAAAATGCAACACCTACGGGGTCAAAATTTATGGAACAGCAGATTTTTTTTTGTATAACCGACGTAAATTTTCTACGCTGGGGGGTCTAGAATGATATGCTGAATTCATGGTTACAGTTTGCGCACTGGATAAAAAATTATCCTGTATATATCCAATAGATTAGTGACTATAGCTAGACAACGATTGGCAGAATCCATAGTCGGCTCATCACTGCTATTTAGTTTGTTAAAAAATTAATAATAATATTAGGCTTTATTTAATATTCCTGAAATAGTCCTATGCATTAGTATTGCCAGTGTTTAGGTACGATCACCAAAAGAGGAAAGTAACTGGAGTTGTCGGATATAATTGAATTTCAATAAGAAACCAATGATGTTTTCGAATTAAATAAAGTAAAAGAAAACAAACAGTTTAAATTAAATTTCATACGAAAACATTCATCGGTTTCTTACTAAACTCATATCTTTTGGTGACCGTACATATTGTCATATACACATGGTTTAATTGGTGAAACTTGACGCACATGGTGGGTTTCACAAAGTCACAGAGGTTTCACAGAGGTTTTTTAAACAGCCAGTGGTAACGGCCGCGACTTACGAGTAGTAGGTCGTGAGTTCAAACCCAAGCAGGCGCATTACTTTGTGTAAATTATTTCATCGCCACTGCTCTCAAAACGGTGAAGGAAAACATCGTGAAGAAACCGGTATGTCTTAGAACCAAAAATTCGAAGACATGTGACATCTACCAACCCGCACTGAGCCCGCGTGGTGCATTATGGCCCACACCCTCTCACCGAGATAAGGCATGTGTCCCAGCAGTGGGAACATTATAGGCTGCTGATGTTCAGCAGATAAGCTTATCATAATCTTATCTCATATAATATGATCATAATATGATGAAATACTAACTTTAGACGCATCATAGGGTTTCGCAGCAATATTTATACACGGTGAGTGGTCAGACACACACTTGGCCTTGTCTTTTGAAGTATCGCCTATAAAATCTCGAAGGCATCTCAATGTTGACAATCATGCCAATGACTGGAGTGTTTTTAGTGATCATTTCCCGTAAATAATTTAAGTTTATTTTACTCGTGTCTTCTAATGTATACAAATAAATAATAATAATAATTTATCATAAATTCTCTCTTCACAAAGCTGACTTAGAGTTAGTGTGTACAAAAAATATGCCAGCTGTATTCCACCTTTGTGAGAGACTGGTGCCTGATATTAGTTTTTGGAAAAAACCTATGTTTACAGGTCATCAGTAAAACTATAAATGAAATTGAAGTGTCTCTTTGTAATGTCAAAATAACAGCTTTATACTCAAGGCTTACAAAAGTAATACAGTAGGTGTAAAAAAAACTGTTTATGTGACTGGTTCGTTTTTCTAAACTCCGCAAGGGATTCTGATGTGGTTCAAGCCATCATTTAGACATTTTTTCCCGCAAGGTTTATTTGTGTAATATTAAACTTTCATAGGTAATATTTATGTCAGTCTCCATTTTTTGTGAAGTGGTAAAAATCGTGCTGAGCTGGGGCGGGTTTCTTAATTAGTTTAATTTTGTAATTTGATTGTGAATCATGTAATAGTACGCATTGTTAAGTAGATTATTTAGTATTTTTTTGTCAAATTAAAAATATCCTTTCGAATTACGAAACAGAACTTTTCTTTGTAGCAGCCCATGTTCCCAGAGACGTAATAATATTACGGCTACATTTATACAGTGAGCAGCAGTGCGTTGAAAATCTAGCTGTGGTTTTTCGACCCTCGGATATGCAATGCGCCAACACATTGCATTCTCAATGCTCAATTCAACATTGAGTACTCTATTTGGGATGTATGAGTTCTTGCGTGAATTATTTTTACATGCTATTTTTTTAATTAGCCCTTAATGCTGAAAGTATAAAAAAGAGCATCTACATTAATGGAATTTTCTAATATCGACTTATGACATTAATTAATTGTAAGACAGCCATACCACTGTATGCCTTTAGTTTAATAGTTACTATAACCTCACATATGTGTACATGAGTAGGTATATACATATCAACTAGATAATTTAATGAACGATTAGATTGATGAAATATTATATAATGTAAGTTTATTTTTTCAGTATAAAATTATGATTGTCGTAGTATTTTTAGAACTATAATCTAACGTATTGTGCAAAGTTCACTTCAGGTCAATTGTGATGTGATTAATTAATTATGTTTAACTTATCCCCTCTAATATTATACTGGGTCCAATGATATGGTTATCATTAATTCGTATTTAGTTTAAGATCATACTAGCCATGTAACATACGTCTGTGTAATTCCTTAAAAAGATGAAAACATTTTTGACATCTGAGAAGCTGTGAAAAGTTTTGACAGCTGACGGAAAACGCGGGAAGAATTTTGAAAGAACTTTTTTTTAACTTACGATGTTGGCAAAGGTTGTGTCTGTGTTCTTCAAATTCAGCATAAGGTTTTATGTTGCAGGGTTGTTTGCCGGCCAGTCACAATGGCTGGATGGGCTCGCCAAGAGTTTGGGGTACGAGAGCGTGTACCACCACGCGGTCATCATCGACGCCGGCTCTTCTGGCACCAGGGTGCTTGCTTATAAGTTTAGAGTGCCTTTTACAGGTGAGTGTCTTTTTATAATTTTATTCACTTATGTATTCTCTCGGTTAGTCGCTACAAAAACGATCACAGAAATTATTAGTGTGTCTCAAGAAAATCTGACCCTTTCGAAAATTAATAATGATTTCGATGATAATGTCTTTGATGTCATATTTGTGATTTCGGGAAATGGAGAACAAAAATATCTGAAAACAGAACAGTTTAACTGTTCTTAAAAAAAACTGCTTCGCATTTTATTCCTTCTAGAAAAGCATTTTTTTTTTAACGGTCATTAGAGTTTTATTGAGTTTTCTATTAGAGTTAAAAATACTGCGCATCTATACTTATACTGGGTGACTTTTTTTAGCGTCTTGAAAAAAAATGGGGGTAATAGGTGAACGGAGTAGAAGCTTTTGGCATAGAAATTTTTATAATTTTTATTTTTGAATAACATGTAATTAAATTGATCTAGCAATAAATACTACACATTTAAAGTGTCATTTTCATACTAGAACAACAAAAACAGAAATTTGGAAAAAAAAAACAAAAAAAATTAATTAAAATCCATCGAAACTCAAATCATACGCACCCTACTCAATGCGCGGCATGTATCATTGATTTCGGAGCGCGGTCCTACCCTTTGAAGCCGGCCGATAGGCGGCCTCATTGATCTTTCGCAGGCGCACGAGCCGCACACGCATCCGTGTCCACCCGCGTCCTGCGCTCCTTTAGTCACCTACGATGAATCTGAAGGCCTTCCTGCCTTCTATTCTAGTTACACAACACACCATATGAAGGTCGAGACGGTAAAAAATGTCATCCGGTATACTTGTAATGTTATAAAGCTGAAGAGTTTGTTTGTTTGTTTGATTGAACGCGCTAATCTCAGGAACCGGTCCGAATTGAAAAATTATTTTTGTGTTGGGTAGCCTATTTATCGAGGATGGCTATATGCTATATAACATCACGCTACAACTAAGAGAAGCGGAGCAGTAATGAAAAATGTTGCAAAAACGGGGAAAATCGCACGGGTAGGCGATTCGACGCGATGGGAAGAGTCGGGGGAACAAGAATATTAACGCGGACGACGTTGCGGGCAGAAGCTAGTTTTGATATAAAGTTATAAGATTTTGTAAGTAGTCTCTGTGCAATTACATTATCATCATCTGCCTAGCCTTTTCCCAACTATTTTGGGGTCGGCTTCCAGTCTAACCGGATGCAGCTGAATGCTAGTATTTTACATGGAGCGACTCCCTATCTGACCTCCAAAACCCTGTTACTTTGTAATACGATACCACTTGGTAAGACTGGTTGTCAGACTTTCGGGCTATGCTTTACAAATTTATGAATAGTTAAAAAAAATCCCTAGATTTTGTTGTGAATCATACTTCTGTTAATGTTAAAGTTTATAATAGCGTATATATAAAAAATCACAAATTTTATGAAACATAGTTCTCTTGTTAGACCAATAAATATTTAGTTAACGATAAAGTTAATAGTGTTGGTGATAAAGTTCATAATCTATTTAATTACTGCTGATAAGATAAAACTGATAATAATAATAACCATTTCGCTTATTTCCTCTAGTTAGAATATAGGAAAAGGGAATCTGAAGGTTTTTCTAATTAAAATTAAACCTGATATATTATAGTCAAATTTTCGAAAGTAGTTTTAACAGCGAACGTTTTAGCATACGTTACAATTACTTATTAGGGTTCTGAATAAGGTTAGAAAGGGGGGTGACTACTGAGATGACGACTAATAGAAAAATATGGAAGAAAAAGATATATTGCACCGTCCACAAATAAGTTGAGATAAATAAGGTCAGGAGAATGATGGTGTACTAAAAAAAAACGTGGAATGGGTTTTTTCCATTAATTGTGTAAAATAACAGCCGCCTCATAGGCCTCGTAGTTGATAAGTTGCTAGCGTGCTGTTCTGGGTACGAGTCTCTGTTTAAGCAGTGTCTTATTATTATCTGAAAGTGACATACACCTATGTCTACCCCATTGGAGAATAGGTACAACCGTGATATTATTTTCATGAAAATAAAATCTTTAATTTTACGTAGTCGTTCCATGTAAACATATTTGGGAAATGGTTAGACAGACTGATTTAATTATTTACGTAATCCTGTATAATTACTTCCAAAATAAAATTAAAGACCGCCTCGTTGGTCTTGTGGCCGCAAGCGTTACAGCTGACCGTAGTCCTGGGTTTAATTCCCAGGTTGGGCAAAGTGTTATTTAGTTTTTCCATTTCAGTCGAAAGACGTCCATTGCTAGACATGGGCCTCCCCAACGAGTTGCCATAATCGCCACGCTTGGTAGGAGGGTCGGCGATCGCAGTATGGTGGTAAAATGCATAGAGATTCGTGCTCGGTTGATGGCAATAGGCTCGTCTTCTATTACATGGGTCTTAAACATAACAGGCGAAATGTGGGTGTACTATTATATAACACCTCTGTACAACCGTTCGGTGTAACGAGGCCTTTTTTTTTGGGTGGGTCATCATCATATGACGTCTCTCGCTCTGGGTGGAGCGGAAGGGCGTGTCAGACTTCTACTGACTAAAACCCACCCGTGTTCCTTCAGTTGCCTATATGCCAGGGCCACGGTAACTCTTTCGAACAAATCTTGTGACCCTGGCAGGAGAAACGAGGCCTGATGTTACGTTAAAATTTATGTTGTCTTCAATCACCTTCCCCAGGAAATACAAAAATTGCAATTACACATGTTCTCCATTATTGCTGGTACTTGTGTATAAAACTCAGTGTTATCAGTTACCGTTTATCTTGGCACGGTAAACTATTAAACGATGTTATGTACAGACGCTAGCACATCAAGCTACTACAATCTGTCAAATTTCTTAAATAGACTTTCAACTTTATCGCTTAAGCATAAGGTTCAAGATTGATTGGGAAAACTTGACAGTTTCGGGTAACTCGATGTGCTGGCGTCTGTACGTCTGTCAGTGAAAGTACTAATAGTAGTATAAATTGTACCTATGCTACAAAATAGGTACATGTGTTTTTCATGGTCGTCGCCGTCACCAGTCGATGTAGTACATAAAACGAATTTCATGCGGAGTGCTAGTTATAATAATAATGTTATTGTACCGGACACTTTAATATTATTTTTCGTAATAATTGTTAAATTAGCCGGAATAGATTACGAAACTAAATATTTAAAATAATCGTGGTGTCACCTACGATTTTATGTTAGACTAGATTTTTTCGTAAAATCGTCGTAGTGACTCCTGCGCTTTTAGGTTTCATTCTATTTTAGAATTCTGTGGAGGAGGGAGAGAAAGGCAGTTGCCTTGCAGTGGGACAATACGGGCTAGTTAGATTAGACTATATTTTAGAGAAAAAAAAAATACATTGTCTCCTACGATCTTAAGTTTGACTAGATTTAAGTACACAAATCGTAGTGTCTCCTACGATTTAGGTTCGACTAGATTTTAGAAAAAAAAACGTAATTTAATGGATATTCGTTTTCCCAGTAACTGGGTTGTGGAGGTCAGATAGGCAGTCACTTCATGTAAGATACTGGTATTCAACTGTATCCGGTTAGACTGAAAGCCAACTGCTAGACGGTTGGGAAATGGCTAGGCAGATTGAACAAACTATGTTTCATAATTAGAGTTTTTCAGGGTTCGATAGACATATTACATTAGTCAAAGTCAAAGTCATCATAGACATAATATTACATTAGTCAAAGTCAAAGTCATCATAGACATATTACATTAGTCAAAGTCAAAGTCATCATAGACATATTACATTAGTCAAAGTCAAAGTCATCAGTGGACATTATATCTATTGATATTTATGTGGATATTATATTTATGTCGATATTATATCTATTGCTATTTACAATATTTTAATAAAGAATAGTTTAATTTTGATATTACGATATTACACAGAGGTTAGTCTAGAAAGCGACCCTAAAAATCGTTGGAAAAGGTCTAGGCAGTCGATGATGATGAATAATGGTGATTGTGAATAATGGTGATGATGCATAATGATGATGATGAATAATGATGACAATGAATAATGATGATAATTTGATTTATAAAACGATGTCGCTAGTCGGCTCTGGCACATTTTTAATATAAGTTTTGCCTATACCCATGGGCAAAAGGCATGAATGTATGGATGTGTGTTTGTTGAGGACATATAAACGTGACATTAACGTGCAGTGTACAACCTTGTTTCAGTATTCGGCCAAGGCAACTTGGACCTAGTAGATGAATATTTTGAACAATCCAAGCCGGGCTTGTCGTCTTTTGCCGATGATCCTGAAAAGGTAAGAAAATCTCACTTTATATTAGTCTCCATTCCAACACCTTTGCTTTTATTCCAGTCTCGTTATTTTAGTCGTCGCAATTGCGACTGCTGTACGTCTGAACGTGGAGTTTAGTCCCCCTAGGTTGGGAAAATGTTAGGCCGCGACATTAAGATCTAATAAATTAATAGTTTAAAAAATACTAGAAAAACACGCTTTTATATGAACACTCCATGTACAGGTATATACATTTTATACAGGCACCTATGTCAATATTTACACTATTTACACTCAATATTTACAAGTCAATATATAATAGGTTTGTTATAACCTTGAAACCTGATCGTGTTCAAAGTCCATTACGTGACCTTTCTCACACGTGCAAACACGACTATGATACGATATTCCATCATAGAATGCCAGTGCCTATCTTCCAGCTTCATCATCAGACCTTGAAACCTAATCGTGGTCAAAGTTCATTACAAGACTTTTCTAACAAGTCCAAACACAGCTATGATACGATGTTCCATCATGAAGTTCCAGTTCATATCTTCCGGCTCCATCATCAGATCAGTTCAACAGTTCCATATTATTGTATTGTCATCAGAACTACATACAGCTGCCAATTTTCATGACGCTACGATCTTTGGAAGATGGTCAAATTAGTTACCTTAGATTCCATTACATAGTTAGTTACATACAGGTCGACTTTATAAAAGCGTGTTAAAAAGCGAATTCGCGAGGGAGCCAAAAAGAGTCTAGATATGTGCCTGGTTTCGATCAATAAGCGTAGACCACGTTCGCACTGCTAAAAGACCGTGGTCATAATATCCTTGCAACTATAGAGACATGAGGGCCAGGGTGTAAATTTCACTCATCCTCTATAGACAATCCTTAGGAGGGAGAATCCTCCAGACGGGTGTTGTTTGTGACATCATTCGTCGACTTCCACTATTGGTGTCAGGACCTTCGCAAACTCTGTTTGCGCGATGTAGAATTTTGCATGACGATAGTATGTCGCGTAGTTCGCATGCGACAGTTAAGATACCGCCAACACAATGCTATCAACTATCTTTTACACTTACAGGGCGCGGACACAATAGTACAATTGATAAAGAAAGCTGAGTTCTTGACGCCGCCGCACAAACGTAAGGCGACGCCTCTCATCGTTCGCGCCACAGCCGGCCTGCGCCTACTACCCGCACAGAAGGCGCAACAACTCATAGACCACGTCTCCCATGCTATTAAGAAGTAAGTAAAGTAAGATAATTGCACAGAGAGGAACGTTCCATGTTTGGAATATTCCGAGTCCTAAACGTCGAGATACGAAGATGTACGAAGATCTTCGGAAACTCAATTGGAATTGGGAAGGACACCTGGCATGGCGCAGAGATGACAGGTGGAGTAAGGCTGTGTCAGTCTGTAGTGATATTCTGTAAAGATCTCACCGTGATAACTTGGGTGAAGTGAGCTTAAAGTGAGCTGTCATTTGTGTCAATCCCTAGCATCAGATGGAATGACAGCTCACTTTTTCGTCACTTCACTTAAGTTCTCACGGTGCGATTTTAACAGAATAAATCGGGTGGTGTCCAAGGACTGGGTGCCGAGAAGTCGGTCGTCCGGTGGCGACATGGTCGGACAACATTGTTGCCACTTTCTTTTTATTGCAAATTTGGTATATTTTGACATAACTGGAATCAATGGCGAAGAAAACTGTCAAATTAGTATTTGGCTGTCAATGGAGTCCATTGTTAAAGAAAATGCTTCGAGATGGCGCTTAATGTTTGGTACTATAGGGGGAAAAGCGACCGATAGCGGGGCCTATTGGTCGCTTTTCATTCAAGATCACTTTGACAGGTTACAAACTCTGCGCTCTCTCGCAGTGAAGCTGAAAAAACCCCATTTAGATTAGCTGAGAAAACACTCTTCTATGTTTGTTTCCAGACTAGGCTATGACGTAGCGCTCGACGGAGTGAAGATCATGGACGGCTCTGATGAGGGCATCTTTATCTGGTACACAATCAATCTCCTGCATAGTAAGTTTCACCCAAACTAATAGCTTGAAAAAAACTGTATCGTGAAAACAATTCTTTAATAAGGAATTAAAGTCCGGGAAAACAAGGAAATGAAATTTTTGCAAAAAATAAACATTCCCAAACTAAGGCAGAATACATACGAATTCTCAAAAATAAAGCAAGTTGACCTTTGACCACAACTCCGCATTTTTCATAGGATAAGAGAGGCAATTCCGTTAGCATTCTAATCTGTCCTTTCTAGCAAAAGTACCTCTAACTTCTCTAAAGTTTATTTTTTATCCGGGGAAACAAGGCGTTTGGCATGTTTTTTTAAACATTTACTAAAATAGTTCAAAATATGGAACGCTTTTAAATACGCGAATGGACCTTCAGGTTCCCCTGTAGTCTCTATAAAAAATACATCCTGTTTATGCACTTTTTAATACATAATACTGAGATGTCCTACATCCTCAAATTAACTTTATGGAATGCTCACAAAGCTCCATCATATCAAAATCAAAAGTCATTTATTGAAACAAGGCAGCACTTTATGAACGTCAAAATTAAATAAGACAGCCCTCCAAAACGCCCGCTCTTCACTACTACCTAGTGCTTCACTGGGAAGAAGTAGCGCAACAAACTCCCCAGCAGCACAGCTGTTTGTTAAGTAAGGGGCCATTCATAAATTACGTCACACGAATTTCATGATTTTTACCCCCTCCCCCGTCCTTGTCACAGCTGGTCACATTTATGAGACCCCCTCCCTAGTGTGACGTCACATATTTTACATCTAAAAATAATTATTGAATTAAAACAGCAATTCCGAAATTAGTTTTATTTCAATTTAAATGATTTTTTAATAAAATTAACATCATATCAAGCTTGCAAGAAATTTGAACTTTATATTTGTACTGATAGAATTGTAAATGTTTTTGAGTTTTTTGTTAATAGTTCCTAGTTCGTATTTTACTTAACACTTAGATTAAAATAGATTTTGAAATGTGACGTCACGAAATTTAGGACCCCTCCCACCCCCTTGTCACACAATGTCACACTTCGTCAACCCCCTCCCTCCCCCTTAACGTGTGACGTAATTTATGGATGACCCTTAAGAAGAACTTGATTCTATACAGAAAAATATTGAAAACTATACTAACTATTCCAGACCTAATAGAGGGCGAGACGATGGCAGCATTAGACCTGGGCGGAGGCTCCACACAGATAACGTACCAGCTGAGCGACAGCGACAAGAGCGCCTTCCCCGCCGTCGACCAGCATGTAGTGCCCGCTGGGGACAACATTACCCTGTATACACACAGGTGAGATTGTAGTGTTAAAGCTTCTTTATGTTATGCAGAAATACTAAATGGACACTACCCAACTGCCGGAGCCGTCCAAATTGCAAACATTTAGTATGTGAGTACGACCTAGGGCAAATTTTTCCAAAGTCAGCCGTGTTTTATCCGTGGAATGATAAATGATTTTATTTCTGTAAGTAGATGAGGTCGGTGTTTCCTATCTGACTACTCTGAGAAGAAAGGCCGAAACAAATTCTGAGGTCACAGTCTCTTTTAAAGTCCAGACATAATCTTGTTCACATCATTTGATAACCATGTAGATCGGAGTCTGAAATGGTCTTTTGAGGAAAGAACCACATAGATTTGTCATTTGTCAATTATCGTACAGCTCAACACGGAACTTAAGGAGCTCAACGATTCGACGAACAATACCAAAGAAAGGACATTTGGGTAGGCCGCACAAACTATCCAAACTGCCAGACCATAATCAAAACTGAAACAATGACCCATATAGTCCCCAAATCCAAAAACCCCCCTCACACAAACTGGCGAAAACCCCCCTCACACAAACCATCCGCGTAGTAAACGAAGTTCATGACAGAATAGACATATTTTCGTGCAATTTGAGTGAATTCGCAAAAGTTGTTTTAAACATAGTATGTTATGTTAAGTAAACATGTTTAGAGTTTTATTTAGAAATAGTAGTTAGCTGTTTAGGTTTAATTATTGTGTGTTAGTTTTTTTTTTTTTTTAAAGTGTTATATCTTTTAGACTAATGATGTACCTACCTATGTTTAGTTGTTAGTTAAATAAGTATTTTTATTGTTACAGTTTAATAAATACATGTACAGTAAGAATAATATTAAGTTAACCAGTAAGAAGTTACATGTCACACTATCGCATTGGGTACAAACCTGTAATGGTAGATGTAAGCTGGAAAAATAAATAAATAAATAAATAAATAAATAAACAAATTCTCAATAATCAAAGTAATATTCATACAATTAATATTCATGTCAATTAAATGGTAACGGTTTATTGTTGTTATTTGTTCCAGCTACTTGAACCTAGGTTTGCTGGCGGCGCGTTACGGCGTGTTCCGCAGTGAGAGCGACAGTAACAGTTCGCAGGAACTCAGCTCCGTGTGCGTCGACCCGATCATACAGCGGGAGCCCTGGACCTATGCTAACAACCACTACTTTGTTAGGTGAGTACAGTAGCGACTAGTCGCTAGTGCAGCGTAGCAAAAACCTGCGCTAGCGCAGGTTTTCTTTCTTGTGCATTGTATGTTACAATTGTCTCTGCCTTTTCCCGACTGTTTCTTGGGCTGGCTTTTAATCTAATAAGATGCAGTTCAGTACTAGTATATTACATGTGGCGGTGTGTGTACTGTGTGGTGCCGGACGTAAAGAATAATATCACCCCATTTCTTCCCGCGGGTGTCGTAAAAGGCGACTTAGGGACTTACTAGAGAATGGACAGCAGCGTTCTCCTATACATTTTACCACCATACTGCTATCGCCAACCCGCCTGCCAAGCGTGGCGATTATGGCAAAGCTCCCCTAATTGGTGGAGGCCTAAGTCCAGTAGTGGACGTTTTATGGCGGCTGAAATGATGATGATGATGATTTCAGACATTGTCCATAATGTTGTTAGTAACATTAAAAAAGTACATACAAAAACACAAAATCAAAAAGTGGCCTCGCACAAGTGCCAGTTTAGCCCTGGACGCGACCAACCCTCAGTGTGTAGTCGCAGCCAATGCCGCTACATAGGCAAGTCCCAGCGTCTCACGAATTACGCTCAGAAAGCTATTGGAGCTGGCGTGCATGCCGCTTCATAAGAGAAGTGCTTCGCTTCCGCATGATGGCGTGAAAGCCATCCACGTAGGCTGCTGATGTTTGTATTCGTGTGTTGTGTAGCGGAGCGTCCCGCGCGCACGGCAGCAAGCCGTCCGCCGTGTACAACGCGTGCCACGCGGTGGTGCGGCGCTACGTGCTGGCCACGCTGGACTGGGAGCCGGCGCACCCGCCGCTGGGCAGTGTGGCTGCCATGAGCTACTTCTACGACGTCGCCGCAGACGCAGGCATTATCGGTAAGAGATCTTCTTCGATAGCAGGGCAGTGAAGTCAATTTTGTTGGTCCTATATTTCGGTAATTGTAGTACTATTAATGAATGGCAGTTTGTTATTTTTTTGGTGGTCCCACCGAGCACAAGCCTTGTTCAGAAGAGATAAATAACCAGGGTCTCCAGGTATTTATGTATATTTTTTCGTCAAGTAGATAGAGAAAGAGTAGTGGTAAGTAGCCCAGTGGTAACTGCCGCGACTTACAAGTAGTAGGTCGTGAGTTGGAACCCAAGCAGGCGCTTTACTTTGTGTAAATTATTTCATCACCAATGCCATCAAAACGGTGAAGGAAAACATTGTGAGGAAACCGGCGTGTATTAGAACCAAAAATTCGAAGACATGTGCCATCTACCAATCCGCTCTGGGCCCTCCTCGAAGATTACGGCCCACTCCCTCTCACCGAGAGGACGCCTGTGTCCCAGTAGTGGGAACATTTATAGGCTGCTGATGAAGATAGAGGAATAAAGTAGGAAATTCCTCCATTGGAAAGGGAGGATGTTCTAACCAGATGGGTGTCTGGCCTGGCCTGGAAGAAAAACTAATAAGCCCATGAAGTGCATTTTTTTTTGTAGTTAATATAAAAAAATTACCTTGAAAGTATAAGCGAAGGATATTTTTCTAAAATTAGTGCGTCGAATTAAATCAAAAGTTATTTATAATAATAATATAATTTATTTAGCAGATAATAGAATCCAATTTTGTTAGTACTTACAAACCTACACACCTTAAACACTAGTGTTAGTACACACATTTTAACATTTGGCAAATTATATATAATTATTATTAATAATGTCAAAACAATTAATAGTGATGTCAAAATAATCAATAGCAATGTCAAAATTATTCATTATTTATTCAAACTAGCACTCAGCCCTTTTTAAAAGACAAAGTGACTTAAGACAGTCTCACAAAACGCCTTTCACCACTTCCTAGTGCTTTAGCTGGGAAGAAGAAGTAGCGCAACGAACTCCCCAGCAGCACAGCTGTCTATTAAGTTACAAGAACTTGATTCTATTCAATAGAAAGTATTTAGGAGGACTACAAAAACAAAACATTAAATTAAATTATTTGCCATATGTCAGCAAGCAAACGCCAACTCGAACTTTTATAAAAATGAAAATACTGTAAGTGTAAGACTGGCCTGTTAGTCTAGTGGTGAGTGACCCTGACTGCTGAGGTCGTGGGTTCGTTCCCCACCCAGGACACATTTGTGATCACACAAAGATTTGACCAGAACAACTGATAGAACAAATGATTGTGCTGTGATGAGCACAATCATTTGTTCTGTGTCTGGGTGTAATTTATCTATAATATGTATGTATTTAGAAATATATAAGTATATTTATCAGTTGTTTGGTTGCCATAGTACAGGCTCTGCCTAGTTTGGGATCAGATAACGTTGTGTTGGTTGTCCTAAGATATTATTATTATTAACTTGAATATTTATTAATAATGTGATCTTCTCTTCCAGACGTGATGACAGGCGGCACGGTGTCAGTGGAGGCGTACCGCGCGGCGGCCATGCTGGCGTGCACGTCGGCCAACGTGGACCAGCCCTGGGCCTGCATCGACCTCGTGTACATCGTCACGCTGCTGCAGGACGCCTACAAGATCGACAACAACAAGCCCATCAGCGTACGTATACTTAGCGACGCTTTCTTAAATACTTGATAAAAAACTTTTTTACAAAAAAAAACAACCGACTTCCTTAAAAACACTACAAAGTGAAAAATAACTTTAATTTCGGAAGTCGGTGTCTTAGGATCTGTATTTATGGTTTTTTTGCCACCGACTTCCGAAATTAAAGTTATTTTTCACTTTGTAGTGTTTTTAAGGAAGTCGGTTGTTTTTTTTTTGTAAAAAAGTTTTTATTTTAAAATTTTTAGTTGTGGTATTCATCCCGCACTAAATCCAAACAAACAATGCATATTTATGCGATAGCAGAAATCGCGGTTGATTTGCTGTCATTTTTTAAAGAGTTCCGGTGTCTATCTCTGGAACTCATCATCAGATCTATATAAAATTTATATGGGACCATTTCGGAATAAACCCCTTTCAAACAAAAAAATAATTTTGCAAATCCGTCTACATATGACGGAGTTATGGCCGAACATACATAAAAAAAAAAAAAAATAAACATCCGAATTGAGAACCTCCTCCTTTTTGAAGTCGGTTAAAAAGAGTTCGACTTGAGTGATTTTTGTTTATTGATTTTTCAGCGCCGCCGAATTAAAATTTTAAGGTTTATTTATTTTATTTATTTATATTTTTTATCACAATCGGACTACTCTGTAAAAAGTTATGCATGGTTATACAATATAATATATATATATATACGCGTCGAATTGAAAACGTCCTCCGTTTTTTTCGGCGGTTAAAAAGTGGCCCAGCTCTATTTAGCCTACGGCAATTTGCTCTAGCGTGGACCAATGTTGAACTGCCTTGGGTCTACATGGATAAACCCAAAAGTCACAAATAAATAAAAAATCATTTTCCAATGGTTTAAATCTGTGAATGCAGTTTAAAATAACTCTTTTTCTTTTTAAGGTATGGCCAAAGTCTAAGAACGTTTTCGTGTAGTTTAATCTATTCTAGAAATCGCTTAACAACATGATTTTTCAATCTGCTATTATTTTCTTATGTTTAACAATGTGTAATAGGCCCCGTTGCCATTCTGAGTTGAATTTACCCCTATTTTCTCACAAAACTTCACCATCAAACCTTTACCCAAATATTTGCGGTCGGCTTTCAGTCTAACCTGATGTAGCTAGATACCAATATATTCCATGGAACTACTTCTTATCTGACCTATCCATTCCAATTGGGTAATACGATACCCCTTGGTAACACGGCTTGTCAGACTTTCGGGCTTCAAGACCTGTAACGACTGTCATAGCTCCACAGATGACAGCCGGGACCAACGGCTTAACGTGCTTTCCAAGGCACGGAGGGGTTTTGGTATGTAAAGATACAGCTTCAGCAAACTAATAAATTCTTTGTTTCTTTTCCAGTTGTTCAAGAAAGTGAACGGACACGAAGTCTCCTGGGCGTTAGGGCTCGCGTACACGACTGTCATGAACCGCATCGTGATCACGCCTTAGTGATGTGACGTCACTGTTATGACGTCAACAGCGTGGCAGTTAAGATTAGTAAGAGAACAAGTCATGTTGAGTAACTGGCTGTGAATATGGCACATGGAAATTAGAAAAATATCGGTTTTGTAGAGCGTCGTCTTGTCACTAACACTAGGCGATCTCTTAATGTAATGTAGGATTTTCAACTCTCAGTTCTCTGCCGAGGGTTGAATATCCAACATGCCTGTGTTGTCTCGTCATCATCTTCTTTTTAGCTGAACGTCCACTGCTGGACTGGCCTTTCCCAAGCATCGCCACTTGTACTGGTTCTGTGTTTCTTGCAACCAGCGGATTCCTGCGACATTCACAAGGTCATTGGTCCACTTACGGGCAGACCTTCCAACTCTACGTCTTCCAGTACGTGGTCGTCTCTCCAGAATCTTCCAGCCGTATCGGCCATCTGTTCTGTAAGCAATGCACTCTGCTTACTGCCACTTTAAGTTTGGCAATTCAGTTCTCTGTCTAAAACTTGATGCGTCATATTTACAGTGGGTCTGCCCGTTTTGCTAAAGGACTGGGTCTTAAACGAGCTAAGCGGATATTGTGTGCGTGACTCAGTAACTGTATACAAGGTATGTGAGATGAAATGCCATTTTTATAATAGAACTCTCATGACCATTCATATTTTTTCTAAAACGTCCCGTAATGAAAGAGTGAGGATAATTGTTGCCTGTAAGAAGTATTTTAAAATAGGATGCATCAAGATAAATTATTTTATTTCCGTAAGTAGGTTTGTAAAAACTTTTACACGTCAATAATATTTAATTAAATACATGTTGAGGTCGGCGTTTCCTATCTGACTACGCTGGGAAGGCCGAAACAAACTCAGAGGTCATAGTCTCTTTTAAAGTCCAGACATAATATTGGTGAGATCATATGACGACGATGTAAAGTGATTTCTCAAATCTGTATTGTATTTGTATCACTATGTGTATAGTTTCATTCTAGACTCGTATAAATTGAGTGCCTTAATTTCAAGGCTTGCACCATTTCATTATTTTAATTATAATTCTACTGATTTAACCGTTGTTTTTTATATAAATGTAATCATTTTACACTTCGTTTAAATGATAGAATATCATACGCATATTTACAGGGATATAACATTATTAGGAAGACATTGCAAGTTCGTTTCGACCCAGTCCGTTCTAATCTTAACTTTTTAAGTGATTTGACCTGAAACCATTACCTCTTCGGTACTCCATGTGATATAAATAATATGTATCTTAAGTATTTTATTATTATTTCGTCTCTATTCCACTATATTTGTAAATAATATTTCGCTGAAAGCTGGTATTTATATTTTCGATACAGCAATACTCGACGCACATTGTATGGTATTAGAAAGTACGTTGTAATATTGTTGCCAGTTAGAAAATGTTCGAATTTAAATATCTTATGACTGAGGCGTAATATGCACTGAAACAACAAAAAAATTACACAGACTTATAAAAAAAGTCAATATTTTATTGAACATAGGCATAAGCACCTTTTGCCAAATAAAAAATCGTATCTTACCATAGCTTCTTAGCGTTTTAGCACAGACCAGTAGATGGCGCTGAAACGTTACCACTTCTCAGTAAAGCTTCGTTCACACGGCATTGTCCTGCACGTTTTTTTGCAGTATACGTCTTAACGTATAAATAGTGACCATACAACGTACATAGATCCATTCACACGTCGATTGTACTACAAAAAAACGTGTTCCGCTTATACGTTTAAACGCATACTCAACAGACTTGTCAAGCAAATCGAATGAACTTTGACGTATTCGGTTCGCAGTGGCATATGGTATAGCTTTGTCTCCTTCACACGACATGATGTCATACGTCATCTTTGTTCGATAGATTATTATTATTATTGTGACATTTTAATAAGCTAGCTTAGTCTTGCCCAACTTTCAAAGTGGAATCTTTCGATGGTCAAGAGACCAATCAAGCCTTGCCTAATAAGACACAATAACTTTTAGTCGCGCGACCCCCGGGGGGCTTATGCGTATCAAAGGAACTTTTTCAACAACGGGTGAGGCCTTCTAATGGGGAAAAGGCGACCGACTTTAATTAATTCGTCAAGTAAAAATGTAAAGGATTATGGAGATTTGCGGTTTCGGTGTGTAATGCGTATACAAGCTATGCAAAGATGTGTGTAGTCCTTTATATACACGGACTTGAAGATTTTCGGCTTATTCCGTTTGGCCACCCTAAAACAGACACCCTAGGGTCCGTATAAGTAAAATACCTATAAAATACATACAGTCGACCTATAATTTATACGTATCTTCGGCACAGTTTAACATGTTGAGTGCCGAACACAGATTGATGGTTAAACCCACATGGCCACAGATTTAGAGCGCATACAAAATTGTTAGTAGCAAGCACGCGATATCGCGTGATCGGCCAAAATGCAGAGCCGACGAATCACGCGATATCGCGTGATCGGAACTCAACGTGTTAATCATGCTTTTCTAACTAAATGACTACTGTCGACGGAGAAAATGGGAAGGAAAATAATTCGAATCCCGATTAACCAATCCGGTCTGGGATGAACAGATCACTTTCCGAGAATCCACCCTGGGGTGGTAGGTGTTTTAGGGTGACCAAACTGAATAAGCCAGATTTTCTAAGTATTTAGCAACATTATAATAAAAGTTTATAGATCCAATATAGGTAAAGGCACGAAAACTGTTGATTAACTGTCATAGAGAAAGGTTTTTGTGTCATGATTTTTGTTTGGAAGTTAATTTAATTCCAGCTACTTTCTAATTTGTAGATATATCATTTATTGGTAGTGTCATCAGCTCATCATGATCATTTCAGACGAAAGACGTTCACTGCTAAACAGAGACCTCTCACAATAACGGGGGATTTGCCATAATCACCACACTTGGCAGGCGGGTTCGCAATCGCAGTGTGGTGGTAGAATGAATAGAGAACGCTGCTGCCCATTCTCTAGTAAGTCCCTTAGTCGCCTTTTAAGTTGGTTGGTTGTTGGTTGTGTACTGTGAATTTATTCCAGATTATACGGGTATAAGATTATTTCAGTATGATAGTTAATTCCGAGCAACCAAAGAAACCGAATCTATGACATCAAATAAAAAATCACCTGCTCAGACAAGTAGGTGACTTTTTATTTATACTGTTTATTTTCATTTACATTTTCGTGACCAAACCTTTCTTTGTGTAAGTTTCCAGAAATCCGTGTAACTACTAGACAAGCTGTGTTCGCACATGTATATTAATTATATCTACACGATTATTTATAATTATGCACAATTTAATTATTATTTAATAATATTGCTCATTTTATTTATCTGTATCTCTACTAGATTGAAATTTATGAAATAAGGTGTCTTGCAAGAATACAAATAATTGTCTTATTAATACAAAATATTGTTAAATATATTTTGACCATCACCATTTTAAATTGTGTAAATGATATACTGAAATAGTTATTATTGCGTCATTATTACTTTTTTAAGTTCATAATGAAATTGGAAAACATTTGTGTGCCTGCATGGTGGCAATTTTCAACAAAGAGGTTGAGTATGTTAGTAATGTTCTGTTTCGTTATGTTATTTAGCTTTATAAAGGAACCTAAGAGAATGTTTTTCGTTTACATAAACCTCAAGCGTTTCGCGAACGAAACTTTCGATATCTTTTGAGTCGAAATACTTTTATAATAGACAAGAATATACGCATTTTTACAAAAGACGTTATAATTTCTAAAGTTTTGAATTGTGTTTTAAACTTTAAAAATAAATAACATCTTTTCTAAGCAAAGGTTAAGGAGAAAATAGAATTATAGCTTAATTTTATGTTATTTGAAAATACGAGAATTTTAAGTTCAGGTAGATTAATTTACAAAGTGATTATTATGTATTAACGTGAAAAAACGTTGTTATTTTATGTTCCAATATTATAAATAAAGGTTGTATGTGTGATTTAAGTTATTTAATAACTTATATTGTGAGTTGTTTATGATAAGCACTTTCAAATAAAGTATATTTAAATGCTATTTTTATGAAGACATTGTTTTCTTTTTTGTAAGCCATATACGGAATATTTTGTAGCTAACTATGCACTGCGCATGTACCGATACCTAAGCGATATGCACTATATACTTATGCAGGTATCGATACCATTCCGACATGCACTGTGTACTTGTCCAAGTATCGATAACTAGCAGACACGTACTGTGTACTTGAGTAGGTTTCAATACCTAGCCGACACGCTCTGTGTACTTCGGTAGATATCGATACCTAGTCGACATGCACTGTGTACATGTCCAGGTATCGATACCTAGCCAACACCCATTGTGTACTTCTGTAGGTATCGATACCTAGTCGGCATGCACTGTGTACTTGTCCAGGTATCGATAACTAGCAGACACGTACTGTGTACTTGAGTAGGTTTCAATACCTAGCCGACACGCACTGTGCTGTGGGTATTGATACCTAGTCGACATGCACTGTGTACATGTCCAGGTATCGATATCTAGCCGACGTGGTCAAATTGGTGTTATATGTAAATTGTACAAATTTAATAAATGTTGGATCTTATGATTGGCTTTTATTACTTCAATAGAGTCTGAATATATAAACATAATATTATGAAAATGACCAACCAGGGCTTCTTGGGGTGTGGAAAATACAGACTAACTTTTTCACTTAGAACCTTTTTACCCCTAGTAAAAGTAGTGTTGTATGTTTTGAGGAATGAATAAAACATCAAAGTTTACTGAATTTTCATACTTTATTAAGAACCATTCAATAGGTACAATAAAAATGTTAATCTAACGCACTTCAATCAGATACCACTGCGTTCAGTCTCGTCTAAAATGATTAGTTTTAAAATCTATTGTTGCCGAGATTACACAATATATCATTACTATTATAGAATTATTACAATAGACATCGAGTTTATGGAAATAATGGAATGTTATGAACAGATTTTAAGTGAATACCTCATACATACGCAAAACAGTTAAAAAACTAGGCAGGAAATAATTTTATTGTAAAAAAAAAATGCACAGCAATGTCCAATCCATTCTCAAGAATGGATGCAAAAAACTGTTCAAAAACTGTTTTTAGAATGCAGCTGTTTACTATATTAAAATTACTGTTAGCTTCAATGTTTTACAAAAAAATTTAATTAAGTATGTTGAATGTAAATGCACTCATGTGATACTGCACACGTGTTTTACTCAATAGTCTACCGATGTTATCAAGGTCGTTCGTGGTGGTAATCGATTTACCTCGTACAGATATGTAACGAACCAATATCGTTGTAATCAGAGATTTAATTATACGGCGACAAGAGCGATATTCGTATGTTTTCCATTGTTTTTTTCCATTAACTCGATGCCTGTATTAAAAATGTTTTAAATTGAATACGGTTACTATAATATGAATTTAACATTGATCTATTCGCTATTATACATGCCCAACTAATGCATGCAAGGTATTGTAGATAAAAATAGTATCATTATTACTTTCAGGAAATTGAAAACATCTTGAAATGTCAATTTCCTGACTATAATATTATTAACGATTACAAATTACAGAATTATTGCACCTTTAAAATATAATGCATTATTAAGTAAACACTGAAGTAATTGTTCGTAAGTTAGGTTTAGAACATACAATATTTGGTTAAGCTTGAGATAGCTATAGAGGCCTATGTTTTTAACTCCAGAGTATTATAAGCTTGTTATAAAGTATTATTATGCTAGGAAGAAACATACATTTAAGGAGATAGGTACTTCAAAAGTCCAGACAGTTCTGATATAGTTCATTTGTCCCGTCTTAAATAAGGGGTTCCACAAGGTTCAACTACCGGACCTATACTTTTAATAGTTAATTATCCAGCTGATTGCCAGTTTCTCATTATAAATTATTTCTTGAACTGAAATATATGCATCTCAAGCTAAACCATTATGGAAATATTTACATCAGAATCAATCCTTCTGGGTGTGGAAAACATAGTTCTTTGGTTTATTTCACAGCAGAGAGGTCACTTAGAAAAAGAGATAGCACTTTTACATTTTTATAGAAATGTTCTATAGTAACGTTAGAGAATTGACCACAGCTAGTCCGCTTCATGAAAGGTTCAAGTAGTCAGATTTAATTAATCATTATACGTTATTTGATAAATATGTTCCTAAAATCCTATTAATTCTATTGAAATACATACGATAATATGAATGCGAATCTTACATCCTAAGTTTCGGGTATTTTACCGATTTATCAGAAACCGGTTACATATTAAAAAGTGATTTAAATAAACAGGTAGTCATGATATATCAAATAAGGTTCACTGGAGGTCACTGAATACAATCAACGGTAAGGTGCTGGTTTGTGATTGGTGGAAAAATTACAACTTCTTGTACCAGAACAGATAATGTTCTCCATCCTCAACTAATAAGTCATCCACACCTGAAACAGAAAGATAAGGTTATTGAAGTGTTAATAAAACTTTATAAAACATGTAGTAGTGGGTCGAGTACGGACTGTCGTCACCAAAGATGTGATAAATTGTCATGTCTTAGGTTTTATAGCCCAAACTATAATAAATTGTGTGACTCAAACGATGACACAGTAGGCTGTGCTGGCCCCGCTGTATCTGTTGTGATTTCTAAATTACTGACTTGTAGACGAAATAAAGCGATATTTTGACTTTCCATACAAAATACGAAGAACATGTCTTAGCCCAAGGCCTAGGCTTTGTTTTCGATAAAGTCCTTTTTGCTAAGAAGAGGCAAAGATAAAAGATTAGGATGTACGGTCCTTACCGACGGGAGCGACGAGCTGGTTGCCGGGCGGGCTAGCGGGGTCTGGTTTCTCCGGCAGGCGGTACAGAAGCCAGTAATGATAACCCATCGGCTCCTCCTTGTGGCCGGCGATCGTGTGCACGTAGTGACCGTTGGGCCACTCGCTAGCCTCGAACTTGAACTTAGGGTGCATATCCGCAGCAATTTGCATCACGTGGAAGAATGATATGTTCCTGTAATCAAAAGATTCATCATCATCATCATTTCAGTCTAAAGACGTCCACTGCTAGACATAGGCTTTTTCTAAAAAGGAGGGTCTACCATAATCGCCACGCTTGGCATGTGGATTTGCGATCGCAGTATAGTATAGCGGTAAAATGCATAGAAAATGGTGCTGCCCGTTCTCTAGTAGGTAACTCCCTTAGTTGCCTCTTACGACACCCACGGGAAGAAATGGAATGATGCTATTCTTTACGACCGGCACCACGCAGAACACCAACGGTTGGTAAGTATTAGTGAAAAAAGAAGAGACACGATTAGGGAAGACCCAAATACAAAGAAGACCAAAGGTTAGCTTTTAATATATAAGGGATAAATAATAATGAACGCGCGGGCTCTTTGCTCATCTTTTATCCTAGTACAAGCGATTTTGTGCATTGTCAATTTGCAGCGTGATATCACATAGCTCTCAGTACCTATCATTAGTCTCCTGGCTAATTCTGTTATCCTAGTAGAAACCTGTATCTTTGTATTTCCCTATTTAACCCGCCGCTTTCGAGCGATGTACGACCCCTGTAACTCGTAATATCGTGCATTAAAAATAGCATCAACCTCCTTGTTCATTCTGTTATCCTAGTACTATTGTCATACAGGTCTTTACCTATGAAAATGCCGTTTTGTATGAAAAAATTAAACGAATTTTTTTCATGTATTTTTTATTTGTATTAATCAAAATAATCACCAATGCAATCAATGTATCTTTGCCAACGCAGTGGCAGTTTATTGATGCCCTTCTTAAAAAAATCAACTGGACGGGAGGCAACAAATTCTTCAAAGGCATTTTATATTGCCTCTCGGGTATTGAATTTTTTTCCCGCCAAGAAGTTATCCAAATTCTGGAAAAAGTAGTAGTCTGTAGGCGCAAGGTCTGGTGAGTAGGGCGGATGACGGAGAGCTTCCAACCCCAGTTGTTGCAACTTGGAGACCGTCTGCTGTGCAGTATGAGGTCGCGCGTTGTCGTGCAGGAGCAGCGGAGACGAGCGATTGACCAATGCTGGTTGGAGATGTGCCAGCTTCTCCATCATTGAGTTCAGTTCTTCACAGTACACATCTGCAGTAATGCTCACCCCGTTTGGTAAGAAGCTGTGATGAATCACACCGGCGCTAGACCACCAAACAGTGACCATCACTTTTCTAGGGGTAAGTTTTCGTTTAGGGCATTGTTTAGGTGCTGAACCAGGATCCAACCAACTTGCTGAGCGCTTGCGGTTATCAAACAGAATCCATTTTTCATTGCAGGTAACAATGTGGTTCAAAATTCCTTCATTTGTGTGTCTGTTGAGCAGTGCAAGGCACGTCTCGACGCGTACTTCGCGCTGGCGATCATTGAGTTCGTGGGGCACCCATTTGTCAAGCTTTTTTACCTTGCCAATTTGACGCAAATGGACCAATATTGTTTTGACGCTAACGTCGAAAGCTGCTGCTAATTCAGCCGTAGATTGTGTATCATCAGCTTCCACAATCGCCTTTAATTCGTCATTGGCGCCGATTCCCTTGTTCACAAACTAAACTAAAGGAGATGTTTCATTTTCGGCCATCAGATGTACATTTATCAAAAAAGAGGAAAAAATACCACAAATTAGGGAAAAATATTCTCTGGTTAATTTGCGCCTGATTTGTTGTGTACAGAAAATAATAGTTTTTCAATTATTACCATGTTTTATTCAACATGGCGTCTCGTTTGCTTGCAGACTTCATTCGTTCTGAAATCATGTCTCATCAAATCAATGTTAAGTAGAAAATAATTAAAAAATGTGTGTATTCTTGTAGTGTTAAAAATAAATTACTATTATTCTCTTGTAAATATTTTTGAGTAAACATAATTAAGTGTGACTATTTCATCGTTACAAAAATCTTTAGTCTCCATGCTTGCAGTGTGTTTCTAAACGAATTCAAAATAACCACTTGCTTACTCTTAGGACAAACGTCAAACATTTTTAATTTTAATTTTGTACATAAAAACCATTTGATATTATGAAAAAAATGTTACTTTATTCTATTCATGAGTAATTTACCCAGCTTTGCTAAACGGTACACGTTATGGCCGGAGGCCCATATAAAAATGAAACATCTCCTTTAAGTTCAGTGCATCTTCTTCTTTGTATTTGATTAAGAAGAGAACAAAAGAAAAATTTTAGTTTAGTCCTGTCAAATTAATCAGCGCTCCATACAAGTTTAGACGTGATTAAAAACTTGCCTACTAAAATTACGTCAATTTACGTCAAGCGCTGATTAATTTGACAGGACTAAACTAAAATTTATTTTCTGTCCTTTCCTTAATGAAATAGAAAGAAAAAGATGCACTGAACTTAAATTTAGTTTAGTTTGTGAATAAGGGAATCGGCACCATTGTCGACCAAAGTCTTCGGACGACCGCGAGGTTCATTTTTCAGGTCGAAATTTCCAGAACGGAAGCGAGCAAACCAATAACAGGTAGTGCGTTGGTTTGTAGTGTTAGCTCCGTAAACGTCGTTGATGTTGCGTGCCGCTTGTGCCGCGTTGCTGCCACGACGGTACTCATATTCCATAATTACTCGAATTTTTAACGTATCCATGATGACGAAAAAGATTGAAATGCGATGAAAATGTAACACTAATCAATAAACAAATGACTACTTTTGGAAAAAGAATTCCATGTTTTTAAAATAAAATTAATTTGAAATTAGAATTCTTAGACAAACAAAAATTATTTTGATTTGAAATGGCCAGTACTGCAGAACGGCAATTTCATAGGTAAAGACCTAATATAAAGAGGGAATATGTATCTGTAATATTTTATCATATAGGAAAACTCTTTTGCCCCGACCTCTTGAATGATGATGATGCATACCAACCCAGCCCCGCGAGCTCTTTTCTCGTCAGGATATAATAGTACACCAAATACCTAACATCATAAATACTTCTTTGGGAAAATAATTTTTACGTACTAATTAATCTGTTTGTCAAAGTCATTATTATCCTCACCGCCTTCGACCGTCCCTGCGTAACTCGATTTGTCGGTTCCGTTAAGCTTCTCACTCATTCTGTTATCCTAGTATTATTATCTTACCTAGGAGCGACCATGTGCAGGGTGTAGTTCTCGGTGACGTTGGTGCCGACCCACAGTGTGTATGTGAAGGATACGTTGCGGGCGTCGGATTCGTTGCTGGTGCTGCCAGACTGGTAGGCCAGCTTCAGGGTGCCGTCACCACCGTTGCTGTCTGGAATATTAAAATAATCGTATTTAGTAAAAGTGCCATGTATAAGAAGGATCGTAGATTACATTCACCGTTATGTTTTGTTGGTCTCCAACTCTTTAGTCGGAATAGGTGAACTGCCCGTGAATGTGCGCTTTCGTTTCCTTAGGTTTAAACCGAAGAAGTTTTGCAGAGGGCATGATGGTGAAAATTCGGATCGCTTTATTCTGTGGTATGGCACTTGTCTTGTAGCAGACAAATTGCAGGAGTGTCGCCTACGTTGTTACGGGCACGTATTACGGAAACCGGCAAGCTATGTGGGGAACAAATATCTGGCCATGCCTGCTTCAGACGGGTCCCTGGGGGCCAACCACCAGCTCTTAAAACAGTATTATTATAATCTTACTGTGACTTTTCGTACCATAACCCCCTTAAAATAAGGTTATTATAAGGTTGTAATAATGTTGTTTTCTTAGCGGTTTTGGTGACGTCACCTCTAAAACTTCATTCAATTCGTACCACGACGTGACTTTTGACAACCAGCAAGATTGTTTTTATGTCAAATTTAGGAATCATAAAAAAGTTCCTCAGACTCGACGGTAGTATTATTGTTTTGCAATTTTAAATAAAAACAAACATTTTCGTGTCATATACAGTACGTAAAATGTATTTATTTATGTAAACTTGCCGATTGAATTGTGTATCAAGAGATCTTAGTACATGGGTAGTAAATTTCTTGGTTGATTCTAGATGGCGAATGCATACGACATATTTGAGTTTTTGGAAGCTGATAACGCAGAAGCCAATTGTACAAGAAAGCGGGGTCGTATGCAGATTCGTAAGGAATGCGACCCTTTCAATTTAGATGAAGTGGAGTTTTGCCATTTCCTTCTTGAGTACTCCTTGACTTGCAGAGAGCGATTGTGGAAATTCCCATAGTATCTCTAGCTGCCGCCAGGAAACGCGACTAAACTCTTCGGTTGCAAAATTAATAACAAAACACCAATCACTGAGTCTGACGACATATAGTTTACATAAACATTATAGAAAAATATTTCCTTGTTTTAAACTTATTCACTGAGTTACGGTGTTTAAACTTATCTTGATTCCATGTTGATTTTATAGGCAACTGGCTTCTAAAATGCTGGCGACACACAGATCTTATGCAATTATAAGATAAAATAAGTTCAACCACTTAGAAAATCACTTATAAAATTACATCGAGTTTCAAATTTCGTTTGCACTACACAGCTGATAAAAACACAATTTGTTCCGATTCCTATCATAGCACAACCTAGCCACAGCGTTTTAAATTTTCAAATAATTTTTTCTCAGTTTTCAAAGTATAATCTTTTAATATTTGTATTAATTTCATGAAAATTACTCTTAACAATTATCTTTTTATACAAAGTAACCTTTTTATGTAAAAAAATAATAATAGTTTGCTTCGTAAGCTTACTTCATATAAGGGATTCGGACCGACGTGTGAAAGAGACAGCGCTATACAGTTCAAATAGCGTTGTTTCTTTTCTATTATAGCAGGCAATAGACAAATCTTTCAAATAGTTCGTTCTTTCTCAGCACTAAGCAGGATTAAAACAATATTGAACGATGAAGGTCATGGTACGAATATGAGTAATGTTATTATAATCTTGAAACAAAACTTTCTTGAAATAAGATTGTTTCGTAAAAGATGGTGGTAGGCGCCGGCCACCGTAGGCGCGAGCTTGCGGGTGGCGAGCAATGGGTAGCTCGCCGCCCGGTAAGGACCAAGCTCGGGTCGACGGCGCGTAGTGTTCCACGCGCGCCTCAAAGAGATGTCAGCAGCACTGAAGGGGTCTGCTAGGACCGATGCCTGCCGGGGTCGCGTGATTGTTCGAAAGAGATACCGTGACCCTGGCACATGGGCAACTGAAGGAACACGGGTGGGTTTTAGTCAGTAAAAGTCTGACACGCCCTCCCGCTCCGCCCAGAGCGGGAGAAGTCATTATGATGATTTCCCATCCAAAAAAAAAAAAAAGGCCCCCTGTAGAAGTAAGGATCCAAAAAGTGCTGGCTTGACGTCGTGGCGAATGACATGCATACCAACAAACTCACCATAAGGGATGCACAAGACCGTCCGAAGTGGAGAGTTAAAAGCAAAAAAGCGGACCCCAGGCTCCGAAAGGATGCAACCGGGATAACGCAAGGATGATTGATGATGATGGCACTTGTCTCACAGTGCGACACCCAGACGCCTTGCAGGTACTAGGGTATCAGAGATGCAATGTAGGTCGAGTACTGTTCCATTTTAACAACAATTTCACAAAAGTTTACCAACAACGCGGAGGCTTGTCAATGTATTTCAGTTGCCAACAAACCCTTGTAGCAGTGTACTGACCCAAGGGCTCGTGTCGGTTGTCGAGCAGCTTGTCGGAGCAGTGCGGCGGGCGCACGGCGGCGAGCGAGGCGGGCGTGAGCGCGGCCACGGCGGCGGCGGTGTTGGCCACGTCGCCCCAGCCGCCGTCCGCGCGCTGGCGCGCCACCAGCCACTTGCGCGCCGCCGGGAAGCTCCAGTGCTGGTGCGCGCCCGGCCCTGACTCCGAGTCCTCCAGAGCCTGCCCGGGAAAACAAGTTTTAATTAAGGACGTTTTAAATCTAATTCTAAAAGACCCTACGAACGACATGTTTTATTTTGCAGCAAGCCCGACGGGTTTCTCATCGGCAAAAAATAGGTCCCGATAAGGGAATAATTTCTTCAAAATGCTTCTTTAGTGTTCACCTTCTTTGCAATGGGAACTCTTGAGCAAAATATTATGCTTTTACACGTAGTGGTTAGGTTGTTCGTTTTTGTCAGCGAATTTAAGACTTTTATTAAAATCTTAAATTCACTGACAATTGTGGACCCATGCTGTAAAAGGGACTATATAGGGCCCTGCTATAATCATATACAGAGCAAGTGAAATTCATAGTAGGTAAAGCTTGCAGTTAACAGTACGTATGCTTCTTTTTCTTTATACAAATAGTTTATTTTCTTTAACAAGATTTGTACAACAAAGCTAGTAGTAGGAGTGTCCTTTTAAGCAAACAATTGCCTGTGTTAGGACACTCCACTCTTCCGCAACTTAGATTAAAGTAATGTACATACAAAATCCGGTATTTACTATTTATACAAATTATGTCCCTAGCACGACAATATTTCAGATTTTGTTGCCTAAAATCTTCACCACTTACCAGTAAGTTGGTGAGCTTATGGTACAGAATGCAGGACACTTCAGCTTTCGTCTAAAATCAGTTGGCTAATGGTATAAGAGGATATCGTTAATTACCTGAATGGCCAAGGCGGTAGTAGTGAGTGTTCCGAAGCTACCGTCAGAGTGCTGCTGCCTGGCCAGGCCGGCCATGGGGCGGCGCACGAAGTGGATGAGGCTGCGGTGGCGGTGGTCCTGCACCACGCAGCGCAGCGCTAGGATCACCATCGAGATTGTGTCTGAAATGAGAGGAATTTTCTGGTCAGTGTGGTTTTGTGGCAACATAGTTAAGCTTACAGCTGCAACCTTTGCCAAGTCTAGACAGTTATCATTACATCTATGTTGGATAAGATACTTTTGGAACCGTCCAAAAGTATCTCATGAAAATTTAAAAAAATGGATCATAAAACGTACCTGTGGATGTCAATTTTTAGTGCTAGTTACAACTTGTGTGCATTGATTTGCTTATTGGAATACTTAAACCTTAAAGATGTTTTTAAATTAACAATTGTGGTTAATTTTAAAACCTCAATTCATCGAGGATTATTCAGTTCATCATCATCATCGTCATTTCAGCCGACAGACCTCCACTGCTGGACATAGGCCTCCCCCAAGCTCCGCCACGTCGATCGGTTTTGTGCTTCCCGCATCCAGCTGATTCCTGCGGCTTTCACAAGGTCATCGGTCCACCTTGTTGGAGGCCTTCCAACTCTACGTCGTCCGGTACGCGGTCGCTACTCCAGAACCTTTCGGCCCCATTATTCAGTTACAATTTCATAATGTTATTCAAACAATACTTGTTTTAGAAACAGTGGTACATTAAACCTTTTAAATATAGAATAATATTTTACTTAGTCCCTTTAGTGAGCGATTGCGTAAGAATTTAACCTCAACAGGGTTTGTCTACTGTTAGATACTTTATGAAACAGCCTATAATTATGTAGATGAATTTAGTATGTTGAGACAATGCTTTCAGGATATTATTATGGCAATGTTATTTACTTTTCTCTCTTATATGTGCCTCTTCGACTACCGGAGTTCGGCAATCAGTTATGAGTATTTATTATTCTTCGTCACGTGTCATTACTTCTTTAAATGAGAACAGCACTTACCAAGACTATGATCCGACGCAGCGTTAGCGATATCCAAGAGCCTCCTAATATGGCGGCGTCTCACATGAGCTGCGGAGGAGCAAGCAGCCAAGGTCGCGTAAGCGAACTCCAGGTCATGCGGAGGCTCCCGGTGCAGGAGGGCAGCCACCAGGTCGCGGCCGTGGAAGGAGCGGGGATCCTTGCATAGAGCTCCTAAGGCTAGGGTGTAGGCGGCCAGGCGCCCGAGAGGAGGGGGAGACTCGTGGTGTCTGGTGGAGATAAAAGATAATAATCATGTTTCATCCAATTCATTTTAATTTATCTAAAATATATTGTGCTCATTTTCATATACAATTAATAAACAAAGTCAAATTTAAGAAAACTTGAAAGTAACGTATCTGGACATTGTCCTTTTTGTCTCTAGATATTTAACTGTACGTCTTCCAGATTCGTAAAATGGTTTCTGTTTTCTTTATGTATCGACCCTAAGAAGCCACTAAAGATTCACAAAAATTCCAATCTTCCTGTAACCCTTGTTTACCTCCGTAATACTGTCTAAACTTAACTAAAGGTGTAAGTATAATATTCAAAGAAGACTCACTTGGACATCATGAGCAGTATCTCAATCTCCATCTGCTTGGCTGACAGCTGCATCTCTAGACCTTGCTGCTCGATCTCCTTGCCAGTGTTGTTGGCCAACTGCAAAAGTAATCGTAGAATCTATAACTTGTTGCGGTACAGCAAAAAACTTAATATTAATTTAGGAGCTTAGTTTAGTTTTCAGTTTCTATTTTCGTTGGTTTAATATTTAATTAAAAAGTTTTTTTTTGGGATATATTTTTCTACACTTAGGGGTCGGTTTCGTTTTTCAATTTTAAATGGAACCAACTCAGTAAAAAGTTATGCGTCGGATTGAGAATTTGCTCATTATTTTCGTGGCTTGAAAATCGAACTTAATTTCAAGACTATGGCTTTCAGTCAGTGACTGTGCTCTGACAGAAAGTTGAAGGTCTTGATAATTAGACCGATTTTGTTAGCTCTGTGGACATGAACGTATTCATTTCGTATTCGTAGTGGGCCCATATGTCTTTTATAAGTAGGTGTGGGTTAATAACAGTAGGATAACGTGTACAACATAGCGTCCAAGGGCTGGAGGACGAGATGTCGGTCATCCGGCAGCAAGATGGGCGGACGACATTGTTGCCATCGCCATCGCGGGCAAAACCAGAGGGGTAATTGTGTAAATTAATATAATTAAGAATCACTTTCAATTTGACAGTTCAACAACATTCATCTCGTTATTTATGTTGTTGAGCAGACTTTTTTTTCGAACATAATATATGACGCAATAATCATAAGAAATAATCTTCAAAATGATTCAGATTCTGATTACGTTACGCAGTTAGGGTGCTGACGAGACAGCAGCGCACGTGCTTCTAAACTGCCCGGCGATCGCCACATACAGGGCCAAGTACTTCGGTAACCCAGGTACCCTACGTGAGATAGTCAGCAACATCAAGACGTTGCTGGCCTTTCTCGAGGAGCTGGGGTGGATCGAATAACCGATTTCCCACCCGTACGCAAAATACGCGCTCAGACGTGGAGTTGCGGACACCAGCCCGTTCTACCTATTACCTATATTAGGGTGCTGGATAAGGCTTGCACATGACCATAGATATTGGTACAAGAAAAGGGTCGCCAATGCCCAGAGAGTGAAGTCGGGCTGTTGATGATGATAAAGAACGTATACGACTCAAATAGACAAGGATCCTAAAAAAAAATGAAAACCGTCACATTATTTATAGTAAACATACCTATATGTTTAAAATAGCTATAAAACTAGTCTCAAGTATCCATCCTATACTTAAAGATAATCTGGATCTCAAAATTAATTTGGCTTATATCTATCGACTTATAAATAAGTTCAGGGACGTATTCCTGTAATCAAACAAGGCATTGGTGCGGTAATCTGTGGATTAAGCCAGATGCCAATACGAGATACTGAGATGTATCGGAAATACGTTTGATGACAGCTCAGCCTACCTGACCTAATTGCGTGTTCGTAGGCTGTTTGCCAAATGATAATGTTCATATTTGGCCAACATGTAATATACACATATGCTCATGTTGACTGTTATGTCCACAATGTATTGAGGATTTGAACCAATCTCGCATCATCATGTGTCTAGACAACTATGTTGGGGTCGACTTCCATTCCAATTATGAATCAATTGATTTAAGATCTATAATATCCTTAATATTTACCACATTCTATGTAAATAATGATACTAAGTTACTTGAGGGGAGCGTCAGAGTAGCCTATGAATTTTAAATTTTTCTTAAGTTTTCAGCAATTTGCAGGTCATTGTCAAAGACTTCTAAGTTCCTTTAATCCCACTGAATGACTTTTTCAGTGGAAGCATAGTTGCATTGACGATTATAATTATTATAATTCTGTAAAGCTATATTTGGTACGGTCGCGAATCATATTCTAATCAACATACAGATACCTGCACATTGCAAAATACGTGAGAAAATTTGATACTCGCGTGCTTCCTAGTTAGTAGTACTTCCATAGACAAGCTTATCCTGTAGGACCCGCTACATACAAATTCCATTTACCTGCAAAGTCAACATAACATGGTGGGTATCATTGCCCCACCCCCAGTCGGGCTGGCGGTGCTGCAGCAGATACTGCAGCGCCTTCTGTATGGCCTGCCCCTCGTTCAGAGTCTCCGTCTCCCATGCCGTGGTGGTGGAAGTCACCACTGTGGTGGTCGCAGGAGCCTTGGTGGTGGCAGTTGTTGGGGGCTCCGTTTCTGGAAAAATATGGTTTTAATTTAAAATGAGTCTACCGATATTGGAAATAAGGTCCAAGCTAGCTGCGTTTAGCGCTCCGGAGAGAGGAATCTTCTATCTAGGTTTTTTTTAATGTCTAGTTTCTGAATCAAAACCTTGATCCACCAGAGAGAGCCCTCTAAAGTGTTTGTTGTAAGCTCTTCGCTATTAAGCCTTTGGCTGTCACAATGATCCTGAGTCCATATCCCACATTTGCCCGGGCAAATCAAGGTAATAAATTATGATTTGCCCGCGATGGACTGTGGAAAGATGTGCATAGTGGTCGTAAAAGATGAGTTGCTAACTAGGAAATAGGACATGCGAGGGCCGTTTTGTTTCTTGAACATGGTCATTTTAGCAAATGGACCGATCTTGCAAAGTTTATTGTAACGCCAGCACATCATGGTAACTGTCAAATTTTTCCAATCGATCTTGAACCTAATTCTTTAGCGTTAAAGTTGAAAATCTATTAAAGAAATTTGACAGGTTGTATGTAGTAGCTTCAAGTGCCGGCGTGTCGACTAGTTTCGCCTAGGGCCTAGGCGAAACCAGTTCTCCTTTTTCATCAACATAATGAGTGTACATGTTTTTGTTACAGTTTACAACGGTTAAAACTTCACATTGGAAAGATATCGTGACACTACATTGTTACTTTTTCTATTGTACATGCTGTATCTTTTGTCTTTTCCGTCTAGGTCTATACTGGTTTGTCCTATCACGTGTAGGGAGAACTGGTTTAGGCTAGGCGAAACTAGTTCATCCTAAAATGGGGTTTGGCGAGTAACATATCTTAGTTAAACTCACCAGTTTGGCAGTAGCCCGCCGCCACGAACATCAAAGCACATAAAGTTATTAAGTATCGTTGGCCCATGGTGGAGATCTGAAACAAAAGAAAATGAGCTATCAATATAATGTACTTAAAGACTTAATTTGTTTATCGTAAACAGGGAGCTAAAATAGAACTCATTCGGGGAATGTTAAAATTATCTTGAATTAAGTAAATCAAGTTAAGTTTAACCCTACAGTAGATTCAAAACTATTTCCAATATTTGGAGTCGAATATTGGAAATAGTTTTGAATTTGGGTTATTGGTCGATAGGTATTGAAATGACAGACTCGAAGGCGTGCATAATTCAAAAATTAAGAATTTTGAGTTAGTTCCCTTTAGATCTAGGGGTGCGATATGTACCCACGCGTAGCCCACGCGACTACTCCAGGGTTAAATATTCAAACAGCGCCGCCATTGGTCAGAGCGAATATGGCGTGAGTCTATGACAAAAATAAATATCAATGTCTTTTTCATGACTGCATTTCAGTCCGATCTCAATGTCATAGACCCTGACGTCACACCAAACGCGCCAAAATGGAGGGCATTTAAGGTGCCTATGTCAGATGGCTGTTTTTAACTTTTTTTATTTTTAAGTTCATTATTTCTAACCGACTAAAACATATGAGATTGCACACGAGTGCGCATGACCGTCTATTTATAAAATATATTTTTATTGACTTATTTGACGTTGAATATATTTTTATTAATGTACGGCAATGAACTGTCGAATAAAAATAAAATGCCAATGCTACCTAGCATTGAAAATTATATATTTTGTATTTATAAAACTGGCCAAGTGCGAGTCGGACTCGCGCACCGAGGGTTCCGTACAAACCTGCAGGTATTCACGGTTTATGCATAAGGTTTATGTTTATGAAATGAAATGTTTTTTTTAAATTTTATATTCAGTCAGAATGAAAAGGTAAATTGTGGTTTACGATTTATGACGTATTAAAAAAAACTACTTACTAGATCTCGTTCAAACCAATTTTCGGTGGAAGTTTACATGGTAATGTACATCATATATTTTTTTTAGTTTTATCATTCCCTTATTTTAGGAGTTACAGGGGGGGGGGGGGACACACATTTTACCACTTTGGAAGTGTCTCTCGCGCAAACTATTCAGTTTAGAAAAAAATCATATTAGAAACCTCAATATCATTTTTGAAGACCTATCGATAGATACCCCACACGTATGGGTTTGATAAAAAAAAATTTTTTGAGTTTCAGTTCTATGTATGGGGAACCCCAAATATTATTGTTTTTTTTTATTTTTGTGTAAAAATCTTAATGCGGTTCACAGAATACATCTACTTACCAAGTTTCAACAGCATAGCTCTTATAGTTTCGGAAAAAAGTGGCTGTGACATACTCGGACAGACAGACAGACATGACGAATCTATGAGGGTTCCGTTTTTTGCCATTTGGCAACGGAACCCTAAAAATAGGGACTTACTAGAGAATGGGCAGCAGCGTTCTCTATGCATTTTACCACCATACTGCGACCGCCAACCCGCCTGCCAAGCGTGGCGATTATGGCAAAGCCCCCCAAATTGGGGGAGGCCTAAGTCCAGCAGTGGACGTCTTACGGCTGAAATGATGATGATGACAAAAATAAAACAATTTGAGACATAACTTGAAGCTGATGTTCTCCGCACGCAAATTTAGTGTAGAGGTGTAGCGATTGAGAGCCACTTTAGATGGCAGCACTGTCGTTAGATACGACACGCAGCCAATCTTAAGATAACGCAACAGTCTGGAGATTGAGTAAGGACGGTAATTAGATCAGCAGTTTGGTTACAATGGGCACTTAGGGGTGATATTCGTTAGAAGAAAATATTGATTTATTTCTCTTCTTTATCAATACTTAAAAAAAAAGATCAAGTCACGGATGTATTTTTATATATTTAGTGAATTTTAATCAAAAATCAAAATAATTTATTTAAATGACGTTCGGGACTTTTCGAACGTCAATATTACATAAGACAGTGCCCCAAAACCCGCTGTTCACCGCTTCCTAGTAGTTTTGCTGGGAAGAAAAAGTGGCGCAACAAATTCCCCAGCGGCAATGTTTTTACAGTCTCCTAGACACAAAAGTAAGCAGCGCCGCGCTGCTACGCCAGGCATACGCAGCTACGCTACGCGTCTACGCGGCTACGGCGTCGGTAAGCTTGGCTACGAATACATCCCCCACTCTAGTCAAAGAGGTTTTTCACTGCCGGTAATGCTAAAGGTCCTATCTATATACACGGGGTAAATAAATTTATTAGGTTGGGGAAAAAGTCTTTTCGCATTTAATTATAGTATGTATGAACTTGTAATAAAATCTCTTTGGCTATACTACTTGTATCTGGCTGGTTTTGGTATCATTGAAAGTTTAAATTTTAAAGAACATAATTCCAAATTAAAATTAGGAAAATGTGTGATTTCATTTGTTTTTCGTACCGTCAAGATGAGTGAATCGAATGAAGAAATTCGATACATTTTAAAATTTTACTACAAAAAAGGTAAAAATGCAACGCAAGCCGCGAAAAAAATTTGCGATGTTTATGGACCTAGTGTAGTGTCTGTGAGAGTAGCACAAATTTGGTTTAAGCGTTTTCAATCCGGAAACTTTGATGTCAAAGATGCACGTCGCTCTGGTCGCTCTATTACGGATAAAATGGATGCCATTTTTGAAAAAGTGGAGCAAGATCGGCATACCAGTAGTTACGACGTAGCTGAAGAACTGGAAATTGACCACAAAACAGTTTTGGCGCATTTGAAAAAAACTGGGTACACAAAAATGCTCGACATTTGGGTACCTCACGAGCTCACTGAAAGAAACCTAATGAACCGTGTACTCATTTGTGATTCTTTATTACGACGTAATGAAACCGAACCATTTTTGAAGAAGCTGATAACTGGTGATGAAAAGTGGATCACGTATGACAAGAACGTGCGAAAAAGGTCGTGGTCAAAGGCCGGTCAGGCTTCACAGACTGTGGCGAAACCCGGGTTAACTCGCAACAAGGTGATGCTGTGTGTGTGGTGGGATTGGAAGGGTATTATTCATTATGAGCTGTTACCACCAGGCAGGACCATCGATTCTGATCTCTACTGCGAACAACTGATGAGATTAAAGCAAGAAGTTGAGAGAAAGCGGCCGGAATTAATCAACAGAAGGGGTGTGGTTTTTCATCATGATAACGCTAGACCTCACACATCTTTAGCCACCCAACAAAAATTAAGAGATGGCTGGGAGGTGTTAATGCATCCGCCGTATAGTCCTGACCTTGCACCTTCAGATTTCCACCTGTTTCGGTCTTTTCAGAATTCTTTAGGCAGTGTCAGGTTAACATCACGAGAGGACTGCCAAAACCACTTGTCGCGGTATTTTGACCAGAAGTCCCAAAATTTCTATAGCAATGGGATCATGTCCCTACCTACAAGATGGCAAAAAGTTATCGAACAAAATGGTACCTACATACTTTAGTTAAATGTAAATAAACTTTATTAAAAAATGTTTTGAATTTTCTTAAAAAATGCGAAGAAACTTTTTCCCCAACCTATTATTTTAATATTTATAAGTGTACACAAATAGTTTTTTTTTCAATCGAAAGAAATCTAAAAAAATGCACTAGAATATCTCTGTCTGACGGTTTATTTTCTGACTTATTAGCGAACGCAGTCTTTATTTGCAAAGTGAACCTACAGTATGCAGAACTCATATGCAAACTCTAGACTTTCAGCAGAGAAGCAATATATTTATTGCATATTCAAATTGCAAGTCGTCCGGTGAGATTTGGCCGTGCAAGCAGTTTGCGATGTGCTATTGAATTTAGAAACTTTATGAAATCGTAAGTTGATACTTGTTCACTTCCATACTGCCACCTGTAGGTACATATATTTAAGATAATGTTTTGTCCATCTGATAATAATTGCGATACAGATTATGCAGCTCTTTTTGATATGTTAATCCTGTTTTTTAGTGGGTTTGGAAATCATCAAATGACGTCTCCCCCTCTGGCTGAAGCAGAAGGGCGTGTCAGACTTTTACTGACTAAAACCCACCCGAGTTCCTTCAGTTGCCTATATGCCAAGGTCACAGTAAAGTATATTAATCCTACTATTCTACTAATATAATAAACTTTAATTTTCTATGTTTGGATGTTTGTTACTTAATCACGCAAAAACCGTTGAACAGGTTTGGAAGAAATGTGGCACACAGATATTTTGTAACTTACATTGACGCATAGGTTGCTTTTATTCTGATAGTTCATAGTTTAGTAAATAAATAAACTGAAACTGAAACTTCGTTGGGATCATTTTCGACCTACACGCGGGCGAAACCGCTGACAAAAGCTAGAGCAAAATAAAACGTTCAACGGACACACAATAATGGCTGTCTAAAGACAGAGCATTTTTGAAACCGTAATGGCAAATACTGGTGAAAATTACAGATTTTTATGACCGTTCATAAATGTCGTGTATCCCGTAATGTTTGAAGAGTAGGTCTTCAACCAATGCGTTATGGCATGCGGTGCCGAAACGTGAACACTGACAGTTGGGCTGGTCCACAAATTCAAGGTGCTCAACGCGCTATGCTCGGAGTTTCTTTGAAGGATGACATCAGAAATACAATTATTCGTAAAACCAACAGAGCTACCGACGTAGCTTGCAGAGTAAGCAAACTGATGACGGAGTGGGCTAGCCATGTTCGTGGATGGGCGATTGCCGGTGGAGCAGCAGCAGTGTCAAGCATTGAACGGCGATAGGGTGAGTTGATTTAGTACAAAGACGGAACTATTTACCTAGGAAACCCAAACTTTAATGAGCGATAAACTTTATCTATCAACGACGACTGTGCTGATTTAACTTTCCCTCTTTTAAAAACAAACACAAATTTTCAACGCTAAAATAATCTTCAAAATAGCTAAAACCCATCTAACCTTACTGATTAATTTTCCTTTCAAAGCGAAAGTATCTTCAAAATCGATAAAACTCTAAATTGCTCGGAGTCTCGATAACCGAGCAATACACAAAGTAGAAACATAAACAACATCGCTAGATGACCGGGCAATATTTCCCGTCGGCGCCTACATTTTAACAAATTGTTATTTCCTTGCATGATTTATTCTGCAAAGCTTATTTTGTACCAGGATAATATGAAATCAATACATGCTGTCTTGGTGATAGAATGTTGTCGGAGATAAATACATAGACACTTTTAAGAGGATTCGTTCAATTCGTTGTGTATGTGCTTAGGGGAGCGAGCATTTAAATTAAGAAGTGTCGTAACGCGAGATTGATTTGAAATTGTGTTGTTAAGAAAATTGAGAAATGCTCGCTTTTTGAAGCAGGTGTATACGGCTGCGCTGAAGTAATTGCCGATGTTACGCAAGTCATTTTGTAAAAAAAAAAAAAAAATATCTATTGAAGTATTTTCTACAAAGTCTTTAGTAGAAATAAAAGTAAGAAAAAAGAGAAGAAAGTGAGTGTTTGTTAGTGTGAAGACAATATTTTTAGGCGTTAGAAAATGCATATTACACAGTTAGGATATTAACCCAAGTATTTTCTTTTGTCATCTTCAATATATGCAACTACAACTTCACAATGGTTAAAACCTGTAAATAGCCCATTATTGTTACAGAAATGAGAAAAAAGATTTCTTTACATTACTTCAATAAATAAACCCAATAATCTTTCAAAACCTTTTTATCGTCGTAACGACCTATTAAAAAACACTCACACATACGAATCAAAGCAACCCAAGTACTTATAACACAAGTACCAGGGATACAGAAATACGTGGAAATAAACAAGATAAAAGGCAAGATGGCGCCGCGCCGTTTGGCGAGGCGTGGGTAAGTGAGTGTGATCGTGTGATGCCACTGAATATGTATGAGCACGCACATCATTTACCTGTGTTTATGTACCAGGAGGTGAGAGAATACTACAGGTTGATGTCTTATGGTGGTTTTAATGAATTGGAATGGAGTTTTTAAGGAAATGCAATGTTGTAAGTAATAAATACTATTCGGTAAAGTTTTAGCGCTCGCTGCATTGACGCCTGGTAGATGACGTGGGTACGCCAGGTTATCAAAAGATTATAAAATAGTAAATAAGTTGGGTTTGGTACTTGAGTTGTTGAGCTTATAGTTGGCTTTTTACCTATTTTTATTTCTTTTATATGGAGTAAGCGTACTTCCGTCGCAAGTACGCTTAGATCTTTTAAATTACACAATCGATTTTAATGCGGTTCTCATCAATAGACAGAATGATTCAAGAGGAAGGTTTATATGAAAGAATTAAATAAATAAATAATTTTGATATTGATGTTATGTTTCGGCTGTTGCTTTTATTTGACAGTGTGTAACACGTTCACTCTTTCTTCATCCATCAAGAATCAAAACGAAATCGTTTGTTTCAATGCTTCAAAACCCATAATATAACTCACCTCCTTTAATATTTGTGTATGTAACAGAGACAATTTATCTACTGTACGCCGCGCAACGATCCTTGTCTGATCTGACGCGTGATTGATGTACCTCCTGAGAAGTGCTGCGATCCTGGTAGGTACTAGAGATGCAGAATGGATACTGTAGATCTTTTTCTCTCACTTGGAAGAGAACATTTTGATAAATGTAAGGTATTTTGTGACAAGTAGAATTTGTGTTTTAGAACAGAATTTTAGTAGAACGTGGTTCCTAGAAGCAAATCTGGTATCAAATCTCTTCTTATCGGTTACTAAAAATTTAACAAAAGTTTGGGTCGGTCTTACTAGAAAATGGGCAGTAACGTTCTCTATGCATTTGACCGCCATACTGCAATCGCCAACCAGCTTGCTAAGCGTGCTGATTCTGGCAAAGCTCCCCAAATTGCGGGAGGCCTATGTCCAGCAGTGGACGTCTTACAGCTGAAATGATGATGTTGATGATGGAGAAAAGTTTCAGTACCAAACCGAGGTTTGGTACTGAAACATTCCTATTCCATCTACATAATAGAACAATTCATTTTGATGAGCCTCAAGGAAATCTCTGTAGGTGTTAATTACATTACCTAAGGAAGAAAAAGAAACATCTCACGTAACGTAATTAACGCATAAGTTAGACGGATCCTTAATTTTTTCCGAGTAACAGCGCGCTGTAGAAGTTTGTCTGAAGTGTGGGCCAAATATTTTATGAGAATACTGAGTAGGTGCTTCGTGAGCAGTGGTAACGGCCGCGACTTACGAGTAGCAGGCCGTGAGTTCGAACCCAAGCTTCTTTACTTTGTGTAAATTATTTCATCACCACTGTTCTCAAAACTGAAGGAAAACATTGTAAGGGTGTCTGTATGGGAAATCATCGAATGACGTCTCCCGCTCTAGGGTGGAGCGGAAGGTCAGACTTTTACTGACTAAAACCCACCCGTATTCTTTCAGTTGCTCATATGCCAGGGCAACGGTATCTCTTTCGGACAAATCGCGACCCTGGCAGGCATCGGTCCTAGGGGACCCCTTCAGAACCGGCATGCCTTAGAACCAAAAATTCGAAGACATGATGTGACATCTCCCAACCCGCAATGGGTTCGAATAATGGATTATGGCCCACTCCCTCTCACTGAGAGGAGACCTGTGTCCCAGCAGTGGGAACATAATAGGCTGCTGATGATGAGTAGGTGTTTCATTCGTTTATTACATGATAATATATCAAAGGTTATTTATTTCGGTTAGTCGCGCAGAAGTGTCGCAGGTGTGCATTTAGGTGACGAGAGCTAATTTTCCGTCTACTGAACTAATTGAAGAGGCGTCCACGCAGCCGGCCGTGAAACTCGAGCCCCCATTTACTTGCTTACTATATGTTGTTGTATATTTACGCGCTTAATTTTATGCTCGACGGCCATTTTGGCGTTAAGAGTCGCGGAAAATCAACTAAGGGCCCACTGGCGTCTCTTACGCTATTTGAGTAGTGTTTTTTTACAGTTTTCGTGTTTAAAGTTCGGATTGCGATTTCTACAAAGTTTTCCTGAGGGAAATTACCTGAAAGTAGATCCAAGGTTATCTTGCTTTGTAAATCGGGTACTGTTTTAACATAGGATGTTAATTAGCTTATAAAATGTATTGAAAGCTACACATACGTAGGACTTTTTGTTGATCCGTTCCTTCTAGAGGAATTTAATACAAGCAAAACTAAGATACAACACTTTATTCGCAAAATTAGTGGTGTCACAACAAGCAAAAGTCCATTACCTTATCCTATAAAGTTACACTCAAACTCCCTCACTTTACAAAAGATAAATTACTTTTGTTCACAAAAGTAACATATGATTACTGTACCGCCTACGTAGATAACCTTATTTTGAACGCTTCGCCTCTTTTTAATACAAAATGTAGGTAGGGTAAAGAATTACGGTATCGGCAAATTAAATGTTAAGGCGGAGACTGACTTGTACCCTTTCTTTGTAATGTATTAAGATTTTGCAACGCGTGTTAGTCACCTTGTACGGACCGGCGCGGGCGTTACGGGGCGTAATGTAACATTCACAGCGAGCATGTTGTTACGGAGCAGTGCTGGCCCAGTGCCATCGGCCGTGCCTTACGGGTTGTAAGTCGTGGGTTCAAACCCAAGCAGGCGCTTTACTTTCTGTAAATAATTCCATAACCACTGCTCTCAAGACGGTGAAGAAAACATCGTGAGAAAACCGGAATTTTTGAAGACATGTGGTATTTACCAACCCGCACTGGCCCCGCGTGGTAGATTACGGCCCAGTCCCTCAGCATAGTCCCAGTGTTACGCCGTGTGCTAAAATTGCTCGCTCGCTTGTTTCCTTGTACTAACTGCACGAACGCTCGTTTTGTAACATGTTACATTACGCTTCGTAACAGTAGTCAGTGCAGCGAGATGAGCGGCTCGATGCGAGCGCTGGATCCTCCATTCGACTTTTGGGCTTTTTTATGAATTCCTTTGAAACGCGTTACAGTATTCAGTGCACCAAGTGGAGCCTCTCGATGTGCACCGCTCGTTGCGAGCATTGCGAGCGCATTATAAACAAGTCGGTGCAGGTTGACGTATCGTCGCAAGCACAACGCGTTTTAAACCCGTATTACAGAACCTCACTGAAGACTCGAGTATTATGTAAAACTAGCATACGAGCCATTTGATTGGTTGATTAGCTGTAAGTAACGCTTGTACCTTGGGTGAGGTTCTGTATTATAACTTTTTTTCTGTATTATTAACGGGACATATTCTCTTTTCCAAAATAAATAATAATTATTATTTATTATTTTCTTTTATTACGTAATATACACATATTAATTATATTTTTAAATATTAGAAAAATAAAAGTAAAAAGCATTTAAAAATATAAAAATATAAAAAATAGTAGCCCACCGGTATCGGGAACAGGGTCCAAGCTACCGGTGGTCAGGGCTCCAGAGAGAGGAACCTCCTGACAATGCGAGCCGTGTCCAGAAGTACCGCTTTCTGAATCAAGTTCTTGACCCAGCTGCCTAACGAGAGCCTCCTTAGGTGTTGGTCGAGGCTCTTGGCTATCAAGCCATTGACAGTGACGACTATCGGCACAATGATCGCTGAATCCATATCCCACATGTCGACAACCTCGCGAGCCAAGTCAAGATACTTGATCTGTTTATCTTTCTCAGCTTTCACGAGGTTCTCGTCATGTGGGACCGTTATGTCAACAATCATTGTGCGCCGCTCTACTCGATCCACCACCACTATATCAGGCTTATTTGCGACAATAGTCCTATCAGTGATGATGGATAAATCCCAGTACAATGTGATATGTCCATTTTCGAGAACTGGGTCAGGCACTTACCTGTAGTACGGCACTTCCGATTCCACAAGGCAGTATTTCAGAGCAAGTTGCTGATGGATAATCCTGGCTACTAGGTTGTGCCTATGCAAGTACTCTTCGTTAGCTAGACGAGAACACCCGGAGATTATGTGCCTAATTGATTCGCCTGGACGGTGGCATGCCCGACAGATGTCAACCGTGCCGTCTTTCACAATAAATCTCCGGTAATTGATCGTCATTATTATTTTTATTATTTTTTTTTTTAATTTATTTAATACTAAATTTATGTGCACACATAAAATACACACGTTTGCCATTCTGAATAAAAAATGCATGTGCTCGAAGCGAGCATTCGTCACGTCTGGTGTATCGCTGTTTTGTAACCAAGCTCGCCTCGGATGATACATTACAAACAAACATTGCAAGTCAGTCTCCTTTAAACTCTGGCAAACAAACATTTTGTCGATTCGCAAACCAGAACGAGACTACATCATCAGAAAGTAGCCTTTTGAAAAGCACTTAGGCACGATATTTTAAATATTATATTATAATATCTTTGAAAGGAAATTGTAAGTAACGTTACTCTCGCATGAAAAGTAGAAGTGCTGACCTCAACAGGTTTAACAAAAGGCAGCAAAAATCTTACCATTACGGATCTATGAGGGTACGAAGACATGTCGTCCCCAATTTAAAAATAGCCATCCACAAGGAAGGACTACCTACATCAGTGGATTGGTCACATTCACCTGTATTAATACCGACATAGGGTCTCAAATATCTTTTGTATGTAAAATGATATTGCAAGGCGCTTGTTTACGTTTAGATGTGGGATTTAGAGAAGATATTGATTATAAGGTCGAGATTTAAAACGTGACTTAGTATATGCTTTGGCCTCGTATTATTTGATAACCTATACAGCATGTACCTTTCAGAAATACGTTGTTATGTTCAACTAGCTTCTACCAGGGGTTTCACGTGTTCACATAAACCTTCCTCTTGAATCTCATCGTCTAGTGATGAAGACCGCATTAAAATCTGTTGCGGAGTTTAAAAGATCTAAGCGTACAGACGCGGGTAGCGACTTTGTTTTATACTATGTGAAGCTGGTGTAGTACAGACTATCAATCTAAACATCTTTCTTTCTACTTTCGACCCTAATATATGAGTTGGCCAATATTTTGCCACGTTTACGATGTTAGTCTTATGGAGAATTGTCCAGTTTAATGGTCTCTACCATACCCTAAAGAGCGCACCGACCTTCTGTCGCTTATCGAAGCGTGGCGGCTCTGACTGGAATGGGCGTCTCGCGCGCTAATTTCATATTATTAAAACAAATACACATTTTAAAAATGTAGAATACATTATACGTTCAAGAAAACATGTACTTTATTTATATTTAAAAAAAAAATGACCTTTCGTGAAGTATTTACGCGGTACTAAGGGTTAATTTTATTTTTTAGCGATCACATTGGATGATTTTTTTTCTATAAAGGAAACTATTTGTAATCGTGTTTCTAAAGTGTACGGTTCATATAATGATTTCTTCAATATCCTACATATTAATTGCATAAATAAAGGTTAAGTAATAACAATGCAGCAAGGATATCATACTAATGTAATTATATCGCAAATCCTTCGGGGCGCTCTTAAATATAACCAGACGTTTCTGACACAAGTTGTATGTTGTTGCACACGTATTTTGTCAGTTATGCGATAGTGCTAAAGTGTCAGGAATAATACTTATCTCATGAAATTAGCTTATACTACTTAGTCAGAGCACAAGCTAAGTCATATTTATTAGTTACAACCTTAATTTTAGTATCTTCACCGAATTTAACGTATTATATTCCAATCTTATTGTAAATTACACATCTGATCATACACAAGCCGGTTGCGAGTACTGAACCTGATCTTTCTGAAGAACATCACCAATTAGGTCACTACATGATCTCCTAAGGCGTCCCTCTCCGGCGTGTCCAGTCACATCTGCCTTGTAAATACATTTTGTAAGCCGTCCTTTAGTCATCCTCTTAACATGACCAAACCATCTAAGCATTAATTTCAGATGTATGAACGTATGTAAACGAGGCAAAAGGAGTATGTATTTAAATTATATGTTCTAGCCGTTTAGGTTTGAAACTCTAGGACCATAGGGTCCGAGTGCTCTCTTAGTTTTTCGAGACAATGCCAAGCAGCTGGTCGATTTTTCGCGTGACCAGACCAGCCAGCCTATTTTTGGCCAAAGAATCACCAGGGCCTAACAACGTGGCAATTCTGCCAGCTTTTTGAGCAACTATCCTGTTAGATCTTTATTGTAAATTATTGTAACACCATGTACACCATGTTTTATGCAAATAAATACTTACTTACTTAATTTTTTGAAGCCCTGTGTTTCTTTTTTCTATATTCTTGTACATTTAGCTTTTAAATTATATCAACATTTTAAGATAATTAAAGTTCTAACAGTTCAATTATGTCGTGGAGTATCAGATAATACTGAAAAATTTAGCTCACTAGAAACTATGTCGCCAGAATTTTGTTTCAGACACTCAAAATTCACAGCCTAGCCATTAGACCTTCATCGTTAATTTACGTGATTGTAAGGGAAGACTTTCATCAAAACTAATAGCACTCAAAGTGAAATTAAAATGAGAAATGTAGACCATTTATAACTTTTCGTACCGCGTAGATGCTGTGATGGACAGTTTAGCTAAAATATTTAAACTTATCTAGACTACAGTCTGACAGGGGATCAGAATTTGGGAATAGGTAGCTTGTATTATTTAAACTAAAACAATGTTCGGAGTGGTATTAAATCGTAAAATGAGACAGTACTTTTGAATAATAAGGCCGTGTTCAGACAACATTAAAAGGGCGAGTGTTTTGATTAGATTTAAATGTTATTTGAAATTATTGTCAATGATAAATGTAATTTATGTTTGTCATAAGATCAAACAACTCAAAATATTTTACCAATAAATAATCTAGACTATGATCTGACAGCGGACTAGAATTTTTAAACAGGTACCTTTTAATATATAAGCGGTAGCGGTATTATATCATAAAATTAGAAAATATTTTTGAACTATAAGGCCGTGTTCAGACAAAATGAAAAGTTTCGTTTTGATTTAGGTTAAATGTAATTTCCAATAATTGTAAGTGATTAAAGTCGCTTATGTTTGTTATCAGGTGAAACTACTTAGAATATTCTCCCAATAAATAAATATCGACTAAAATCCTCCTGATAACAGCGTCTTACAAGCGATGCTTTAATATTTAAATCACTAAGTAAAAACATTATAAACAGCGTCGTTTATTTTCATTTAAACATTATACAGCACCTATCAATTCATGACCGCCATCAACATAAACGAGAACGATTCCTTAAAGCTGGGAACAGCCATTATAATTTAAACCACCCCATCACCTTTAAGGAGTTCAAACACTCCCAAACCGTTTAACGGGAGAACTTTTGTTATTTCAACGTACGTTAAAAATCTACCAGGCTCCCATAAAGATAAAGATCTCTCCCCAACGTTAACACAAGCAAATTTGCTTATCGACACATGATATGATATGTAAAATATGCACAAGAGCAACGTCGGGCCGAGCTTTCAAATGCGAAGAGCAATTTACATTTTTACCTCGCTTCCCTACCATTGTTACCATTACGGAGTTTTCCGAGGCTCTAATCCTGAATATGAAAGGAAATATATAAAACTCCTCTCCCATATTTCCTTTAAAGTGACGGAAAGCTGCTTATCCTGCATTCAGGAAGTGCTAGGAAATCATACAAAGAAAAGATATAAGCGAGTCTTAAATCTAGTAATGTGTTCGTTCTTATATCGTCGTAAACATAATCCTATTCCGCTCTATGCGAAGGTTGATCGAAATTCTCATAATATAATATTAAATAAGTAGGAATACACTATATAAATAAACATTCGACAGTTTAAACGGTATTCTATGGCGGCACGATAATGTCAAGGAAAGACATTGAGTTATAATTTACAGTCTCTCTTGGCGAGAGATAAGTAACTAGGGCCGTCGAATATAGTTGAAGTTTAGTAAGAAACTGATAAATATTTTCGAATAAAATGTAATGTTTTGTTTAATTTAACGCGAAACAGAAATAAAGCGGTTTTAAATGACAAGTTTTTACAAAGAGATAAATTATTGACAACAATATGGTGACCTCTTGTCATTGCATACATACATAAACCTCACACCTTCTTCCCTTGGGGTAGGCAGAAAACTACAAAATGCCAGCGGCTGAGATCCTTACATATTCCTTTTGCCTCGTTTACGTTCAAACATTCTGGTCACACGTACGTGTCTTTTATCGTTAAGGTCCCAGTCATCATTTCAGCCGTAAGACGTCCACTGCTGGACTTAGGCCTCCCCCAATTTGGGAAAGGCCTAATCGTCCTAAACTGACCTAATCGCCACGCTTGGCAGGCGGGTTGGCGATCGCAGTATGGTGGTAAAATGCATAGAGAACGCTACTGCCCATTCTCTAGTAAGTCCCTTAGTCGCCTTTTACGACACCCACGGGAAGAAATGGGGTGGTGTTATTCTTTACGTCCGGCACCACACGGTACCCAGTAATCAGACATATTACTTACAGCGACTAAGTTCGGCCTAGGCAGATATGATCATAACTAATAACGGGCCTCTTATAACTGATACGGTAAAACTAAGTACATACCGAACTAAAACAATTTGTCACTTGTATGATTTATTGCAAATTACTATCTATGTAGAATTTATGAAGTAGATACAGTTTCAAATCGGCGATTAATCTTGAGACTGGGATACACAGCTTGAAGGATTTATGAAGGGATTGCTGCATTATAATAATAATAATAATAATATTCCACAACAATCACACAACGCCATCTAGTCCCAAGCTAAGCAGAGCTTTTGTTATGGGTACTAGACAACTGATACACATACTTATATATTTCTAAATACATACATATTATAGATAAATTACACCCAGACACAGAACAAATGATCGTGCTCATCACACAAACATTTGTCCTGTGTGGGAATCGAACCCACGACCTCCGGCATAGCAGTCAGGGCCACTAACCACTAGACCAACAGGCCTGCATTGATTAGTGACCATCTTCATAGCTACTCATACGACAGGCAAAAGGCTCCCGCAAACAGGCACGAAGTGAAAGCGCGACGCGACTTTCGTAGAACAATTTCTATGATGAAAACTTATTGGAAATTGTTCTAAAAGAGTCGAGTAGCGCTGTCCAGTCGCGCCTAACTGAACAGCCTTTAATCGTATCGAAAATAGTACATTTAGATAAGCTGGTTTGCCTTGCTCATGACAGCAAACAGCTGTCGGAAAAATAGCGGTCGTCTATTTGTGAGCAGCTTTTAGTGGATTCCTACTATATAACATATATTGTTGTTAAAACGTATCGAAAGAGAGTAAATAACTAAGCTTAACTTTTATGAATGCAATCGAAGATGTATGAAAGTAAACGAAGGTAAAGGATATAAGGATCGTACAGACGCCAGCACATCGAGCTACTACAATTTGTCAAATTTCTTCAATAGATTTTCAACTTTATCGCTAAAGCATTAGGTTAAAGTTTGATTGGGGGAATTTGACAGTTTCGGGTACATGATGTGCTGGCGTCTGTACAAGGTGGTTGTACTGAAGTTTTTACCTGCTCCCATTGAAAGAAGCGGCGAGTATATGTATGTATGTTAAGTATAAAAGACATCACACCTACTAGAATACATATCAATTCCTTTAAATACATATGCATAATTATATGTTTTTTCTACTAGATAGCTCAAGTGTATAGTGCAATACGAAGAATAAAGTTCAGTTTTAGCACTTATCCCACTTCTAATTATTAACGCAATTATTATTACGTATTCGAAATTTTAATCTGAGTACCTACAAGCCAGAGCAAACCTTAACTATACTCATAATGTCCTATTGTCCATTGCCAAAGCTATGTATACTCCCTAGAACTGTAGAATCAGACAATTTTCGTGCAAACTACGGCAATTACCGGGTCTGTTATCGTCCAGGTTGGTGAGCTTAATAGGATTGTCATTAGAATACAAAGTGGATGCTGTTACCATCGACCTGATAGTATCTACCACTAATCGGGCCGTAACTGTGAGGAGGGGGCTTTTTTTATCTGAAGACATACTGTCCCTGCTTAGTAGGAGATGTGATAAAAAAACGGACGTTAAAAGTGTTATTAATTGCTACTACAGAGTACTTAGCAGTAATTTAAAGTCAGAATCAAATAATTCATTTCAAATAAGCCGGGTGCTTATTAACGTTGTTTTGCAAAAAATAGAATCGATTCTAGTTGGTACTTCTAAAAGGTGGTTTCTTATGGAGAAGGATGAGGAAGAAAGACCATCGTTACTCTTTTAAAATGTTTTATAATATTTCGTATACATTAATAATATAATTATATGCGAAAACGATGCAGCTAGAATAAAAATACTATTACAGAATTGGTAAAAGAGAAATAAAATAAAGCACAACAATTTAATTATGTGATAGATACATAGAGATACTTAGTGCTCACATATTGACAAATATTGTAAAGGCAGATGAGTTTCCTTTATTTCAAAAAGTAAGTATTTGAATATAGAACCTATGTCATAAAAATTATAAATATTTAAATAATTGCAGTTAAATTAGCGTTTACTTTTTACTATAACAAAAAAGTCTAGAAGATATACTCCCTACAAATTAACCGTTACGTACTTCTTCAAGCACGTGATGATCTTAAATGTTCCAGAGAGCTATAGTTCGGCACAGCAAAGAAAAATATATCTGTAAGTATTATCAACAGCAATAACTAAACATACAAAATACATCAATGTACCTAGAAAACAAAGAACAATTAAACCGTGGATAACTCCAGGACTTCTAAAATGTATCAAGCACCGAGATAAGCTGCACGTAAAATCTAAGAAGTCACCTAACAATTTAATACTACGTGTTACCTATACGCGCTATCGGAATTACTGTAATATGCTACTGCGTAAATTAAAGAGGACTTATGAGAAGAGTGAGCTAGAAAAATCTAGGAATAATCCTAAAGCATTGTGGAAAACTATTAAGGAAATAACCAATACAGGTAAAATATGCTCTAGTCCTGTTGAACTGCTCAAAATATGTGACAGTCCTGCATCTTCCCTCAACAACGTCTGCTCTTTCTTCAGCAATATAGGCAAAAATATGGCTGCAAAAATAATTAACGACCCATCTAAAGCGCATTTAAACCGCGAGACCATTCGAGAAGGTAATAACATAACTCTGAAGCCGCCTGTCAATTCACTTGCTATACAAAAAGTTGACGAATGTGACATAGACACTATTATACTACAGATGCGCCATGACTGTGCCGTGGGTTGGGATGGTATATCTTCCTCGCTTCTTAAGTCATGTCGTCATATACTAGTGTCACCGATAACACACATCTGCAATCTCTGCATTGAAACAGGAGTTTTTCCAGATTCTCTGAAGAGAGCCATAGTCCATCCAATTTTTAAGGGCGGGAACAGAGGCTGTGTCGATAATTATAGGCCGATATCAGTACTGTCGTCGCTCTCTAAAATCCTCGAGAAGATTCTTAATCAAAATCTTAGAAGCTTTCTCGATAAATACAATATTATAGCGGACAATCAGTACGGCTTCCGGTCAGGAGTCTCCACTGAAGATGCAGTTTTGGATCTAACTCAATCTATTGCCAAGACTCTGGACAGTAGAACAAAGTGCCTTGGTATATTTTTGGACCTGTCAAAAGCCTTCGACACAGTTTCTGTTCCCAAATTAATATCCAAGTTGGAGTTTTTGGGTGTACGTGGTATAGCTTTGGAAATCTTCAAAGATTACCTGAGGAATCGCACCCAGTTGGTAAAGATTGGCTCTAGCTTCAGTGATGAAGAGGTTGTGTCGTACGGTGTCCCCCAGGGAAGCATTCTAGGCCCCACCCTTTTTCAAATTACATAGATGACCTTTGTAGAATGTCAATACCAGCCTGTAAAATCTATGCGTATGCAGATGACACAGCGATTCTGGTTGATGGGCCCTCATGGGAAGATGTGAAACGAAAGGCCGAATTTGCAATGTCTTCAATTATGAACTGGCTTGGCCTTAACTTGCTGACATTAAACCTAAAAAAGACGTATTACATACCCTTTGCGATCCGGTCTAATTCCAAACCTCCCATTAGTTTCACAATAACGGCTCACTCATGCCAGAATCAGCTAGTCTCGTGCTCATGCCCTCCCATTCCCAGAGCAGACAGTGTCAAATACTTGGGTGTGCATATAGACGATGGACTAAAATGGGACAAACAACTCGATACCCTAACTTCTCGAACACTTCGTCTTATACATATTTTCAAATCTCTCCGAGAATCTGCCGGTTTTGACATTCTAAAAATGGTGTACTTGAGTCTATGCCAGTCTATTATTAGTTACTGTATAACTGTATGGGGTGGAGCCGCGAAGACCTATCTTATGAGAGCAGAAAGGTCCCAAAGGGCTGTACTTAAAGTTATGTTAAGGAAACCCTACAGATACCCTACAGCACAACTTTACGCTGATTGCAAAGTGCTGACAGTACGGCAGCTGTTTATTCTCCAATCTGTCCTGAGGATACATGCCCGCTTACCTCCCTCTGATCCAAGAAAGCGTACATATGTTCCCCCAGGTGTACAGTATAAAACCTCATTTGCAAGACGTCAATACTATGTCTTAAGCCATCATGTTTTCAAAAGAATACAGAAAGAACTAGACATAATAGACCTAAATAAATTTAATGTTAAATCAAAAACTTCTGACTGGCTCAAACAGCAGGACTATATTAAAACAGAGTCTTTACTAGTATCATACTTCGCTTGACATAATACTCACACTCACACACACATAAACATTTTACACTCTCCCTTTCCCTTCTCACACACACACGCATGTACACACCTCAATACTCTCACACATTTGATTAATATTAATATTCATTTGTACTGGTAGATCATCACACTTTCACTCTTGTATACTTAGTTTTATAAAATTTAAATTTTGGCCGAGCACTGTCTCTTAAGATACAGGTTTCCTAGTTTAAGAGACAGGGTTCACTATTTCTCTTGTATGCATAGACTTTTTTTTTTTTTCTTTTTGTAGACCTAAATCTTCTGTACACAAGCTATGTTTTTATGCTCACTGTATTCATATCGCATTGTATTGAACTGTGTCTGTGTGTATTATTTATTTGGGATAAATAAACAATTTTATTTTATTTATTATTTATTACATCTTTTGAAACACGCTCAACAATTCAAAAGTGAGAAGTACACGAATTTACATAGTATCATTTTTGCGGAATTACTGTTGATATTACAGCGGAAATACGTGGCGGGGAACGCCCAGGGGAAATGCCTAGCTCGCACTCGGCGACAAAGACTTTCGGCGACGATGACACCTCTAATGAAAATTGGCTATCGTCTGCGCTTTTTACTCCCATGTGAACGCAGCTTTATGTACGGGATGACACTTAGAAAAATGTTGCTACTCTAAATATTTTAATTTTAAATGGCAAACTTTTTACGCCACGTAACAAAATGAGACGCAGAAATAGAATATAAGTTTTTACTGCTACTGAAAATAAAAAGTAGCTTAAAGTTTTTCGTCTTTGGCAAATAAACCGTGGTGAAACGAATCCTCTGACATTTCCACGTTTGAATGCTATTTCTCACCTCAATAACGTTACATAACTTCCCACCTAACCTTGGTTACCAGCCAATATCTCACCCTCCCAGAAGTTTCCTAATAAAAGAGATATCACCTGCCAAAGCGACTATCTAGTTGTTTCTCCCAACATTATGTTTTATTCAAAGGAAAGTGTACGGCGGTCAATAAAAACGTGGGTGTGTCATATTTATACATCGCAGGGGGAATTCGAGTGACTCATAACGTGTGGGAAGACATCTTGTCGGTATAAAGTTAAATATACTTCATACTTGATAATAGCTGATCATCATCAGCAGCCTAAAATGTTCCCCCTGCTGAGAGCGGGTTGGAAGATGTCACATTTCTACGAATTTTTGATTCTATGACATGCCGGTTTCTGCCAGGGTCACGAGATCTGTTCGAAAGAGTTACGTGGCCCTGGCATATGGACAACTGAATGAACATGGGTGGGTTTTAGTCAGTAAAAGTCTGACACGCCCTTCCGCTCCACCCTAGAGCGGGAGACGTCATTTGATGATTTCCCACCCACAAAAAAAAGACATGCCGGTTTCCTCACGAGGTTTTCCTTCACCGTTTTAAGAGCCGTGGTGGTGATAATAACTGATATTTATATTTATTACGAGCTTCTGACCGCGACTTCGTCCGCGTCAAATTTTTGCTCCCATGACCCTTCCCGTCGCATCGAATTGCCTGCCAGTCTTCGTCCATTTTTCGTTGCTACTCCGCTCCTTTTGATTGTAGCGTGATGTTACATAGCCATATAGTAAATAGGCAACCCAACACAAAAAGATTTTTTCAATTCAGACCAGTAGTTCCTGAGATTGGCGTGTTCAACCAAACAAACAAACTCTTCAGCTTTATAACATTAGTATAGATTGGGTTAAAAAAAATGAGTATGCACTTTAAAAATTTTGTTTAAACTATTCGTCGAACAAACTCACAGGTCACAATTTATTTTAAAGCTTCATACACGAACTGACGCCGTCTTCCTATTGGAGAGGCAGAAACTACACAACGCCACCTGCTATGATCCTTACATACTCCTGTTGCCTCATACATCTGTCATACTTACGTCTCATACAAGCACTTCGGTTATTATAATAAGAATAATAATATCTTAGGACAACCAACACACCGTTATCTGATCCCAAACTAGGCAGAGCCTGTACTATGGCAACCAGACAACTGATAAACATACTTATATATTTCGAAATAAATACATACATATTATAGATAAATTACACCAAGACACAGAACAAATGATTGTGCTCATCACACAAACATTTGTCCTGGGTGGGAACCGAACCCACGACCTCAGTCTTAGCAGTCAGGGTCACTAACCACTAGACTAACAGGCCAGTCGAGCCAGTCGGTTACGAGTACTACGTAACTGACCTTTCTGAAGAACATCACCAATAAGGGCGTCCCATCCTGGCGTTTCCACTCACATCTGCCTTGTAAATACCTTTTGTATGCCTCTTCTCTTTTAAAGTTCTTTCTACCTTGGTCGCGTGGACCTGTCCCGACATTCACGACATATTATAAGTTGGGATCACCAAATACCTACAGGGCAATCCATTGATATGGGTCAGTATTAAAATTCTGAAAAATGAAGAGTTTACTCTGTGGATCGTATCTAAAAAAACATGTCATGTGTCGTGATATATTTTTTTCCTAAAAATACCGGGTATGGTCAATTCATTTTACACTTTATTTAGTGAGAAGGCCACTGAAAATGTTCTGCTTCCAAAAGTGCCCCAACATCATCATTTATTATTACCAGCCTAGCCGTCAAAATATGACCATGTTTTTAGGGTTCCGTTGCCAAATGACAAAAAACGGAACCCTTATAGATTCGTCATGTCTGTCTGTCTGTCTGTCCGTGTGTGTCACAGCCACTTTTTTCCGAAACTATAAGAGCTATGCTATGCTGTTGAAACTTGGTAAGTAGATGTATTCTGTGAACCGCATTAAGATTTTCACACAAAAATAGAAAAAGAAAACAATGATATTTGGGGTTCCCCATACATAGAACTGAAACTCAAAAAAAAAATTTCATCAAACCCATACGTGTGGGGTATCTATGGATAGGTCTTCAAAAATTATATTAACGTTTCTCTCATTTTTTTCTAAGCTGAATAGTTTGCGCGAGAGACACTTCCAAAGTGGTAAAATGTGTGTGTCCCCCCGTAACTTCTAAAATAAGGGAATGATAAACAAAAAAAATATATAAGATGTACATTACCATGTAAACTTCCACCGAAAATTGGTTTGAACGAGATCTAGTAAGTAGTTTTTTTTTTAATACGTCATAAATCGTAAACCACAATTTACCTTTCATTCAGTCAACTCAAATATAAAAATTAAAAAAAAAAAAATCATAAACATAAACCTTATGCATAAACCTTGTGAATACCTACAGGTTTGTAGGGAACCCTCTGTGCGCGAGTCCGACTCGCACTTGGCCGGTTTTTTTTCTAAATTATTAGACAAAAATAGCTAATAAAAAAAGCAAATATAGCTTTCTCCATTCCTTCTACATATAAACTTGAACTGCACCCAATTTCATACCCCTCATCCGCGTAATTTCCGTATAAAGGGGGTTTTATTTCACGTACTTATATAAAGAATATAAAAATTTCTGAAAAATGATATTTTTCCTGATGAAACCTCTTTTGTTTTAATGTACGTTTTATTTCTTTCTTCTCGGAAGTTTCTCGGTCGTAGTTAATAGCATTGCGGGTTGTAAAATATCAACGGTTTTATAATTTGTGCTTGCTTGTGTATGTGTGACTATACCAAATCCAATGAAAGATCTTGACATAGGTACACAATTACAAAAAGGTTGTTCTTAATTCATTAAATATAAAAGCATATTACACAATTAATGAGTACCTACCTAGACAATTAAAAATAATTTATTGACATTTGTTTCAATAATTTTGTTGTTCTAATTTTTTTTTTTAGTTTGTTTTGATGTATTATTACTAATTAATCAAATTTATAATCAGACTTTTTGTGCCACGTTGGCGGCAAGACAGCGTTCATTTCTTTCATTAATATTGACATCTATACTTTAAGTGTGTTCTACAAATAAAACTATTTGAATTTTATTGTTCTTGTATGTTCTATGAATTATGATATATATATCGATTTACGTTAACAGAGGGGCCTATAAATTAATATTCTCAACAAGAGTGTCTTAATGTTTTTTTACAGTTAGTAGTAAATTTTTAATTCCATAAAAACAACTAAAAACAATATTTCATAGGTTTTAGCAATCCAAATTCGATTCCACAAATCTAGATGAAGAATTTACTCCATACACGTATATAAAATGGGTAAAAAATATCTGTTTCGAATTTAGTATTCCGACGCTCACTCGGCTCGATCACCAGATTAAACTAATACCCTATAAATCGTGTGTTGTCTGTACTCCACTAAATTACATACAGACCGTCCAGGATAGCTTGGTATGCGGCGAAACATATTGAAGCTTTATATGCTGTTAAATTCTTCCCGAATTTACGATCACCATATTAAGTATATGGACTAGACACCATAGAACATCACACACACACCATACAATGTGTAGCCAAATAAAAATAAATGTTTACCACTTTAATACGTTTTTTTCGATTTTTTTTTATATCAAAGTTGCTTCCTTCTTTCTGTCCCTAAGTATGCTTAGACCTTTAAGACTGCGCAACGGATTTTGATGCGATTTTTTTTAATAGATATAGTGATTCAAGAGGAAGGCTTATACGTATAATACGCGGACAAAGTCGCGGGCAAAAGCTAGAATGAAATAAGATAAAGTTAAATAATATTTAAAATAGTTGCAAAAAACACGTAATTTGGATTAAATAAAAAAGAGAATACGAGAAAATATATTTACGTGACGATACCGAACCTACCTAACCTGTCCTAAAACCAGAAATTTGATGACATGTGACGTGTACTAACCGCACTGGGCTCAATGGACTACGGCGCACTCTCTTTATCATAAGGGAGGCCTGAGTTCCAGCAGTGGGAGCAATATTGGCTGAATATGATGTTATACATGTACTCCTGTGGTGCGAACTTGTATCTAAGAAGCCAAGTGCTATGCCACAAGTGCCAAACATTAACTAATAAACAAAAACTAATTTGAAAAATGTGTCAATTATGTAATTTTGTTGACAAATACTTTGCATTTTCTGTTATATCAAATAACCCTTACTAACATACTGGGGTGAAATTGCGTACCACACACAGAAATAATGACTTTAATTTTGACAGCTCAACAATAGATTCATTATTTTATGATGGATTAGCAGATGGCAGATGACTCCACCCTGGAGTATATGGGCACGCCACAATTGCGGCGGTAAGTCTCTTTGAGGAGTGGATAGAGAGGCGCCACGGCGTCCTCACCTTCCGCCTGACGCAGGTTCTCACCGGGCATGGGTGCTTCGGGGGGTTCCTGTTCAGGATAAAGCGGGAGGAAACGCCCGCGTGTAGCCACCGTAAGCGCGGGCTTGCGGGCGGCGATCAATGGGTAGCTCGCTGCCCGATAAGGACCAGCCTGTTCGACGGCACATAAGTTCCACGCGCGCCTCAAAGAGATGTCAGCAAACTGAAGGGGTCTGCTAGGACCGATGCCTGCCAGGGTCGCGAGATTGTTCAAACGAGATACCGTGGCCCTGGCATATGGTTAACTGAAGGAACACGGGTGGATTTTAGTCAGTAAAAGTCTGACATCCCGCTTCGCTCAGAGCGGGAGAAGTCATTTGATGATTTCCCACCCCCAAAAAAAACCCTACAATCGACACGCTAAGAAGAAGATGTATTAGCATATTGCTTATCCATTACCGCATATGTTCGCAATCTTTCAAAATAATTCAGTTTCTGATTGATAGTGTATTACGCAATTAGGATGCAGGTCGTTCCGCGCTCGTATCTACCTAACTCAACAGTCCATACATACGAGTCTAGATTCCTAAATCTGTAAGAATAATTTATTTGGTGGATGTGGGGCTATTACTTGTGCTGTCTCTACGGATTTTGGGAATTGATAAAAAACTAATGTTTTAGTGCCCGCAGACGGATTTTAAATTCTTCTTTCAACCTTAATATTTTATTAAAATTATAAGAAAACTGTTATAAGAATAATAATTGAATGAAAACCTGATTTTATTAAAATTATAACCGTTATAAGAAAAACTAATACGAATTGGAGCTTGTAATTTTAAGTACTTCATAATCTATTCAAATATTTTCTTTTGTTCATTTTATACTTTTTTGGAAAAGCTCTTTTTCTCGAACTATGTACTAACGATGGCTTAATTTTATTGATTCTACCACTTTTGCTAATTTTTTTTGGGGTCGGTTTCCAGTCTAACCAGCTGAGTATTTTACATGGAGCAACTTCCTACCTTTTTAAAAAATAATAATAATCTTTATTGGAACCAGAAACAGTACATTTCCAATTAAATTGTGTACGATAATAGCCACATTAGTTAAAAACTGTGTCGCAGCTATTAACGCCCACCTCTATGTGGAAGATGACAGTGTCCCAGATATTTAATGCTTTACAAAATAAAATTAATTTATAAGATAAAACTGAACTAATTAAAACTAAAAGTTAGTATGTAGAGTTTGTATGAGCAGTGTGGATGCATGTATGGTGTGTAGATGGAAAGTAAGTGCCGAGGTGTGGTGTGCATGTGTGTGTGTGTGTGTGTGTGAATGTAGCGTGTGTTGTGTGTGTGCATGTAGAGTGTGTTAGTGAGGAGGAGTGTGTGTGATGTACGTATCTATCATCTGTCCTCTACATCCCAGTTACTTGGTAACACGATACCTCTTGGTAAGACTTTTATTTTCCAACTTATGACATCTGACAATCCGTAACGACTGACAAAGGTCTACGAATGACAGCCGAGATCAACGGCTTATCGTTCTTATATCGTTGACTTACGACATTAAAGAAAAAGAACTATCACATGAATAAAAAACGTCGACACAGAATAAAAACATACATATAGTCGGGTAACACAAGTTTACGTTCCAAATATGGCGGGATAGTGATGTCCCGGCTTATCTGGTCGCGTCGTAAAATTGCCTGTGCAAAAGGGTTGTTAAGGCGCTTGTCCATTGGACTGAAAGCTTGGACGTAAATAATCTGAAATAGTACCGAATCTCGTGTCTGTTTTTTTTTGTAGACTTTTTGTTTATTCTTTTTGACTCTGTGTCGTCATTTGGTTCTCATTTAGGATGCTGTAAGTCATGGTAGGTATTAGGTGTTTTTAGGTTATAGTAGCTGATTTTAAGTTAAATATTTGGAATTCCATGTTGTTAGTGAGTGTTAAGTGCATATTAATTTGAATCTCCGGTATCCAATGGATCGAGTCCATTTTCAATATCTACTATAATTCTAGTAATATTATATTATATACTGTGTGAAAGTTTTTATGCTTGGATGTGCGTTACTCAATGACGTTACAAAGGCTGAACGGATTTTGGCGAAATTTGGCACACATATAATTTATAATTTGGATTATCTCATAGGATACTTTTTAACTCCGGTAGTACGTTCCCGTGGGATAATTTTTGACCTTGACGCGAGCGAAGCCGCTGGCAAAACCATGATGCTAATACTTATGACACCTCTAAAAGTTATACTAATTATTCAGCTGTGTTTAACACATCCATAACAAAGCATTTTTCTTAAGAATAATATTACAAAAAGTACCTACTTTAAACATGCTTATATATTCACATATTCATAGTGTTCGGGCCTTACAATTTTGATAAGCAAACAAGGGCGCTATTTACAACGTCTATCTCGAAAAAGGAACAAAATAAATCGAGATAAGCCTGCGGCCTTCCGGCTTCATTTTGTGAAAAAAAAAAAACTTGTTTACATTTTATCATGTTATTGCAGTGTGTGGAGACCTCAACTAGTCTATGGAATTGTGGCGGGAAACGAAATGAAACGTCATCAACTGAGAATGGACAACACTATTGTCCGTTGTTTATGGTTATAGTTTTTTTTCTTACCAGCTCGCTATTTTTTCAGTGTTGGTCCATAGATAAAATAACAAGCTTGAGTTGTGAGGAATACATAAGAATTATGATTTGATGATACTTTCCTTCTTTTTAAAAATATACATACATATAGTATACATATTAATAATATTAATTTAAGTCTGTTAGCAATGTTTGGTTTATAGCTAACAGACAATGGTGCCGATTCTCTTATTCACAAACTAAACTAAATTTAAGTTCAGTGCATCTTTTTCTTTCTATTTCATTAAGGAAAGGACAGAAGATAAATTTTAGTTTAGTCCTGTCAAATTAATCAGCGGTTGACGTAAATTGACGTAATTTTAGTAGGCAAGTTTTTAATCACGTCTAAACTTGTATGGAGTAGTGACAGGTGCTGATTAATTTGACAGGACTAAACCAAAATTTTTCTTTTGTCCTCTTGTTAATGAAATACAAAGAAAGAGATGCACTGTACTTAAATTTAATTTAGTTTGTGAACAAGGGAATCGGTACCAATGAGAGAAATTAAAGAAAAATAATAAAATGGATGAATGAATCGTTAGAATTATGACTACATTAATATTTTATGTAATTTAATATAATATCTTAGGACAACCAACACACCGTTATCTGATCCCAAATTAGGCAGAACCTGTACTATGGTAACCACACAACTGATAAATATATTTATATATTTTTAAATACATACATATTACAGATAAACTACACCCAGACACAGAACAAATGATTATGCTCATCACACAAACATTTGTCCTGGGTGGGAATGGGAATCGAACCCACGACCTCAGTCTTAGCAGTCAGGGTCACTAACCACTAGCAGGCCAGCTTCTGCACGCGACTTCGTCCGCGTTAAATTTTTTGCAGACCGGATCCTCCCAGTCGCCACGAATCACCTGCCCGTGCGAGGTCTTCGTATTCGTGACTTATTTCTTTTTAATCTGCTTCCTTTTTAAGACCCTTAGGAACAGATTAAAAAGAAATAAGTCTTAACCCTTAGGAGCACATTAAAAAGAAATAAGCGTGATATTATACAGTCTATGGCCTTCCTCGATAAATGGGCTACCCAACACTAAACGACGATCTTGAGATTAGTACGTTCAACCAAATAAACTCTTCAGCTTTATTATATTTAGATTTGATTACAATAAAAAACGTTATAGTAAGCCAACCTTAAAAGAAGTGTAAAGACATATGTAATTGCGGACTTTTTCTTAGAAAGTTTTCAGAGGAACGTTTCCGTCCTACATGATTGTTGCGTTACTTTAACCGTTTACGCAGCGCACGCAACGGAAGCTCTCAAAATACAAATACAAAATAGTTTATTTCTTTAACAAATACATGACACTGAAGTTGTGATTGGAGCCTCCTTTTGAGTGGACCTGTCCAGTCAGTCTACGCATTTGTCACTAATCGTGCAGCTCAACACAGAACTTAAGAAGCTCAACAATTCGACAAACAGTAACAAAGAAAGGACATTTGGGTAGGCCGCGTAAATTATTCAAACTGCCAAATCATGATTACAAATAACTTGAGAACATAAAAAAAACATTTTTTTATTTTTTTTAAATGTTTTTTAGTAAGGGGTTTTTATTCACACGGATACGTCAACCCCATTGTGCCTTATATTCTATTTACACACAACTATAAACCTATAATTATACTGTATTTTACTACACTACTATACATTATACTAACAAATAGAAAAGGGAATCGTTCCCAGACTTCTGAATTAAGCAAAAAAATAAAAAATCTTCACAATCAGAATACTTAAAACAATATAATACTTTACAAAGTAAATATTCCTACTAGAGCTTCAAGATCTTGACCTTTAGAAACTAGGTGGGTACTAGAACAGACCTAAAACTTTCAGTCTATAATTTAGTCTAGAAGTGCGGTCCCGCTTACCTGTAAACTTCATAAATACATTAACGTATGCGTCACGTAAATGTGTTCTCACGTGCCACTAACGTACCTTATCTTAAATAACTTACTTAGGTTGCTTTACATGCAAACCTGTGTAGGTACATACCTATTATTATTTACTTTAAGACACAGGTTGTATTATACTGGGTAGGAGGAACATCAACCCCTAATGACATATGGAATCTGTACATGAATCTGAACCTCCCTGCGTTGACATTTATCGGCGGTAACTTAAAAAAATATATTGATGTTTCATACATTTTGACCGCGTAAGTATTGCACTTTTCTATGCAAAAAATATTTTCTTTGTTAATGACGAAAACTTTCTGCGCTAGATTTAAGTTTATTTGTTGATTTTCCTGTCAACCTGTACATTCATAGAAGACATTATTGAGAACCTCCTTGTGGTTTAAAGACCTATTTATGTCCGCATATAAACATTAAAGTATTTCATCAAAATCTCTCTAGCTGTTTAGAAGGTGTTCAGTGACATGCATACATAAGAAGAATTAAAATAGGTGCCTGATATTTTATATTTCTAAATGAACGCCATGCCAATACTTTTCTTATCACAAACACAGAGTCAGTTTGCTTACTGACTATATAGAAGATATTACTAGAAAATCTCTAATTGCTAGTCAGATATCACAAATACGTATTAGGAAAATATAAAAATCTCTCAACAACTCGGTTCTGCCTGATCCAATATGGACCGATCCCTCATATACGCATCGAGTTGATTGCGCCATCTACAGCTGGGTCTTCCGTGATGTCGTGGTACGTTTTCAGGGACCTATGCTTTAGTGGTCTTAGCCCACAATACATCCGACATGCGGCAAACTCGACTGTTATTTGGGTGACGACTACAATTTGTGTCTTAGACCGCAGTATTGAGTTCCGTATTTGGTCGTAAGTTGAACTCAAAGGATACTACGTTCCATCGCTCGCAGAAATATGACAATCAATTACCACATAATATTATGACGACACGAAACATCTATCTATTCAAAATGAAAGCTAACATAATAAAACCAAGTTAGATGGTAGCAAACAAGGTGAATAACAAACTTCAATATTATGAGTAAACAAATCTTTTCTCCCCGAACGGATGGAAAGTTTTGAGCTACGCGTAAAGTTGGAATACATCAATAATATGAGAACTTATTTGTTACACTCTCATATTTAGATTTTGACGTGAAAGGAATACTTCTTTTACTTCTCCAGACCGTATTTCGGCAAATCGCGGATTTCGGTCAAGGAGGAAATGATAGTGGACAAGTGTGTGCGCAGACACAGGTGCCCCCTCTCTTCTCTCACTCTATAGTCCGATGGGATGACAAGTAATTCGATGCGACTGCAGAGAGATCAGGCGCAGGACCAACGGCTTAACGTGCTTTCTGAGACATGAAGGTATCACACCGCCAACTTCCAAAGTTCGAGCTGACTAAGAAATTCCTATTGGAGAAGCGGTGGGAGTAAAATTGTAGAAATCTTAACGTTACGTCAAGAAAGAGACAGAGAGAGTGAGATAATTGTCATGGTTTCCAAGTGTGTTTAAGGCGCTGAGAGGTAAAAATGAAAATCCAAGATCGCTGTTGCGTTTTTTTTTTAATTTTCTCATCGTGGGTGTCGTTTTCATGGTTTGTGAGGGTGCTGAAACCGATAGTGAGATCAAAATAAGGTTTGAATATTTTAAGATAGAGTCCGCACCGTTTTCATATATACCCCCAGCCTCACACTTTCTTTTGTTATAACTCTTTTTCCTGACTGAATTCACAATTGAAATGTTGCTATCCCAGCAACGCCTGAGAAATTAATTAGTTGATCACAACTACATCCAATAAGTCTAACGAGTAGTGGCAACTTCAATCTAATGAGCTCTGCTATACAGACTTTTGAGTAGCTATATGGAAAAAACTGTGGATAAAGTGCCTATTAAATATATAGGTTAAGTCAACAATACACTAGCGCGCCAACTTCGTATAAAGAATGCCAAAGACTACATAGAGTGTGTGTGAGCGAGTCAACTTTTAATGGAGTTTGTACGCGAAGTTCTGATGACGCCCGTCAAGTTACGAGGCAGTGACGTTAAACAATTGTAACGAACTCCTGAATAAAGTATATTGTTTGAAAGGGCCTGCGTAAGTTGATTTACTATCGTTTATTCACCGAAATATTGAGTTATATGAGCTTATTTATCCAGCTGTGTTGTCTAGTTAATTTGGTTAGGAGCTATTCAAGAAGGAGCTTCGTTAGAAACTGTTTATCTTGGGAGTACTCTTCCAATTTCTGTATTCCTGTCACTAAACAGATTGTTGCGTTGAAGTCTGAGAGTTTGGCAAAAGTACAGGTGATTGCTCCGTGTGGTGCCGGACCAAAGTAATAGTACTATCGCATTTCTTCCCGTGGGTGTCGTAAGAGGCGACTAAGGGACTTACTAGAGCGGCAGCAGCATTCTCTAACCATTTTACCACCTTACTGCGATCACCAACACGCCTGCCAAGCGTGGCAATTATAGCGAATCCCCCCTAAATTGGGGGAAGCTTATGTCCAGCAGTCTTACGGCTGAAATTATGATGAAGGACAGGTGATTTACATATCTCCTCCATTTGGAAATAGATTTTGTCTTTAAGTTATAATGAGGGAATCGTCACCAACCATACAAAAACTGCCGGAAAAACTAAGTACTACAGAATAAAGAATGGCTACAATACCGTGTCAAACAAAACATTGGAATCAGAAAAATGTTCGTAACTCCGTATGTACTGCCGGGATACGATCTGTCCAAGCGTGATGGATCCCTGCACCATCCCATTAGTTCGTCTGTTTTCTTCTACGATGATATCGCACTAGCGTTGATCCAGGCGTAGGCGTTTTACTAGAGGCTAAATTGACAAATTTTAGAAAGAAATGACTTAAATTAGCTGTGAAGACACTTTATCTCAACGAAAAGTATGTATTTTTTTTATGTTTGACCACTCACTATCCTACATGATGTGCTGTTTCTAGCCAAATTCTAATTATAAAAGTACTATTGCTTTTTAATAGCAGCCAACCGTTAAATACCAAAACACGTTCCATAAATATTTACTCTGTGGAAAGGAATAAAAAAAGAAAACCGTTCAAAAGATTCTTTACGACGACAATTCAAAAAAGGAATCGTTTCACCATGACCGATTATAAAGAATCCATTCGCGCGCCGATCAATCAATGTCCTTCGGCAAACAGGATGTTATTAAAAAAAAAAAGCTTTATAGGTACCTACATTACGCATTTAATTTTCGATTTGATGACGGAAAAGAACGAAGTTTGTCATATAAAGAAATAATTTAGCACTTTGAATTAAGAATTCTAAATACGTATTGAATACGGGCTATGGTAAATGGTAACGAGGTTTATATTTATTCCTTTGGAGGTAAAAACAAGTATGTATCTTTGTAATCTTATTTCGGGTAAGGAAACGGAGGTGAGTACTTTGTCTGAGAGGGAGAGCTTTACTTCAAAGTGTAGTTACAATCTACATCGGTGCATATATGTAGATCGCAGATGGATTGTCAAATCAGCGGTTTTACTCGTACATAACCGATAGCCGTTTTAATAAACAGCTCCGCTATATAAAACAGCTGAACGACGTTTTAGTGATTTTCGATAATTTCAAAACTTTAACACACAGAATTGCATAAACGTTTTACATTTATTAATGGGTCAAGGATTAGCGGTTATGTTAAACCGCGTAAAATGAAACGTCAAATTGTAGATTTTTAGTCCTAACTCTGACGTTTGTGACATTATTTGTGATGTCGCTGAAGACCAGCGCTGGGGCTCTGTCTCGTATAGGGTCACAGCATTATGCTGAGTGATGGCCGTTTTGCGTGGATGTGACGCATATATTCCCTCCCTCAGCTTTTTCTTTTTCTTTTTATGTGTGCGTTTTGTCTTTCTTTGGGTCATATTTACTGCAAATAAACATATTTTCTTCTTTCTTTATTTCATATTATAGCAACAATAAGGTAAACTTCAGTTAGCCGTCAAATTATATCTTCTGCCTTGAGTTCGAAACTTACATATTATATGGAATTTGATCATTTCGATTCCATTTCGAACAAACATGGAGTCGTCACGTATTGATACTAAAATAACTCATATCGGTTCCAACCACATTAGAAGTTAGTTTTAAGAAACGATAGCGGAGTTTGGGTTGCACGTACAAAACATATTGGGCTAAAGTTGCCTTGTTTATATTTTAAAGCGCTTCGGGAATATGCTCTCCTAGTACCAATATTGTGACTGTGTAATCTTCTGCAATATTTCATGAAGGGAATAAAAAAATTATAGTTTAAAAAAACTAAAAACACGCTTCCATTGAAAACCAAACTAAAAAGTACAAAATAATAGAAAAAAAGCGTGGGGTGCTTTTTAAGGTATTTTTTTATTGATATCAGGCACCCCACGCTTTTTTTCTATTATTTTGTACTTTTTAGTTTGGTTTTCAATGGAAGCGTGTTTTTAGTTTTTTTAAACTATAATTTATTTTCTATTTTTTAGGGTGTTTCGAATTTTGAGACGTATGTCAGCGTAGTTTGTGACAGTTTTTCTGCTGTCCTGGTAACCCTGGCAAGGATAATGGCACAAATTAGCTAGATTTTTACCGCTCGAACGCGTCACAGCCGTACGTCAACTAACTAACTAGCGCCCTCTAGCGGACTACATACAAAAGACGCTCAGGCAAGTGAAGCCTGTCCTGGTAATCCTGGCAAGGATAATGGCACAAATTTATGAAATTATTGCATTGTCATCGGTCCTTGACAGGTTTGCAAAGTTTGAATGAAATCTGGTCGTTTAAAGTGGGTCAAAATCGCGCTATAAGGAGTCGGTTACAACTGCCGGGGTCGCGTGATTGTTCAAAAGAGATACCGTGGCCCCGGCACTGGGCAACTGAAGGAACACGGGTGGGTTTTAGTCAGTAAAAGTCTGACACGCCCTCCCGCTCCGCCCAGAGCGGGAGAAGTCATTTGATGATTTCCCATCCAAAAAAAAAAAAAAAAAAAAAAAAAGGAGTCGGTTACAAACAAACATACAAACATACTAACATACAAACATACAAACATACAAGTGAAGCTAATATAAAGCGTGTAATAAATAAAGTATTTGATGGCCGTGATGGGCGGTCATATATGCAATTGGCGAAGTTTTAAAAATATTTTCTACTTGAATTTTGCAGTCAAAGTGAATTCTTACGGAGAAAACTGTATTTAAATGAAGCTTCCAAATGCATGTTTTATTAGCATTGGTAGAACGTTTGTGTTCAATGCATTTTCCTATGTTTGATGCAGAATAAGATTTTAAACAGACAGCGAAGTTTTGAGGCAGAGAGAATCCAGCATGTTTAGACCCTATATGCCTAATTTTAATTTAGTTTTTACTTTTTACTCATTGTTAATTTATTAAATTAAGTATTTATGCACTTACTAGCCTGAAGCACAGGTTCAACCTAGTTCAGGCAAATGAGCAACTGTGCTCTATTTTAATTTTTAAGTAATATTGTAAATGTGCCCATTTTTTAAAATAAATGATTATTATTATCTAGTTATGGCTGAGTTAGTACTAAAATCAAGGTATAATTTATTAGTTATGAAAAGTATCAAGAATGTTTAACACTTATTAGTCTAAGTCTCAATTCAAATAGCGATCAGATTCTATAACTAACGCTGCCATGCCCTACATACGGGTAAAAATAATGAAGTTATATATATCCAGGTAGTTCCATATGATCAATCTCTCAATGAACCGAACTGGAGTGAACGAATGAAAATCGATGAAGTGTTATTTATTCATATCGAACTTTATTGGGTCAAGGTAGTGCGAGGGTTAAAAATAAATCTTCATGCCAAATGAAAAAATAGTTTTTCTGTAGTTAGTACCAGGAGCGGAGAAATGCAAAGTATGTCTTCGAAACGCTGATGGGTTTAATTAAAAAATGACAGATATCAAAAGTATCGGCGAAATAAATAACATTTCTGTATAATTTGTGAGAGGTATCATTTGTTTGTTTGTAACTTTCTATGTAATATCTGAAACTACCAGTTGGATTTGAATAATCTTTATGTATTTGATAGCCAGATTCCTTAGGAAGGTTGTAAGTTTAAAATCAATCTACAAACCTTAGGAGCCAAGCCCAAAAAAAGTCAAAAAGACCGCTACCCGAAAACGAGGAAATAGCGCAAGCCGGTAATGGGATGCGACGCGTTTGATCGGAGGACGAAATTTCACGTAGACGAAGTCGCGGGCTGAAGCTAGTATATTATAAAACAAAGTCCCCCGCTGCGTCTTTTGTCTGAACACGCTAAACTCAAAACTACAGAGCAGATTTTATAAGATTTTCACTAATCGGCGGAGTGGAATTCACGGAGAAGGCTAGGTGTTTATTGAAATTTGAAATATGACTATGATTGTTGAATATTTGTATAAAACAATTAAAAGATTATATAGGTTACACAGGCTTGTCTGCTTAACTAGAGGCTCCAATTAATAGTTATTAAGTTTTCCTTTTTAAAATAATAAACCAATTTTCATTTCGGATAAACTATAACGTGTGTCGTGAAAACCGATAGAGTTACACGAAAACAAAGGTTGGTATATTCCATATACATCCACGCGGGCGAAGCCGTGGGAAAAGCTAGTATTAAATAAAGCAAAATAAAACGACAGTAATCGCGTCTCCAATAAAATATGTCTGCTCGAAATCAATATTGGATTATAAATTGACTCAGCGTATATCGGAGCCGACCACGGCCAAACGGTATTTAATATTTATACCTTTAGAGAGTTAAATGTACATTTGGCCTTTTTCAACCTTCAATGGAATTGGTTTCTAGTCTAGCTGCTAGATACGGCTGAATATCAATATTTTAGCAGTAGCGACCTCGGTCTTCGCTAACAGTTTGATTTAAGTAATAGTACTATATACAATGTCTAACATAATTCGCGCAAGACCTCATACTCCTCAATTAGAGTATTGATTTAAAGTCGTAATAAAATGACTTCAACTTATTTTTTTTAAACTGTTGTTATTGAGAAAAACGTGTTGGACCTAGCATTCTTTAATGCATTTAAAATTGAGTCTTACTGCCTTGCGATAAGACTCCATTTACAGCAACATAACTCAAAATACAGCGTTATGCTGAGCAAAGGCCTCTCCCAAATCATCCCAGCATCCTTTTCCAGGTTATATTACCGCAAAATTTAAGGGTTGACAATCCTGTAGTCCTGAAAAAATATATTTGAGTAGGTTGTAGTTGAAGTCCTGAAGCGAAAATAATACGATGAAGTATTACCAACACCAAAGTAAACAGTACCTAAGTTGGTACTCAAATAAACTTCTCTCTGATTTGGTATTCCTAAACTAACCCGAGAAGCTCTGTTCAAACTATGTATTCCTAGTCCTTAAGGAAAAATATTCCGATATTTTATTTCGGGATAAAAATAGGAGAACGATTAAACATAATATCTTACCAATTAAACAATAGGTATACTTATTGTATTAGCAACAACACTATCCACTTATTAGTAATATATCTATCATAATTGAATGTGTGCTAAATACAGTCTACACGTAGTTTATGGATAGGCTTTTAACTAGCAAACTTGGATAAACAGTTGCCTCAGAAATGGGACTTGATCATCATTACAAAATGCTTTGCGAAGAATTTAAACCAAGTATTGTTTCCTATAGAGAAAGGAGATGTTGTTCCGATATATTGACAATCATACGTTATTTTTGCACAAGAAATTAATTCTATCACCTAAGCAGAACAGTGATATCTACCTGTCTATCTATCAGTCACAGGCCTCTAATCTCGCCTGCCAGGGTCGGAATATTTGTTGGAAAGAGTGACCGTAGCCCTGGCATAGGCAACTGAAGGAACATGGGTAGGTTTTAGTCAGTAAAAGTCTGACACGCCTTCCCGCTCCGCCCAGAGCGGTAGACGTCATTTGATGATATTTTCAAACCAAAAAATGGCCTCTAATCTCAGTAATTATGACAGATCTGACAATGCAATCAGAGGAAACTTCATGTTTTACATCTCGAACACAAACAGAAAATGCGTTTTACACACGACATGTTAAGAGTTGGCGACTCACTCCAATGACCATTCTTATGCATCCTGTCCCATGAGCGTTTACTTTTAAAACCTTGTAGTGAAGCCATTGTACATTGAGAACTTACCCTCGCCAAACTTCATAACGTCGCGTGATGAGAATTTCATACACGCTTGAAAAAAGGTTAAGGCCGGGTGGCACCGTTTTCACCTGTTTTAGAATCGGTTTTTAATAGGCAAATTATTACGTCCAGAATCTGAAAAAAATATATATTAAAGATACATTCTTTCTCCTTAGCTTGTACCCGATCAAAACACGATACAATCAAATTTACTCGATAGAAAAAAAAGCCGAACTTACTTCGATTTGCAGTTTTTTAACAAGCCTAATTTCATTTTAAAGAAGTACTAATACTCCTATTTTTCTATAATTAGTATCAATGTATAGGTAATTTATTTTAGAATCGATTGAACCCGATCAATTTTTTTCATTTTATTTCTAAAAAAAAATATCGATCGTTCAAGTGATTTTTGATCGGCGCGTCGCTTGCCACTACTTGCCAGTGTCCTGCGAGACGTTATCGAGGTGAGACCTGTGACAATTTTTTGCGCGCGCGCTTCCTTTCTGCTGCGTAAGTAATAATAAGAGAAAACAAAATAAATATTGTTTTCAAGAATTTATATAGACCATTGTTGGTTAAGCTTTTGTTTTGTGTGTGTGGTTCTCATTGTGTAAATATTTGTAAAACTTTAAAAACAATGTTGCAATCCGATGCAATATTATTATGACATAGAGCTGATCTGATGATGGAGCTGGAAGTTGTCCATAGGATCTCTGTAATTAAACGACGCAGCCCCATCGAGATTGGGCTCGTTTGATTCGTCTTGACGAGAACTTTGATACTATATGGTAACCAGGGTCTGATGATGGAGCTTGAAGGTGGCTATAGTAACTCCGTAATTAAACGACGTAACCCCATCAAATTTGGGCTCGTTTGATTCGTCTTGATGAGTATCTTGGTAGGCGTGAATAGAAAGAGGTCGAAAATTATTCCGCGGCAACGTACTACCGGGGTAAAAGGGACCCAATGTGATAATCCAGATTATAAACTATCTTGGTGCAAAATTTCATCCAAATCTGTTCAGTAGTTTTGCGTGAAAGAGACACACACCACCATACATCCATCCATACTTCCATACACCCATACTCACAAACTTTCATAATAATATTAGTCCAGGTTATAAACTATCTGCTTGGTAATTGGAACGAAGTTCCTTATCGCGCATTGTGAAAGGGGGCTAGACGGAAAAAAATCTCACGAAAAGTTATAACGACACTTTTTAACCGACTTCAAAAAAAGGACGAGGTTTCTCAATTCGACCGTATATATTTTGTTGTTTGTATTTGTTTGTATGTTGTTGTTTTTTTTGTTGTGAGTAGAGAGAGAGAGAGGGAGAGAGAGTGAGAGAGGAAGAGAGGGAGATAGAGAGAGAGAGAATATTTTTGTTGAGTGTATACAGGTTTTTTGTACAGAATAAATAATAAAAAAATTATAACAATTATGAATCCTGGAAAGGAACTTCGTTCCATCCGGGTGTCCCTTGACACCTCCAAAGTTTTTTTTTTTTTTTTCATTCAAATGCGTTCAGTAGTTTTTGCGTGACAGAGTAACAAACATCCATCCATACATCCACACTCACAAACTTTCGCATTTATAATGTTAGTCCAGGTTATAAACTATCTGCGTGCTAAATTTCATCCAAATGCGTTCAGTAGTTTTTGCGTGACAGAGTAACAAACATCCATCCATACATCCATACTCACAAACTTTCGCAAAAATATTTTTTTTTTTTTTTGTTTTTTGTGTGACTAAGTCTTTTGTGTAAGTAAGTTATTTGTGTTTTTTGTATTATTCCAGGTTATAAACTATCTGCGTGCTAAATTTCATCCAAATCCGTTCATTCGTTTTTGCGTGAAAGAGTAACAAACACCCATTTATACTCACAAACTTTCGCATTTATAATATTAGTCCAGGTTATAAACTATCTGCAAGCTAAATTTAATCCAAATACGTTTAGTAGTTTTTGCGTGAAAGAATAACAAACATCCATCCATACTTCCATACATCCATACTCACAAACTGTCGCATTTATAATATTAGTCTTGTATTATCGTTTCTTCTGTGGTTTCTAATACTGTGGACATACTGATGTCGCTACACTATGACCTGTCTGTGCTACGCCCGCCGCCGCCGCGCCGCCCGAACTTTTGGCGCGCTATCGTGTTCGACAAGAAGGACGCGCGGGAGGCGCCCCGCGGATTTCCACGCACCTCACCCCCTCAAATCTGTATGAGTGTCGAATCACCTAGCCTTAAACAACATAACATTAACTCACACTTTCTTCTCATGGGGGAAGACATAAACTATGGAACTACTTACATACTCCTTTTGCCTCGTTTGCGTTCATACACACACGCCGGTTGTGAGTATTACGCACCTGACCAGATATAGTATACCATATTGATGATCCCTCCCGGGGTTTCCACTCACATCTGCTTTGGTAATACCTTTAGTTAGTCATCCTTCATTCATCTTCTCAAAATGACCAAACCATCTAATGATATTCTTTTCCATTTTTGTCACTACAACATGTTCTTTTAAACCGTACCGTTGTCGCAAGGTTGAACAAGTTTACCATAATCGACGATTACGACAAAATCTAATACGTAATTCTCGTCTTGAAGTTTGTCACTCAGATAGTTTAGAAAATATAGAATAGCTTTGTATTTACCTAGAGAATTAAACTAAAATAACCTTCACGATGAAATTATGTTCCGAGAATATTTTGTAAATAGCGTGGGAACAACAATAAACAGTCAGGCACTAATACGCTATTGTTTCTATTTCTGAACGCTTAGGGGCTTCAGAACGTGCTTCTGAGTTTATGTAATCCTGGTACACATGTGTTATATAGATAAGGTTTGTTACACCTCTAATATTAATATGACGACTTTTGTACTAAGAGTAGGTTGCGTATGAAGGCTTGTCGTTAAGTATTAAAAGCCGCACGGGTCGATGGTTCAGCTCGTGCCACGATTTGTCCACATCTTTACATACCAAGACTCCTCCGTGCCTCGAAAAGCACGTTAAGCCGTTGGTCGCGGCTGTTATTAGTGTATTTTTGACAGGCATTACGAATCGTTACAAGCCTGAAAATCTGACCAATGTGTAAAGTGTTACCCAGTAACTAGGTTGTAAAGGTCAGATAGGCAGTCATCATTATAATCATCATTTCAGCCGTAAGACGTCCACTGCTGAACTTAGGCCTCCCCCAACTTGGGGGGCTTAGCCATAATCGCCACGCTTGGCAGGCGGGTTGGCGATCGCAGTATGGTGGTAAAATGCATAGAGAACGCTGCTGCCAATTCTCTAGTAAGTCCGTTCTTCGCCTTTTACGACACCCACGGGAAGAAATGGGGATATGCAGTCGCTCCATGTAAAATACTGGTATTCAGCTGCATCCGGTTAGTCTGGATGCTGACCCCAACATAGTTGGGAAAACGCTAGGCAGATGTAAATAATATAGGTAGTTTTATAATGACAAACTTCCGTTTTAAAGAATCAGAAGGAACCTTCGTTTCTACCTATAGGAATAAAGTTTAGTAAAAAACTTATCTTTTTCAACAAGAAACAGCTTCAATATCCAACAACTAAACTCCTAAATCACAATACTATCGCCTAAAGATCTGCCCATAGACAGTGGAGTTATTGCAAAAGTGCAATTTCCTGCTGTAGTGGGGAGTGCTGTATTTTAGCCCGTAGTAGGCTGCCGGGGGCAATGTCCGGTGCCGACCGGACGAGCGGACGGTCGGACAGCCGGACGGGCGAACGAAACTACCCACTGCATTTATTTAACAGGATGTACGGACCAATTTTAAATTTTTATCTTTTTGAAATTTCGAAACTATTTTGAATTATTGGTCATACTTGTAGGTATATATTTGTAAGATCTGAATTACTATCTCAAACTTAAGGGGAAAATATATAAAACCATTGTCAGACCTGCTGTCTTGTATGGGTCAAAATGTTTGGCCACAAAAGGTATGAATGAAAGGAAATTGCAAGCAGTTGAGATGAGAATGTTAAGAAGGATGTGCGGTGTTAAGAAATCCTACTATCCTACTAATATTATAAACGCGAAAGTTTGTATGTATGGATGTTTGTTACTCTTTCACGCAAAAACTACTGAACGGATTTGGATGAAATTTAGAACACAGTTAGTTTATAATCTGGATTAACACATAGAGTACTTTTGATCTCAGTAGTACGTTCCCGCGGGATAATTTCCGACCTCCACGCGGGCGAAACCGCTGGCAAAAGCTAGTAAGTACATAAGAGGAAGTCTGAAAGTGGCACCGATAACTGAAAAGTTGTGTGGGAATTGTTGCGGTGGTCATGGTATGGTCACGTAGTACGGAGGAATGGAGAAAATGTCATGAGGATATTATTGAGTATGAAAGCGAGGTATTTGATGGCTACAAGGGTATAGGGAGACCAAAGAAACGATGGATGGACTGTGTGAATGATGATGTGGTAGAAGAAGTGCATCAACCACCAAGTGTTGCGCCAACCCCAAATAAATTGATGCAAATTCTGTATAGCTAAATAAGTGGATGTAATCACTAGGAAGTGGTGAAGAGCGGGCGTTTTGGGGGACTGTCTTATGTAATTTTGATGTTCGAAAAAGTGCTGACTTTCAGCCTAATTTAAGTAAATGATTTTTTATTGTAATTTTAAATTCAGACTATAACAATTTTACACCATGTTTAAGGCAAATAAAGACTTCTTTATTTATTTTATTATTTTGTACTTACACAAACACACATCTTATCTTGTAAACTAAAAGAATTGAATTATTAGTATGTTTTACATATGTAGGTATTATTAAAGAAAAGGAGATGTTTCATTTTTATATGGGGCTCCGGCCATAACATGTACCTTTTAGCGAAGCTGGGAAACTTACCCCTGAATAGAATAAAGGAACATTTTTTTCATAATATCAAATGGTTTTTATGTACAAAATAAAAATTAAAAATATTTGACGTTTGTCGTAAAAGTTATGTATGACAGCCATGAGAAGTAGTAGAGATGAGAAGAATGAGCAGATATCACAAAACCGTTATACAAAGCCGAAGTCTTAGGAAGTAATATAAAAATGAGAAAACGCAAAATAACACCGAAAACCACGAAAGCCAAAATCAAGTCGAGACGAACGAGACTGGCTGTCTGATAGTTTTAAGTCAATAAGCGGTTATTTTGAATTCGTTTTGAAACACACTTCACAAATGAAGACTAAAGAGTTTTGTACTTCAAAAGTGGAGACTAAAGATTTTTGTAACGATGAAATGGTCACACTTATTTATGTTTATTAAAAAATATGTATAAGACAATGATAGTAATTAATTTTAGTACTACAAAAATACACACATTTTTTTCATTTTTTTCTACGTAACATTGATTTCATGAGACATGATTTCAGAAAGAATGAATTCTGCAAGCAAACGAGACCCCATGTTGAATATAACATGGCAATAATTGAAAAACTATTATTTTTTGTACACAACAAATCAAGCTCAAATTCACCAGAGAACATTTTTTCCCCAATTTGTGGTATTCTTTCCTCTTTTTCGATAAATGTACATCTGATGGCTGAAAATGAGACATTTCCTTTGCAAAATCCTACTAATATTATAAATGTGAAAGTTTTTGAAGATGTATGGATGTTTGTTACTCTTACACGTAAAAAATAGTGATACTTTTATTTAGACATTGAGATTTTTATCCCGGTAGTAGCTTCTCCCAGGATAATTTCCGACCTCTACGCGGGCGAAGACGCTGGCAAAAGCTAGTTATGTATAACTTGTTAATCATTGTTGCTACTTATCTTTGTTTTCATTTAGGTACTTATAGAATCATATACCAGTAGGTAGCGAAAAAATAAGTAATATCAGAATCTAACTTTTTTTAGAAAAGTTAGCTTTTATTATAATCTTACTGTTTCTGTTTAAGATACCTCCGGCGTTTGTCCGTTTAATTAAATTTCTTTGAACAAAGGTCGTCCTGAGCATTAAAAATATAAAGTCGCTAGGATGAAATGTCAAGCTGCAGAGCTCTAGGAGAAAATCACAAAAAAAAAAACTTTTAAATTACGAACCATTCTTGTTCTACGTTCTAAAAATTCAAAAAAATATAACGGTTGCAAAAAACGCGGGAACAAAGCTGCGCGCTCTTTGGTCGGCCATTCGAATAGTATCGCTGCTCGAGAGCGGAGGAACGGCAGGAGTGGTGCCACTCGACATAGATTCAGTTGCGTTACTATTGTTGGAGAACTCGGAGAAAACTCGCTAGGCATTCCTAGCGAGTTGCTTGTTGAAAATGGAATATGAGACCATTTTAAGCCGTCAAAAACTACGGTTGATTCTCCAAATGTAGGCATGCTTCTCAGTGTTGAATGGAACACTATTTGTGGCCCTATATCATACAACCAGTGGTTTGCCGTGTCATATACAACCTTACACGGTTATTCTGAGAAGCGGGTAGCATGTCGTTTCGAAAAGAAACGGCGGGACCGCTTTGAATGTACTTCTTTCTTATCAATACCATTTGCAACTAAATACTTGTGTGGTAACGTGCAGAATTCGATAGTATTCTAAACTTAGGAAATTACTGTTATGGAATTCTGCCAAAGAGATCAAGAAAGTTAAACATTACTTAATCTGTCTTTTTATCGAATCCAAAATATTTATTTTCTAGAATATGGTATATAAGGTGTTACAGTAATTTAGTTTCAACATATCCTGCCATAACCTGGCGTGCAAATGTCAATTACAATCAGCGATGTCAATTATTCTACCTTACAAATTAAGGATTCATTAAATAGTCCTTAATAGTATAATATTTTTTGTACAGCAATAGTTTGAATAGTAATATTTTAAATATTGTCAGGGGTAGGTAAGTCTTGAAAACTATTTGGTAAATGATTGTAAATATAGACATGCAGTATACATTTTTTTAAAATAATTTTAGTTTTATTGGTGGCAGCTGCAGTCTCTTTAACAACTAAACTTTACTGAACAATTTAGCTTTATTGTTCAAGAGAGCAGTAAACATTCAGAAAGGACTAGCGTCCACACTAGGAATCCTCCCGCGTCATGGAGATTAGCCTTCTCCGTCTATTTTTTCGTGGGTTGATCCTCATGGATAACTACCCTCCATCTGGGGGATATAAACCGACCTATGTAATGTTTCTGGTCGGCTACCAGTTGAATCGGATTCAGCTGAGTACCACTATTTTCTATGGAGCCACTGCCTATATGACCTTCACAACTCAGTTATTGGGTTATACGATACACCTTGGTATGACAGACTTTCAGGCTTCTGACGACCCGTAACGACTGTCAAAGATCGACGCATGACTGCTTAGCGTGCTAACCAACGCCAACTAACGGTATAACGTGCTTTCCAAAGTTCTTGGTAAGTAATGATCCTTTCCTCGGGCCAAGCGCGGCAAGCGTAGCTTAACACTCTGACTGCCAGCAATATATAGCATGGTTCCAGTTCAGCAAGCTATGGAGTCCGCCGGCGGGTGCCAACAAATCTGCTGCGGTAGGCAGTCACTTAAAATGAAAAAATATTATAGCAGGCCATGGGGTCCACCAGCGGCTAGTTAATAATGCTTCCGCTGTGACCCCCTAAATTGAAACAAATTTTTGTACTACTGGCCTGCTAATAAGGAAAAAAATATGTAGTATTGGCATACGCATACAGTGAGCTACATGTTGAAAAAAAATCAAGTCAATCGGAGCAAAAATAACATTTCTGTATGGCGGGGAAAAAAAAAATTTTTTGGGGGCGGCTGGCGACACCCACGGCCTGCTGTTACTGTTTCTATAAAATAAAAACGGCCCTTTGCACTCAAAAACTTGGGGCCCGCCAGCGGATCCCATGGCAGTGAGAGTGTTAACCCGAAGATCGAACCAGCTCACTTTGCTCTCCTTTGCTTTCTTTATGAAGTTTCCACGAGAAAAGTAGAGTCATTTAAAACCTTCGACAGACACTTATCTAAGTGACATTTCCGAGTGAGTATCTGTCGAGTTGTAATAGAGTAGTAGGGCAGCTCGTTACGGCGGCAAAATGTTACAGATGCAACACAGAACTGTGGCTGCGGACGTAAAATTTATGGACGATTGTGCGGCACGGCAAGCCGGGCCACAGATAGTTTATTTTTCAATTGTTACTTTTGTTTTTAAATAACTGGGAAGTGTAATTAAAGGGTTGTTTTGTTATTTTAATAGCATTTTTTGTTAATAAAAATATCGCTATGAAATATTGAAGTTTATTAATTGGTTTTTATTGGTTTTCAGAGGATTTTCTGTTACGTACTTATAAGTAAAATGGAAAGCGCTTCAGAGGTAAAATGGTTTAGCATTTGTTTGATTTAACTTATCCATTTTTTTGAGGTAGGAAATCATCAAATGACGTCACCCTCTCTGGGCGGAGCGGGTCAGACTTTTACTGACTAAAACCCACCCGTGTTCCTTCAGTTTCCTATGTCAAGGCCACGGTCATTCTTTCTAACATATCCGCAACCCTGGTTGGGTTTAAACTCATCCTAGATAAACAATATATTGTCAAAAGGAAGGTGTTGCTATGTTGAAGAGTTCATCGACTTCTATAGTTTTGTTTTAGTAGAAAAATCGGAGAGCAGATTTTAATTAAAAGTCTTATGTTATGACCTCCAAAACGGAGTTATTTTTAATATGCTTTTACTTTTCGTTTTTATTCGTTGGATGATAGAGACCTTCTATCATAAAAAACAAAATATACAAAAATCCTCGGAGTATCATATCTACATACATGTAATGATATACATACAGTTATAAAAGGTAATCATAATACATAAGAATATTAACCTTTTGCGTATAAAGGGTACCGTACACAAAGGGTGCACACGGGACCTTATTAATAAGGTTCCGCTGTCCATCCGTCTGTCACAAGGCTGTATCTTTTGACCCGAAAAAGGTAGACACTTGAAATTTTCACAGAGTATGTACAACTATGGTCGCTATACCTGAAAATAATTACTCTGCCAAGCCGTTTCACATGTTGAGGTCGGCTTCCAGTCTAACCAGATGCAGCTGAATATCAGTATTTGCCTATTTGTCCTCCACAACCCAGTTACTGGTTAATACTATACTCCTTCATAAGACTGGTTGTTAGACTTTCGAGTTTCTGATGACTCGAATCGACTATTAAAGATCTTTAAACGGCAGCCAGGTCCAACGGCTTAGCGTGCTTTCCGAGGCACGTAGGGGTCTCGATATGTAATGGATGGTTACCCATCCACAAACCGACTGTGGCAAGAGTAGCTTTGAACGTTGTCGATCGAAACGAAAGGTTGTTATTATTTGGCCGCTATAACAATAATAAAATAGAATTAACAAGTAAAGGCGATCCGCATACAGTAAAGGTTTATTTTGATAAAGCATATAAGAAACTATGTACCAAGTTTTAAATATTGTGCGGTAGTAGGAAACACTTTGAGTTCTCGCACTTGGCCGCTTTTGTAATAGTACCTAAGGTTGTATCTCATTATCTTTTTTTTTTGTCTGGAAAATCATGTAATGACTTCTCCCGGTCTGTGTCTGATAAAGTTAAGTGAACGAATACAAAAGTACTAACTTGTTACTATGAAAAGCAGCAGTTCAGAAACTAAAATAAGGTAGCTATTTGCGTTTTCCTGGTGGAATATTCTGAACCGTATTTTCGGAATATTCCAATGCCAATCAAGAAGACAGAGAAGTGAACTGCCATTCAAACTAGTCTACGAGTAATAACAAATTCATGATGATAGATGGTAGAGAAATAATATAAGTTTTATATAAATTATCCGCTAGTTTGAATCCTGAATCCTTCTGGCATTTGAAGGTAATTTCATTCAGTTTAAATAATTTTTCCTCGAACTTTTAAATAAGGTAGAGAAATTTGAGAAATCAGATATCTTTTTAGCAAAAATGAGCAGATATTTCACTGTGGGATAAAATACTAATCACAATTTTTCTTCTATTACTTTTTTGTAGAATTCGCGGATTTGGGATCACCATCATCATCATCACCATTTCAGCCGTAAGACATCCACCGCTGGACATAGGCTTCCCCCAAATTTGGGGGCTTTGCCATAATAAATCAATTTGGTACACACCTCATACACACCCATACAACACAACTCACATTACACTCACAAATATGAACACACCTCTCTTCCACTTACACCCACACTCTTTCTCCATACCTGCATCCATCCATGCTCAAAATATATCTAAAATTACTTACTCAGCTAACTCACATTTTTGTTTTGTGGTAGATTAACATTTAAGGTCCAACATTAATTTAATTTACAGTTTAGCTCGGTCGAATCACTGTCTCCTAAGATACAGGTCACCCCTAGTTTAGGAGACAGGATTTAATTTTTGGTTCATATAGACAATTATTTTTCTCCCCTTGTGTCCATTGTTAGTTGAATAAGCCTTAGCATGTAACTTTTATAAAACCTGTGTATATGTATATCTTTGGATAAATAAACTTATTATTATTATTATTATTATTATGTGAAAGGATATAGGCTATTTTTCATCGATACGCAAACGAAGCTGCGAACGGAAGCTAGTTAATTTCTAAGTCTTACCAATCACTAGATAATTTTATAGATTTCGTATAAATTGTAATCATACATATACGAAATCTGTGAATTTGTGTACAGTAATAAGAGATTGTTCAACACAGCGTATGAAGTAATCTCTCGAACAACAAGGGATCCGCACAGACTTGTATTAAAGGGTAATCATAAGTTAGCCAACTACGCTAAAACCTACTTTGTGATGTATGTACATATTGTATACAATAGGACTACAGTATCGAAAGAAATAAAATGATTAAGTCAATAATACTAACCCATTTAAAAACAAACTATAGAGGATAAGTTTTTAACCAGTGCGCAGATTTTAACAAATTAAACTTAAACGAGTTATAATAACCATGCAATTTTTATTTATTTTGATATATCTTAGTACAAAAAAAATTAGTTATCGTTAACGAAAGATGTTTATTTTGAAACTGGTTTTTATGTGGTGAATGAGCGAGCGTAGCTTCAAGTACCTACCAGCTGTTCGATCGGTCAAAATTCTAAGAAGTTCGAAGTACCTACGCGTGTGGTGACTGACCTATTCTTATTGTCGATATCATATTACGAAATCTGTAGGGTGTCCACAGTTTACTGATTTGAGGTCGGATGAAAATAATAAAAAAATTGAAAAAGTAGTTGAAATGTCTTCTATTACTCATACTGAACCACCAAAAAAAATTGCGCACTGGTTAAAAAAAATCCTGTATAAATGGCTGAATGAATATACCTTTTATGAAAAACTATAAAGTTTTCTTTTACAGAAATATAAAATATGTAGCTATTATTGATAATGTTTGTAATGTTGATGCGAAGTTGGGCAAAAATCTGTTGTCATTGTTTGAGCATGTGATGAGGAATGAGGAAAATGTTACGAGGAAAGTTTTGAGTATGCATGTCGATGGCTATAAGAGTAGGGGAGACTAAAGAAAAGATGGATGGACTGTGTAAATGATGATATGGATACAAAGAGAGTGGCTACCGAGATGACGACTAATAAATAATGGAATGGAAGAAAAATACATGGTGCGCTGACCACAAATATAATTGGGGATAAGGGAAAGATAATAATGTTTGTGTTGTAAGATCTGAATTACTATTATTGTATTTCCATTGCAATTCATGTGCGACATTGTATAATTCACCTTTAACTCGTGTATTAATTATTTTGCATACAATAATCAGTATAGCTAAGCTACGTATTACGGAAACCGGCAAGCTAAGGTGAACAAATCTCTGGTCATGCCGCCTCTGCCGGGCCCCTGTAGAAGGGAAAGGCCCAAAAAGTGCTGGCTTGACGTCGTTACGGATGCATGCGTACCAATAGACTTACCATAAAGGATGCACGAAACCGTCCGAAGTGGAGGGTTAAAAGCAGGAAAGCGGACCCCGGGTTCCGAAAGGATGCAACCGGGATACCGCAAGGATGATGATGATTAAGTATACCTAAACATGTGGAAATTATATCAAAACCAATTTTATACCATGCTCAAGGCAGATAAGTGATTTCTAAAGCAGTTTCTACTATGTACATTAGTTCACCAGTAGTTAAATTAGACGCATTTAATTATAATGGAGTTACGGAAACATTTGAAAGGGTTCCATACATACAATTATGTACTTGTAATTTTTGTACATGTAATGCAAGTTACAAGTACAATGTTTGTTAATTGTAACGTGTTCGTTAGTTGTAGCGTTTAGCGTAAGTACGTGGTTAAAGATTAGCGCATTCAAACAAACAAACTCTTCAGCTTTATTATTAAAGTTAGATTACATACTAAATGGATGCTAGCTCATTCATTTCAGAATCGACTTTTAACAATTCTATTTCTGTTAATTAGTTATAAAACTAGGTAACTTTATAGGCGGCCTAGATTTCCAGTCCATAAATACTGGTAAACGCTAAACGGTACACTTTGATGTCCACTGACCGTCTGCTAAACTACTATAACCTAGTTAACCACTGTCGCATGTAATGTGTATCGATAAGTACCAGGGACACATGAAGTCAAGGCGTGGGCTGTGTAACCTATAAACCACAGGACCCACATATAGTGCAATGGTGAAAATGTGGCTATCTAAACTTAGATTCGTTTGTTATTTAGCAATTTATTTAAAGGAATACTCTTGGTAATATTTAGTGAGCATGGATAAGAGTGAAGAGGACTATACACAGCAGAGGGTGGAGCATTCAATGATAATGATGACTTGCTTGGTATATATTTTAGTTTATGTTCAGTTCATTTTTTTTGCGTGTAACAGTAATTTTGAGTGTCAATTTTGAGTTACAAAATATATTTACTAAACGTCTGTGTGTAAATCAAAGTAAACAAAACGCATTAAAAGTACATTTTCACTTTTGAATGTAATAAAGTATTTACACCAAATACACGCCAACATTAAACAGTAGACTAACTTTTTATTCTCAAACCTCAGTATTTTTCACAACCCGTCGGCTAACCGCCGAAAGGGTGCGTTACCGCGCAATGCCGCCGATTTCATTTCCGTTGGGAAATACGAGAGATAGCAGCATGGCGGGCGGGTAGCTCTCTCATTATTTTTGTGACGAAAAAATTCGGATACACACACTGAAATATTTTATGGTTCAGCTTTTACATTGACCTTCAGAGTATCCGGACGCGGCGGAAGGATTATGAATTCACGGTTTTTTGTAACATGTGTTGGCTCGTTTATTTGAGTTTTTTGTTGGTTTATTATATGAAAAGAATTAATAAAATATTGTTTCCGAAAAATGGTTTCATTTTTGTCCGTTCGCTGTCTATTTTGTTAATTGATTGCAACGGTTACGGATTAGCAGATACCAGGCAATCAGAAACAATAATCGGCTGGATTGGCTGAATTGTTCGGTACACGATAGCACATGCGAGCCATAAATAAGGCTTGTTGTCCAAGCCGAACAACAGGCGATACGGGCAATCCTGCCTACTCTCGTATTTGCCTGTAAATGTATGTAAACCTAGACTAACGAACCCTAGCCTACCTATCGTAGTACAAAAACGTACAATGGTGCCGCCGTCATGTTGTTTCTATAAAGAAATAACTATTCATAGAAAACTAGGCACTCACTACGCTTTTTTATGCAAAAATATAGCAACTTTTACACGTAATTTTAAACACAAACGTTCAATAAAATCTAATAAACGCTACAGTAAAGAAGTTCTTAAGCTCTTTTCTACAAAAATAAAGAAAAACTTGCGACTCCAACACAAACTTCGAAACAAAAATCAAACGGTCTTTGAACTTAACAGGAAGAAAATTAATTATGGTGGGAGTTCAGGAAACAATGCTGGAGTACCAAGGCAGCATGACCACTTGAGAAAAATGTACGCATTTGTCTTATAGTCAGTAGTCAGCCCGCTGTGAGAGGCACTTTGAGTGATTAATGAGTTCAGATGGCAAAGCTAGACCTTTATTTATATCTTATGTTCGAAGACTCGAAAGATCTGGCAAAACTGGGAATAATGTTTTATGGAGATCATTTCGCCGGCTTCCGTCTGCTGGGATATGAATCATAAATTCATAGTACAAACGTGGAAAGCTTCTGAGTGAGTAGTCTATAAATGTGTCATGATTTCCTAGTATCTGTTAACTATTACATTTCTATGCATGTAAAATAGGAATCAGGCAATTAGTGTGGTTTTCAAGTTTTATATGTAGTTGCAGTAATGGTATTTTCAAGGCAGATGTGAGAGAAAACGCGTGGAAAGGATGCCCTAGGACTTATAGAGAACGTATTGGCATTCATCAGAAAGTTCAGGTGCGTAATACTCGCAACCGTCGTGCGTGTAAGACCAGAGGTATGAACGTAAATGAAGCAAAAGGAGTAGGTTAGTTTCTGCCTACCTTCATAGGAAGAAGACATGTGTCTTTAGAATGTTTTAATTTTTTTTTTCTTATATGTATTTAGAATTATGCCAAAAGAATAATAGGAATTAATTTTAATTTCAGTTTGATTAGTTCTGATTTGCCATATAAAACCTCCATCATTACCGTAATATAAAACCACCTTCCACAAATTAAAAAAAGCTAGGTGTGTTCCCATTTCCGTTTGTCGCTAAATAAATAAGGGCTGAAAAAAGAACAGGAAAAAACACGAAAAGCCCTCTGATTGTAAAAACGTTAATTACGCTGAGTTGTTTGTACGTTAAACATTGCTAATTACGAGTCGCCATATACGGGCGGTTCCACGGAAATAAAAGAAAATTAATTCAAAATTTGTTTAACGAACCTAAAGTTTTACACTTTATGTATTTTTTTTTAAGAAAGGAAATGAATTTTCAACGCAATAATGTTCTATGTGGTGGTGGCCCATTTCTTATCTGATCCGCATCTTACGCCTCAAGATGCGAGTTCAAACCCAGCAAGTACCAATGTGACTTTTTCAAAGTTATATGTACTTTCTAAGTTGGTCTTTCTCTTAGACACTACTGACTGACGGTGAAGGGAAACATCGTGAGAAAACCCTGGACTTCGGTCTGAAATCGCCAACCCGCACTGAGCCAGCGTGGTGATCAAGCTCTCATACCTTCTCTGTGAAGTGGCCTTAGCCCGATAGCCAGGACATTACAGGCAATAAAACCCCTTTCCTTGGGGGAGGCCTGTGTCCAGCAGTGGACGTCTTTCGGCTGAAATGATGAATGTTCTATGTTAAATTGTGATTAGGTAGTCATTACCCTTTATGGACTCTTTCAAGCAGTGTCGCCACATTGACCGCTCCAGTGCTTCTCGCATTGTCTAAACTATTAATAAAGCTGAAGAGTTTGTTTGAACGCGCTAATCTCTGGAAAAAACTGAAAAATACTTTCCACTGCTGGAGATAGGCTTCCTTCAATTTGGGGGCTTTGCCATAATCGCCACGCGTGGCATGCGAGTTGGCAACCGCAGTATGGTGGTAAAAAGCATAGAGAACGCTGCTGCCCATTCTCTAGTAAGTCCCTTAGTCGCCTTTTACGACAATGGGTGTTGGTGAAAAGGGATGGTGCTAATCACCAAACACACTTCACTTTTCACTTTTTCTTAAATTCTTTTTATGCATGAAAATATTTGTATGCCGATTCTTACGGCTAAACATGACTGGACTGAAATAATATAATATCTTGCATGCTCTTGTATGTAGGTATACAATGTTTAAACGAATAAAGAAATCTTATCTTATCTTATTTTATTCTTTAAGTCCGGCACCACAAGGCACACAGCATGGAAATAGTATGTACTACTTATATGTCTTATTTCCTAGAGCAAGATTAATGGTGATGTTGGCATAAACATTAAACTGCTACGCAACATTGATATAAAACCCGATAAATCAGTAAGTAGGAATATAAAAAATATGTGTAAACGAAGGAATGGAGGGAAATAAAAACCGTTATCGTTTTATGGCCAGTGGCTCGGAAATCACACCGATGTCGATGTGCCGAAATTTGATAAATTCTCTTGCTTATCAGTTATCAGAAGTATGCCTGATGACTGCATTTTTTATAGAGTTTTCAGGGTATTTAAGTGAAGGTTTTTCAGGTCAGGATAGTCACCGTCTTGTCCTTTTCCCAATTTATTTGGGGTCGGTGCAACATATTTTACTTTCATACTTCTTTATTAGTCGTCATCTTGGTAGTCAACTCTTTCTAGTCATATCAACTTTCAGGATATCAACTTTCATGATTATCATAGTATTTATTGGGAATATACACTTTGACATTGACTATAATATCTTACAATATATACATAATTTAAAATCTAAGTAAAAAATATGTACATGTATATACAATATAAAAAAAATAATCACAAGCATCAAAATATTCGTCTGCATCGTTGTCAACAGGAAACGTGCCCCAAAGGCTGGCAGCATTGCCACGTTGTATGGCAATGCTGATTCTTTGACCAAAAAATAGGCCAGCCCTCTGGTCACGTGAAGAGTCGACTAGCCGCTTGGCATGATAGAATTTTCTTGGAAAACGAGATACTCTGATTACGTAAATTCAATGGCAGTCGTATCGTAGGTGGGTATGATCGTGATCGAACTCTGCCATTTCAGTTTAGACGTTTGTAGACAGTTGGATAAGCTGAGCTAAACTTTTATTTACCTGTTTGTCGTAATCAGCATCATCGTTTTAACCGAAAGACGTCCACTGCTGGACATAGGGCTCCCCCAAGAAAGGGTTTTGCCATAATCTCCACGCTTGCCCGGCGGGTTGGGGATCGCAGTATGGTGGTATAATGCATAGAGAACGCTGCTGCCCGTATTCTAGTAAGACACTTAGTCGCCTTTTACGACACCCACGGTAAGAAATGGGATTTTGTCTTAATGTATTTAGTCAAATAGGTAAAAAATCAGGAATAACACATTACAAATGAACTGACCCTTTGAGAAAACTTTACTAGGATGACATAATATAACCCTTTCGCGGACGGTACTCGATCACGTGGTATATGTAGAATGACACATCAATTCTTCGTACAAAATGGTTAGACGTTTATTGACGTCGAGTCGTATTTTTTCGATACATTTGGCCAATAGCGGCACTATCGTTATCTCGGCGGCGCGCGCGCGCGTACCCCTAGGTTGACACTATGTCACTGAGGCAACTGGAATGTAGGGACGCGGGGGCGTATCATGGCGTCGTGCGTATTCTACGTACCACCAGCGCACGAGCAGGACGTCTTCTTTTTGAAGCACCAAAAATCATAATGTAATGTGACAGAACAATTTTGAAATTTTCATGCGTTGTGGCGGAAAGACGTAGCTAGTACAATTTTGTATGGCGAGTCAACGTGAGTATATGCTTAAAACAAGTAAATTAAAATAGACGTGGTAGTACGTTCTGTCACCACTCGTAGCTGTCTTGGAACGTATATACACGCCACCGCCCATGAAAGGGATAAAATCACGTCTTTAAGTCCCGACTGATTGGGCGGTGTACCCGCACATTACGCCAGTTATGTTTAAGTTCCATGTAGAGAGGGCGCCAACTGTCATCAAATAGACACAATTACAGACTACGGGCTGGCACTGAAAAAATCCTGATAGAAAACCCAATAATCAGCCTATAAGTTCCCACTGCTGGGACACAGGCCTCCTCTCGGTGAGAGGGAGTGGGCCTTGATCTACCACGCGGGCCCAGTGCGGGTCATGTTACATGTTACAGGGGAGATGTTACATGTCTTTGTATCTTCGAATTTTTGGTTTTAGGACATACCGGTTTCCTCACGACGTTTTCCTACACCGTTTTGAGACTTTACTTTGAGAATTTACTCGAACAATATTATGTAGTCTAACATACTAGCTATTAAACTCCTCAGCAATGTACCACAAGTTTTCATCTAATAGTTCCCTTCAGATTTCAAACTCAACGTCACAGCTGTTCTGCGCAAGTGGTTTTGTAGTGTGGCAACAGCAACACAAGGCATGTGAACAGTAAATCGCTTGCTGAAGCACCACAAGATTGTACCCACACGAGAACGTGTTTATACAGGGTGTGGCGTAAGTAATGGTCCACCGTTCAGGATTCGATGAACCAGATAATTAACTATAACAATTAAAAATTTTAACCATTTTAACCCAATATTTTTTTTTACAAAAATTGCTCTTGAACTTGATAGTGTGTTAAAAGTGGGGGTAAAATTAGAGAAAAACCAACTTTTTCTTCAAAAGAGCTGAATTTACATAAAAAATCATAATTTATCATGATAGCTCTAGTATTCAGCAGTAATTAACAGAAATCAAAATGAAAAAATAATGGTTTTTGTTGAAACTACAAACAAATATGTAATAAAAGGTAGAAATTTCGTAAATAAAAGACAAAAATGAAATATTTTCGGAACCCTTGGGTAAAAATGTTAACTATCTGGTTCATCGAATCCTGAACGGTGGACCACTACTTACGCCACACCCTGTATAAGGGCGTACTTGTTTGAGTGCATAGTTAAGTAGTTTCAGGCAGAGACCTGATTAGTTGATTATTAAGATTAATTTAACGCGTAACCTGAATTTACGGGAGATCGTGAGGGCCTCACAATAACTCGAAACAGGTGCAAAGAATGGGGCTTAAAAAGAGACCCGTAAAATGAAGTGGATTATTATACCAGGCTGTTATTAAATAAAGAAGAAAAATAGAACAGTTTGGGGGAACATTGTTTCAATAAAATAAATAGTTTAAACCTTATTATTTTTCGGTTAGTCGTGTCAACTTGACAGAGCACAGGAAAACGACCTATAAAAATACTATTATTTGTTGAATTGTAAGAATCTAGAAATATGTAGTTTCATAATAAAACCTAACCTTCCAAAAAATATGTTCATAAAAATTTGATTTACGAGCAAGTACGCATTGTATAAAAAAATGTGGTTTCAACATCTGCGCCGCCCTGTAACCCTGGTACCCACGTTATGAAACATATTTTTTAAGCATTCAGCGTTCAACCTGGTTTTAGCATTTTTTACCTACCTGTAACGAATATGTAAGTAAGGCTATGTACCTTTTATTTTTTTATTATCTCCGCTATTTCTTCACTGTTACACAAAACCCACTGGTAAGCAAAATGTTTTTTCTTTTGGATTTGACTTATTGCAGTTCGTGGACTCGCGTCGGAAAGCGAAATCTGCCTTAGTTTCATCATCATCATCATCATTTCAGCCGTAAGACGTCCACTGCTGGACTTAGGCCTCCCTCAATTTGGGGGGCTTTGCCATAATCGCCACGCTTGGCAGGCGGATTGGCGATCGCAGTATGGTGGTAAAATGTATAGAGAATGCTGCTGCCCATTCTCTAGTAAGTCCCTAAGTCGCCTTTTCCGACACCCACGGGAAGAAATGGGGTGGTGTTATTCTTTACGTCCGGCACCACACGGTACGGTGCCTTAGTTTACTGAAATCTAATTGATTAACTGTTTAATCACCTAGCTAAATAATTACAACATATCATATACCATGCCTGTAATATCCGAAGGCTTAGTTAGGCAGAGGTGAGTAGGTGGTATAGATATCCAGATGATTAAGTCACCCATATTTTGACTAACCAAAAAATGTTGGTCATTGATCCAACATGGTATTGAACTACTAGTTAACTAATCCATTAACTTAAAACACCGGGGGGCTAGGGCCGATAGATCTGTCGCGGGTTTGTTCGGTTTAGAACAACTTTATTTCTCTTAAAGAATTGCAGTACAGATTCACTTACTGAGAAACAATATTTAAAACTAAGATTAATATTAGAGCGCACAGATGTACGTATATAAAATAACAAAACAAAACAAAATAGCAAAAAAAATTGTTCGAAAGAGTTACCGTGGCTCTAGCACAGGCAACTGAAGGAACACGGGTGGGTTAAAGTTATTAAAAGTCTGACACACCCTCCCGCTTCGCTCAGACTGGGAGACGTCATTTGCTGATTTCTCACCTAAAAAAACCGGCCAAGTGCGAGTCGGACTCGCGCACCGAGGGTTCCGTACAAACCGTTTACTTATATACCTACAGGTATATAAGTAAATGTTCACCCATCACGACAATCGAGTCGTAGTTCTATTCTGTTTCTTGGCTTGGTTTTATTTCTGTCTGTGTTTTGTTCTGTTTATTATATGATGTAACTAAAAATTTACGGTTTTCGTAATTTTTCCTTTATTTGTGCTATAAGACGTTGCTTCGTACCAAATTTCAAAATTCTAGATCGACTTGAAGTACCCTTTAGGTTTTGATTCCCTTGCGAGTTTCGAAAATTTGTGGAAATTTGCGGCATAAACAGCTATATCTTTTGATTGCGTTAGGTTAGAAGCTTGATTTTTTCACAGCTCCAAGGGACAGTAGATTTAAATATTTGATATAAATTTCAGCTTGATACTTTCACGCGTTCCTGAGAAAAAGGGTCTTGACAGACGGACGGATGGACGGACAACAAAGTGATCCTATGAGGGTTCCGCTTTTTCCTTTCGAGGTGCGGAACCCTAAAAAAGGGGCAGTTAGATCTAAAATGCCTCATTCTCAATACCATGCATCTAATCGCTGCGAGTATAATATCGATTGTTATTTTATCTGTGGTAGATAACATTTAACGAGTTCGTACGTATTTCCAAAACGATTAAATTGATAGCACATGACAGGCATTCGCAAATTGGAAGAGTCCTTAGAGACATCAATACTGAACGGGTTTATGGATTAAAAGATGTTCATTTGATTACTTTTTTATTTTATTTATTTATTTATGTATGTATATAAAGAGACACGAAGAATTTAACAGAAAAATTGGTACAGAGGTGATGCTTATTTCTATTGAAATCTCTTCTATCTTAATGTAGAATGGCATTGTGTTTCTCACTTTTATAGGTTTTAAAAAAACTTTTTTGCAAAAAAAAAAACAACCGACTTCCTTAAAAACACTACAAAGTGAAAAATAACTTTAATTTCGGTAGTCGGTGTCTTAGGATCTGTATTTATGGTTTTTTTGCCACCGACTTCCGAAATTAAAGTTATTTTTCACTTTGTAGTATTTTTAAGGAAGTCGGTTGTTTTTTTTTTGCAAAAAAGTTTTTATTTTTAAATTTTTAGTTGTGGTATTCACCCTGCACTAATTCCAAACAAACAATGCATATTTATGCGATAGCAGAAATCGCGATTGATTTCCTGTCATTTTTTAAAGAGTTCCGGTGTCTGTCTCTCGAACTCATCATCAGATCTATATGAAAATTATATGGGACCATTTCGGAATAAACCCCTCTTGAACAAAAAAAGAATTTTATAAATCCGTCTATATATGACGGAGTTATGGCCGAACATACATAAAAAAAAAAAAACATATAAACATCCGAATTGATAACCTCCTCCTTTTTGAAGTCGGTTAAAAACAACCTAAACGATGCTATTGTAAGAAAAAGAGATAAAGACGTCTGGTGGGCTTTTATGATTAAACATTCTTAGTTGGTTAACGAGTAATGATAGATATTTCTATCTTCTTTTTCTACCTGTATTTTAGATAAGCGTGAGTCCTAGTTCTTCTGCTTACCACATAAATAACCATAAGCCCCAACTTACCTGTAAAAAAGACAAAGATATAGGTAAGTAAATTATGTTGAACAAAATCAAACCACATCCTAAATACACGTAATAATTAAACCAAAACACGAAACGATCCACGTAAATAAACTCTAGCTACTAGGAAATAATAACGGTGAAGACTAGAAATTCACTTGTATGTTACACAGGTAAGCACTCGGATACGTTGGAAGTACGGAGTGCATTTCAGAATCTGCAAGTATTAACATAATAAAGGTGTCTCAGTCTGCGAGTACAAGAAACTTCGTGGATAGGTATGTTTTCCTAGTAGCGAGTATGAATAATTGATTAATCTAGTCTGTAGTTTTGTGTGTTCATCAAAAATAATCGTATGAATTCGGTAAGTTGTACCTATCGTATGAATTATAGAGCAACAAAACTGGAGCAGATGGCGTATAACTACCGTAGGCGCGAGCTTGCGGGCGGTGAGCAATGGGTAGCTCGCCGCCCGGTAAGGACCAAGCTCGAGTCGACGGCGCGTAGTGTTCCACGCGCGCCTCAAAGAGATGTCAGCAAATTGAAGGGGTCTGCTAGGACCGATGCCTGCCGGGGTCGCGAAATTGTTCGAAAGAGATACCGTGACCCTGGCACATAGGCAACTGAAGGAACACGGGTGGGTTTTAGTCAGTAAAAGTCTGACATGCCCTCCCGCTCCGCCCAGAGCGGGAGAAGTCATTTGATGACTTCCCATCCAAAAAAAAAAATGGCGTATAACTACAGAATTTTTTATAGATCAGATACTTTTTAGTGCGCGCCGTCTTCATCACTAGAGACAATTACTTTCTTTTACTCGTAAATAGTAGTTTAAATATAAGTATTTTCATTATTATTTTGATATAAAATAAAATAAGTAATGAGTTAAATAAGTATAATTATGAAAATGCCATGTTATTTTGAAGTTTTTTTTTTTGCATAAAATATCATTGGTATTAGCGACGAAAGGAGTTTAAAGTTCATATTTGTTTCATGGAGGTTGTATGCATGACGATCGTACAGGCTGGTCATAATTTGTACAGGCTGGTGATAATTATGTCAGTTCAAATGTCATGATAACCATATAATAATTTTAAAAAATAGAGAAAATTTTTGTAATAATTGATTCCATATCCAGCAGTTAATAAGTATTAAGAAAAAATAAAGAAGAAAGTCCCTGAAGAAGTATTCTTTTACTCATTGCACCTACGTCCTGGTCCTGGTCAGTATCATCCCGCCAGCGAACCCTCTCCACACAAGTGCAACGTCAACAATTGGTCTACTCTTCTAGTCATCAAAATGACAGTAGAATCGGGGATAATCTCGTATTGAATTGTCAAAATTAAACATATCGTACCATGTTAGGGTTTGTCAAGAAAACACCAAGTTTGACAAAACGAGTAAGTAAGTAAGAAGATAAGTAAGAAAACGAGAAATAAAAAGTGACAGAAATAGACTCGACGAGCCGACGCGAGACTGAGTAGTTGGCACGTCTCATGTTATCCCTGTAGTACTGTTCTAAGTCATCTATAAGATCGTTAGTGTTCTTCTTTAGACCAAATTCATATTGGCCATAAAAACATTTATAAGTCCATAATTGTACTTTCTTCTAGGTCAAAGTAAAAGTCTTAAAAATTAATGTTCAAAGGAAACTACGAGAAAACTGATTTTATCGCAGACGTAAAATATAGATTTTACAGCTTTGTGAACTTTTGGAACGGTCAGCAAAATTAACTGAAAACGAGTTGCAACTGAAAACTTCTTTCTGCAGAAAACTTTTCTGCTTATTTTTAAACTTTCGAGCGACCCGATTTTCTTACTTTTGTTGTAGTAGCTATATAAACTTTATAATAAAACTAGGCTTGTGCCCGCGACTTTGTCGCGTCAAATTTTTGACCCTTCCCGTTCATCCTATTGCCTGCCAGTTTTCGTCCATTTTTCGTTGCTGCTCCGCTCCTTTTGATCGTAGTGTGATATTATATAGCCTATAGTCCTCCTCAATAAATATGCTACCCAACACAAAAAGATTTTTTTCAAATCGGACCAGTAGTTCCTGAGATTACCGCGTTCGACCAAACAAACTCTTCAGCTTTATAATATTAGTATAGATTGTGTACTTATCTATATTTTTATTTGTTCACTGTTCGTTGTAGATAACACATCTAATTATAACGCAAGGTGTTGTCAAAATAAAACGTACGTGATTAGGCGTAATTTTACCTAATTTACATAAAACAATTGAATATTTACGAATACGCAATAAACAATAATAACACCTCTGTATGCAAATAGCCGTAATTCCAATGTTTGTTATCCAGGTCGCAGAATGTGTCATGTAATACGGAATGGTAGAATTACCAGGCTGACATGAAAACGGACTGGTATTCATTTGCATTTCATGAACGGTCGGACACGCTCTCGCATTGTTGAACTCCTATTACTCTGTGAGCCAATTATCATTACAATTCAACATTTGTTTCCACTTTTTGAATAAATTAATGAGAGATTTTGGGCCTTGGCAATTAAAAAAGGTTATCGTTTACAATAAGGTCACCCGTAAAATTATTTGGATTTCTTTTGTATTTTGGTGCTAAGTTAAGGTCGGAGCCAAACGAATAAGATCAAACAGATGAATGAGTAAATTCTTCATTCATTCGCCCAACGCTTCAAATTCTTTTTGTGTAACAGGGAAAGAGCATTGGGATAGACAAGTCGTTTTGTCTAAGCTAAAATATCAAGATGTTTTCGATATTTGGTTCTATGGTCGTTCAGTTTAAACCCACCTTCAGAAAAACTATTTGTTTAATTTTCTTATAAATTAGGAGCTGTCGCACAATGCAATAACCACACCTAACACTCTCTTAGCATCATCTGCCTAGCCTTTTACGAACTATGTTAGGGTCGGATTCCCGTTTAACCGGTTAGAGCGACTGCCTACCTGACCTTCATAACTCAGTTACGTGGTAACACGATACTCCTTGGTGAGACTAGTTGTCAGACTCTCGGGCTGCTCACGTGAGGACCCGTAACGGCTGTCGAAAATTACAGCCGGGACCACCGGCTTAACTTGTTTTTTCGAGGCACCGATGAGTCTTGGTATGTAACAATGGTTACCCATCCACGGACCCACCCCGGAATGACCAGTGCGGCTGTTATTACTTAGCTACAAGTCCATCTAGGTAAGCTAATATCTCTTAGCATTTTCAAAAAATATTTTGGTTTAGTAATTTTGTACGAATTTGGGCCATAAAAGAAATAAATATCTTAGGACAACCAACACACCGTTATCTGATCCCAAACTAGGCAGAGCCTGTACTATGGTAACCAGACAACTGATAAACATACTTATATATTTCTAAATACATACATATTATAGATAAATTACACCCAGACACAGAACAAATGATTGTGCTCATCACACAAAGATTTGTCTTGGGTGGGAATCGAACCCACGACCTCAGTCTTTGCAGTCAGGGTCACTAACCACTAGACTAACAGGCCAGTCAATATAATTGTGCATACATTTCTCTGAAATGTGATCCAAGCTTCTATAACAAAAAATTAAACCGCCGAAAAACTGAAAAGTAAAAAATAATAAACCTTAACATTATGAGTCGGCGCTTTGTGTGATGTTTGTTCATTGATTTTTCAGCACCGACTCAAAATTTTAAGGTTTATTATTTTTTACTTTTCAGTTTTTTCGGCGGTATAATTTTTTGTTAAATAGTTTTTTTTTTGTGATTTTAATATACTTCTAATGCTTGGCAAGGTATACCCCATCCAATAAAAAATAATTATCAAAATCGGACTACTCTCTATAAAGTTATGCGTGGTTATACATTATAATCAGTGAGTGAACAATCAATCATCCTCTGTTTTGCGACCCTTAGGGTACGATTTTGTTTTCAAAATTTATATGGGACCACCTTTGGAGCATACCCTTTCCAATAGAAGAATTATCACAATCGGACTACTATGTAAAAAGTTATGCGTGATCAACTGATCATACATTAAAAAAAAATATGCGTCGAATTGAAAACCTCCTCCGTTTTTTTTTCGTCGGTTGAAAAATAAGATACAAGTTTGTTTAGCGTCATATTAAAAATAAACTGTACCTTATGTATTCTTCCACTCGGAAGACAACTCTGTATTTCTCGAAACCAACTATGAAGTGTTATGTTAAACTTAATACTCGTATCACTGTCGTTGCTTTTATCACATGCACATTTTTATAAATGTTAATTTTATAATTATTTATAGATAATCTTGTCTTGATAACAGCGTAATTAATATCGCACTGACATGTACTTTAGATTTGTATTTAATTGTGATAGTATTATCAAGAATCAATATCGTTAACATAATGCTGATGTACTTTAGCACGTTATCTTTGCAATTATGCGATCCTGGTATCATAGGTAATAAAGGCACGCAAAAAAAAAAAAATCTATGAAGTACGACGATTTGAAATAACACACCGATTTTTTAAAAATTCATGAATTTCATGTTAGTAATATACATATATAAAGGTCGTATTTAAGGTAATAATATATTATGTATATCGTAATATTAATATAGTTTTGTATAATGAACAAACGTGGAATAAATACAAACTTCCAAATTAAAATAATTAACTACGTAGATATGTACAAAATATATCGTACACACATTATCAAAATAAAGATTTTAAATAGATGATTACTTAAATGATAAATCACTGTAACTACTGTAGATACCTATTACTCGTAATTATTCAATATTTTGCATGCATGTATCTTCTTGTTTTGATATTTTTAACACGCTTTTATTAGCTTCATTCGTATGTTAGTATGTAACGGAAACTTTGAACATGATTTTGACTCACTTCAAAACATCAGATTACCTCGAAATTTGGCATACTTATCAAGGACCGATGACAATACAATAATTTTGTAAATATGTGCCTTTATCCTCACTAAAAAACTGTCTTCAAAAACTACGCTGACATACGTCACAAACTACGCTAGCATACGTCACAAACTACGCTGACACGTCACAAACTATGCTACGTAACGTCTCAAAATTCGAAACACCCTAAATAAATTAAAATAAATAATAGTTTAAAAAAACTAAATACAAGCTTGTAACTGACTATATAAAACAAATAAATAATAGTTTAAAAAAACACGCTTCCATAGAAAACCTCAAAAAGCACCTCACGCTTTTTTTCATTGTTTTCTACTTTTTAGTTTGGTGTTCTATGGAAGCGTGTTTTTTACTTTTTTAAATTTTAATTGAATTTCGTCTGGCTTTATTTTTATGATAATCTTCACTGGTATGTCATCAATGGCAAAACATAGCGCATCATATAATTATTATATGATGCGCTATTTTAACCTATGTTTCACAAATAAATAATTCTGATTCTGAAAGATTTCTTTAAAAAGCTGAGCGGATTGCATCGTATGCCTTTTCATTCACCAGCTGAGCGCGTCCTTAGTATGTGTAAAATTCAATGCGATTTGCTGACATTCGGAATTGGGTTGCCAAATGTGCCTTAAGTAAATACGAATAGCAATCGCTTTAAATCCCCTTAAGACTCCATCCATCCATGATAACTTCGTGGTTATTAATTGAAGGAAAATGCCACCGTCATCATCTTGTATATATATATAACCTTTTCAAAACTATTTTGGGGTCGGCGTCCAGTCGAATCGGATGTAACTGTATACTAGTGTTTTACATGAAATGAAAAGAAAAAAAATATATTATTTATTTTATTTTAAAGAAGGCTTACAGACTAACAAACCAATGATATAAAAAAGTTAGGTAGATAAAAAAATTGCTAATAACAAGCCTCCACATATAGTTAAGAAAATGTCGCTAAAAAAAAGTACATAAGTTAATAACTAACCATGAAAATGACTGTGCCAAAATCCGTCTTAAAGTCGCCACACTCGTGCAGAACAAGTCAACATTAAGGTCCATAGGAAGCCTATTGAAACTAACTGCACTTCTTATTGAGAAAACATTCCGCCTATAATTAGTCATTGCGAAAGGTACATTTAATATTGGCCGCTGACGTAATCCCATCAGATTTGTGCGTAATGACAGATTAGCAACGAGTTCAGGACAGTCTATGTGGCCATTTGCGATACCCAACAGTAAACTCATGTCTCCAATACAACGTCTCATCTCCAGAGGAAGGAAGTGGTACCGTTTGCAGCGGTGCTCGTAGTCAACTGAGTATCGCAGAGCCCTATAATCTAGATAAAGTAGGAATTTTCTTTGGACTCCCTCAATACGAGACTTATAAGTCTCATACTGCGGGTTCCAAACCTGAGACGCGTAGTCCAAATGGCTGCGCACGAAAGAACAATACAAGATTTTAACCGGTTTAAGAGATCGGAAAAAATGGAAAAATGGCAGCGTTATTTTGACAAAAATGCTGTTTCTATTTAAATTCTTTTAAAGTTTATTTTATTACGTGAAAATAATAAAACATGATTTTTATTATTTTCACGTAATAAAATATTCTTATTAATATAGATTCGTCATGTCTGTCTGTCTGTCTGTCTGTCCGAGTATGTCACAGCCACTTTTTTCCGAAACTATAAGAGCTACGCTGTTGAAACTTGGTAAGTAGATGTATTCTGTGAACCGCATTAAGATTTTCACACAAAAGTCGAAAAAAAACAATAGTTTTTGGGGTAAAATTTTTTTTTCATCAAACCCATACGTGTGGGGTATTTATGGATAGGTCTTCAAAAATGCCATTGAGGTTTCTAATACCATTTTTTTCTAAACCGAATAGTTTGCGCGAGAGACACGTCCAAAATGGTAAAATGTGTATCCCCCCCCCCCCCCCCCCCGTAACTTCTAAAATAAGGGAATGATAAAACTAAAAAAAAATATATGATGTACATTACCATGTAAACTACCACCGAAAATAGGTTTGAACGAGATCTAGTATCGGTTTTTTTTTAATACGTCATAAACCGTAAACCGATATTTACCTTTAATTCCGGCAACTCAAATATAAAAATTAAAAAAAAAAAACCATTTAATTTCATAAACATAAACCTTATGCATAAACCGTGAATACCTGCAGGTTTGTACGGAAGCCTCGGTGCGCGAGTCCGACTCGCACTTGGCCGGTTTTTTTGTCCATTCCATTTTATCTAGTAATAATGTAGACGTTATTTACTTTTTCAGGTATTAGAAGCATTTCTCTAAAAAACTGGCCAAGCGCGAGTCGTACTCACGCACCAAGGCTTCCGTACAAACCTGTAGGTATTCACGGTTTATGCATAAGGTTTATGTTTATGAAATTAAATGGTTTATTTTGTTTAATATTTGAGTTGACTGAATGAAAGGTAAATTGCGGTTTACGATTTGCGACGTATTAAAAACAAAAACTACTTACTAGATCTCGCTCAAACTAATCTTCGGTGGAAGGTTACATGGTAATGTACATCATATATTTTTTTAGTTTTACCATTCTCTTATTTTATAAGTTACAGGGGGGGGGGGGGGGGACATTTTACCACTTTGGAAGTGTCTCTCGCACAAACCATTCAGTTTAGAAAAAAATGATATTAGAAACCTCAATATCATTTTTGAAGACCTATCCATAAATACCCCACACGTATGGGTTTGATGAAAAAAACATTTTTGAGTTTCAGTTCTAAGTAGGAGGACCCCAAAATTTATTGTTATTTTTTCTATTTTTGTGTGAAAATCTTATTGCGGTTCATAGAATACATCTACTTACCAAGTTTCAACAGCATAGCTCTTATAGTTTCGGAAAAAAGTGGCTGTGACATACACGGACAGATAGACAGACAGACATGTCGAATCTATAAGGGTTCCGTTTTTTACCATTTGGCAAGGGAACCCTAATAAAAACACTCATTGAGAGTTCCGAGCGGTGGAAAAGCAAAAAAAAAAAACCAAAATCACAAGCTAATTAGGTAACTCAAATAAAAACTTGGCAGTCTTTGAACACTACCTGTGCCTCGCTCGCAAATAAAAAAACACAAACTAAAGGCGTGTGCACACATTAAAAAGCGATGACGGTCTATGTTCGGTGAGGTGTCCCACACACGCTCCGGCAGATAATCGCGTTTGATCAGCGCTCATGCGTGATAACCGCCGGTGAGCGCACGCCTTTATACCTCCGGTTATTTTTATACAAGGTAACGTGCGTATGGTAATGTGCATTATTTGAATAAGGAAACACTAGATTTAATCCTGTTGTAAGTAGCAGTAAAGAAACATTAAACTGTTGGAAACGAAATTGGAAATGTTCAGTTTCAATAAGTAATTGGTTGGAAAGTCCAGAACGAATTTGTGTGTAGCCAAATAAGAAGAAAATTAACTTTAAAGTCCGTACAAATAGAACTATGATCCCTGATAGTTTCGTTGTAATTACAACCATTGACCACAATATTAGATGAAAACAAATTAACCCAAAAAATAAAAGAGCAAATCCATCCCATTGATTACGTTATACAAACATTCAGTTACTTGAATCTTATATCTATAAATCCGGAAAATATCGCTGTAACAACAAAAAGTACTAAGACTACATAATATTGCCACAGGTGTTCGGACTCTCGCCAATCTAACCTCACCTGAAATGACCGCCGTCGTTGAAAAGGATCCGGAGTAAATAGGGAATACAAAAATATTAGTCCACATTTTCGCATGTCATCAATGCAATTAAACTGACGCCTTTATCACCGACGACAGCGGGATAATTGAAGTTACTTCTTTTATTTTCTAACAGCCTGGTACGTTTGAATAGAGAAAACATGACAATTATTACTGACCAGCGATTTTTATGAATCAAAGGGAAAATTATTAAAGAGCAAAGGGCAAAGTATAGAATAACCAATTATGTTCTTGTTGTAATATTATTATTTTTTATCTTTGTTGCCTGGCTGGCTGGTACCGCCATTTATTTTATTTCGCGTAGCCAGATGAATTCGATTTCGATATTCGGATCGCTAAAGTAATCAATCAGAAAATTGTGATCAATCACAATTCACGAGCTGGCGATCCATGGCAAATACATATTTATAGACAAGTAGGTATGTACTTCTTTATTAATATGCAAATTGAAATCCATTCCGTTAAAAATTAAACAATATCTGGTTTTGATAACGAAAAAATCAAAAGGATATCTATATTTTAACTTCTTTTAGCGTGTCTGATGTAAAGTAATTATAGAAATGATTTCTTTGTCTGTATAGGAGCTGTGAACTGTTGTTTTACGAATGAAGAAAGCAGATAATAAATTGTTTATTCTGTAAATAGGAAATACATTTACATGCCATATAAAAGTAAGACTACCCCTGGCCCCTGAGAAGGCATGGTGAAACTCACTCAGGGGTCCAAATCTAAGTTGAGTCATAACCCTGATCACTTGAGAATTATATAGATAAGGGCCTGAAATGGTCTTTGGGAAAGACCCACACAGATTTTGACCTGAGAGATTTGGACCTGTCCAGTTAGTGCAAGCATTTGCCAGTTATCATGTAGCTCAACTCAGAACTTAAGGAACTCAACGACTCGACGAACAATACCTAAGAAACGGTATTTATGTAGGCTGCTTAAAATATTGAAACAGTTAGATTATCTTTAAAACTATCTGAGAAAAAAAACTACGTAGTCCTCACATTCGCAATAATTAAAGTAGTATAGATACTAATACATTTTAAAAAGGAACCTCAAAAATCCAGTTGAAAGTTTAAAACATGACAGCATTTAACTTAGCCATGCAGATCCAAACTTATAAGTAAAAGCTATGCAAGTATGCAACTCCCACAAATTGCAAGTCTCGTACTTTTATAAGTTAGACTAAGCGTACAAGTCTCAAGTAAAAATACTACGAACACTACGACAGTTTTGCTCGGTACGCCGTTAGTCGTATTGTTATCATGTTACTAACTTTATAAGTTTCTGCAACGCTCCATGTCTTTAAAGTTTCATACGTGAAGTCATGAATGTAAAATGTTGAAACTTGAGCAGATGAATTTTAGCAGTTCTAATTTTAATGAAATTGTTTTCTCTGTAAGTTTTACATATTCCATCTAGATGTCATATGCATTTTTGCTTACATTATCCTTCATTAAGGGTGTAATGTATCTGTCACCGTGAAATTGTAAATACCGTTAGATTATAATCTATCTCGCGAGCTTGTAATCTATCGAAAGATTGTGAACCGTAACGTACTGCTTACAATTTAACGCATTATTTTACGTTAGATTACAATCTATCGAAGGGAAACCGTTAAATTATGTAAACACTATCTTATGCACATTAGGAGTGAGGTAGCTGTCACTAATGTCAGCTGTCAATTTACCACAAATGGCGGGAAATGGTGGAAAGTGAAGCGTGTCTGCACAAGAGGCTTGGTGTGGTGATGAGCCAGTGTAGTGTAGAGATATAATCATCCTTAATACGAGGTCAACAAGATTCTATGTATAAATGGATTTTAATTTATTTTCAGTACGTATTTTGTAGAAAACTAATAACTACTTCATCGTTCCAGCTGAAAGACGTCTACTGCTGGACGTAGAACTCCCCAAAGGAGGGGTTTGACATAATCGCCACGCTTGGCAGCCGGGTTGGAGATCGCAGTATGGTAGTAAAATGCATAGAGAACGCTGCTACCCGTTCTCTAGCAAGCCCCTTAGTCGCCACTTACGACACCTGTGGGAAGAGATGGGATGGTGCTGGTCTACGGGTTGGTAAATGTCATATGTCGTCAAAATTTTAGTTCTAGGACTGTACCGGTTGGCTTAAGATATCTTCCTTCATTGTTTTAAGAGTAGTGGTGATGAAATAAGTTACGCAAACTCACGACCCGACCTGCAACTCCGAAGTGGAGGTCGTACCACTGAGCCACTAGTGACCCTTTTTTGTGGGTAGGAAATAATTAAATAATGTCTCCCGCTCTGAGTGGAGCGGAAGGGCTTGTCAGACTTTTACTGAGTAAAACCCACCCGTGTTCCTTCAGTTGCCCATATGCCAGGGCCACGGTATCTTTTTCGAACTGATCTCGTGACCCTGGCAGGCATCGGTCCTAGCAAACCCCTTCAGTACTGCTGACATCTCTTTGATGCGCGCGTGGAACACTACGCGCCGTCGACACGGTCCTTATCGGGCGACGAGCTACCCATTGCTCGCCGCCTGCAAGCCCACGCAACATGAATAAACAATCTCATAAATATAAAACAACTTTATGAAACGGATCAGGCGCTATGACAAGTAGTAGAAACCTATTAATTTTTAAAATATGCAAACGATTCGGCGTCCATTTTTCATTCGTCCATTTCGCCGTGATATTAATGCACGTAATAAAGGTCCTATGTGTGTATGCTGTGTTTCTGTATCATCATGAATGCAAATTTCAATCAGTTTGGACGTTGATTGCCAATAATCTGGCTGAATTGTGCTCGATGCATCGGTGGAACACGTCTTGATATCCATTAATATCCGCAATCAGTAACCGATGAGCAATCCAGATATATATTTGCGTTGGTATTCCAATTTCGACGTTTGCGGACGTTAAAATATCGTGGTGAGATTTTATCGTTCACTGAATTTTCAACTGTCCGTGTTGAACTGAGGATTGTGAATCCAGCAGAGTGCATCTCAGCAATTCGAAGATATACACTGTTCGATTTTCTAGTGTCGGCGCTAAGCAGTGCGATAAATATCTAGTGTGCGAAAAAATCTCGCTGCGATTTTATTATGTCTGTGAGAATGTCGTCTTATGAAGCAATGTCTTTGATATGTTTTTATCTTTTGTTTTGACTATCTTCTCTGAAGAGATCCCGCCGTGAAAACGTAGATGAAGCGAGTTTGGCTGTTATTACACCTACTTAAAAACGTGTAAAATCTAGTCGTAGTCTCACTTCGCGTGTCAAAATATAGGCTAATTAGAAGTATATTCGGTTGATTGAGACTGTAGTAAGAATGCGAACGGTCTTAAAAAAATATGGGATCAGAGTGGCCATTCCAGTATTTTTACACTAGGACAGATTGACACTATTGACAGTGCAGTTCACCTAAATTACCATGATGAGTTTTTGACATAGAAGACCGCCAAAATGTGAAGTATTGAGGATTTCTGTCAAAAACAAATAAGTCTATAGCATATGATTCATAGAAGTGTAAATGATTACAGTGCAAGTACATGTTTCAGCTACAGATGCATTTAAATACAAATATTAAACGTTTTTGGAAATGCCCAGTTCCTGTGCCCAAAAAGGGGGCTATCAAAGGATCTGATCCGACCAATAATTACGGCCCCATCGTAGCATTTAGTAATTATCTATGAAAAGGTTCTGTTGGCAATTTAAATTGTAGATCATACTAAGCTTGTAAAACAACAAGTAGGTTTGTGAAACAATTTAAAGTGCTATCTAAAACAGATTTCCATAATACCGCACTATCATCGGTCACGCCCCCTACATCTTGACGATATGCTCTTTTTCCAGCAATTTGTCGAGTTGTGCAATTTCCCAGGGCGCCCTCTAGCGGCTGTCACTGACAGATCGCTCTTTTCTAGTGATCCAGACGCGGCCGCCTGCGATGTGTGGTGCCCTGGTACCCCCGTCTTATTCAGCACTATGGAAATATGCATTTCAAGTTTGATTTGAATTATTGTTGGTTGGTTTTATTATTCTGGTATTTTAATAAAAACCCGTTAAGATTGATTACTTGTTCTTGAGAATTCAGCTGTACATCAATGGACAATTAGTCGTAGCATAATATTCTAGAAAGGTAGATATAACCAAAGACATTTTAGACATTTATCAAAAGTTGACGTATGATTTTACAACCTTCACCAAAATACATACCCTAAACAATAATTTTAATATCAGTGAACCACAAATCATTTTCATATCGAAACTACCAAACAACATCGAATGATTCATTAATAAATAAACGGTCCATTCAATTGAATTTAATAGTAACTATTCAGTTAAATTGAACAGTGACTGTTCAAATATGAATTTATTTACCTTTATTTAGCTAACATGTCGATGGCTCACAATAGTAATTCCATTAGCCATTAATTTGTCAGCAGTGTTGCCAGTCAGCAAATATGAATGAATTCACAACGACTATTTGATGGATTAAAAATTTATTATGCCTACTAGCTATTTTCTGTTGGATTGCGTGAAAGTAATATTACTACTATAGTTTTTTGTATGGAACTTTTTGGCTACTTAAAAAAATGGTCGTAACAGTAGTTCTAAATCTGTGGTTGTTTTAAAGTGTCTAATGAAGTAAATGTCTAGAGAGTATGAAGCAGCTTTCTGATTCTTCCAATAGACGTATTATCTAGACAAATAAATAAAATTGGAGTGTCTGTTTGTAATATTAAGATGACCACTTTTTACTAAGTGTATATGGATGTATACACGGTACATATACCAAAACAACATTTTTTACATTTTTTGTCTGTCTGTCTGTTTGTTCCGACTAATCTCTGAAATGGGACTTTCACTGGTAGATAGCTGATGTAACAAGGAGTAACTTAGGTTACTTTTATTTTAGAAAAAAAAATATGATCTCACGAAAAAAATTATTAAACTAATGAAAAACTTTTTTGTTAAATACCACGCGGATGAAGTCGCGGGTAACAGCTTATGAATTATAATCCTACTAACTACTAATATTATAAATGGGAAAATATGTGTGATTGGGTGTTTGTTTGTCAATCACGCAAAAATGGCTGAATGGATCTGGATCGAAAATGGCACGCAGAACCTGGATTAACACATTCTTACCACGGTAGTACGTTCTCCCGGGTTAATTTCCGACATCCACGTGGGCGAAACCGCGGGCAAAAGCTAGTCTTCTATAAACTGCAATCGGTCTCTTTTACAAATCCGTCTGCTACTCCAACACCGTGGTTGTGGGTGTGGGTGCTTGTGGGAGGCCTATGCAGACAGTGGAAGTCTTTCAGCTGAAACGATGATGATGATCTGTGCATTGCTTTTATAAAAAAATTGAGGTTTCAACAAAGGCCAGATTTTAACAATGATGGGATTCTTCTTTTGGTTGTTAAAATTACAACATGATGGCTTATCCAATCTTTTATAATGATAAATATTAGTACATTTAATGCAATATTATGTAAACTAGTCTTAAAAATACTTTTTTATTGCTTTTTCCTAGCCCAGCTTATGCTAAACAAGAATTTAATATTATTGTAACAACGGTTACAACTAAAAACCAATTTAAACATCCACTTAATTTTCTTTACGTTCATCAACAGCTGTGCGATAAAAAACATAGCAGTGTTGTTAAGTTCAGCATCGAAGCGAACTCGCGCAGTCTAATAAAAAACCTTTCCACTTTACTCTTTCTACTTTATTATAGTGGCCGATAATGAGCTCTCTCAAAATATTGAAGTAAGAACCGCTCGTCCACTCCAAATCTTCGGTTTAAGTTGTAAGATACCTAATTAAAATTAATTTTCTTAAGTCTTAATAGTAATAAAGGAGGCTCTTAGGGTTATACAAAGGAGGTCGTAAAAAATGAGGTTCTTGTTCCGTTAGCGAAGCCGGAGCGGACTTACTCATAACACGCAGTGACCGTAGTCGCTGGCAACTCGTTTGCGATTTCAAAATCTTATGTTCACACATATATTTTTATGAAACATGGCCAGAAACTGTGGATAAATAGTGGAGAATATGAAATCCGAGTAGGTATTTCCAGCCTATCTAGATTCTAGAAGAAATTAGCGCGATAGATAACAACGTACGTTAAAACAATTATGCAGTATAAGATAGTAAGCTAATTACGTGTTGCTATGTAGACATATGTGAATTGCGACTGTAAAATTACGTACATTTGCAACACCTTTTAATCCTTTTTTATTTCTGTACAACCCAAATGTAGATGATAAAAGTATTACCTAATTCTCTCTCTCTCTCTGATACATTGTAAAATTTCTGTTTTCGTCGGTAGCAATTTGTAGTACATGTCCAAAATATCATCTGGAACCATCTATCGATGTATTCACGACGTTTATTTATTCAGTGCCGGCTTGGGTGGCGACATCAATCCCAACAAGAAACACAAATACTCCAGAGTTCGAAGGTTCACCGCTAATGGTCAGCCGATCACCCGATACCATTAATTACTGGTCTCCTGGTACTTTGATGACGCAATACTGATTTAGTTATTGATTTTACTCGGAGAACCACCAAAACTTCGTCTTCACAGCGGCGATGATCGGTACCTTTTTTGCGGTAAAATCATAAGCAAAATTATTCCCACTAATACCAAACGAAGAAAGAAAAAAAAAATTTTTTTTAAACAGCCGAATGATCCCAACATTTTGCAGTAAAATATTGTACCGGATCATCGTGGCATTGTAGACGGGACTAAAGAGTTAATAGAATGACAAAAGTTAGGTGTTATCCTCACGATGTTATTTATCCCCATCATAATGAGTAAATTGCACACATAGACAACCCATATTGAGCATATTGATGCAAAAAGCAGCTGAGACTTGAGTGCAATATTATTTAGTAAGGTTAGGCCGATAACAGGAAAATTCAGACGCATCATTATCTCAGTGATAATCAGTTGTCGTACTATATCAACTATATACTGATTGATGTATACTACACAAGAGCATCTTTTGAGTCGATGTGAAGACGTGTAGTGTGTGTTGAATCGTTCACAAAATGAGTTTCGAAAATAAAACAGTGTTGATAACGGGCGGGAGCTCCGGCATTGGTGCGGCTACCGCAGTACTATTTGCTAAAGAAGGTGCTTCCGTGGTCATCGTAGGACGGAATGAAGCTAAACTTAAAACTGTCACTGAACTCTGCCAAGAACACGGAGCCACACCTCTCGTCATCAAAGCAGATGTTTCTCAAGATAAAGCCGCAAGTGAGATTATCAAACAAACCATCGATAAATATGGAACACTCGACGTTCTAATCAACAATGCTGGTATTGTATTCCCGGGAGGACTGCTTGACGGCGAACTGATGAAGACGTATGACAAAATCCTGGACACGAATTTGCGAGCAGTCGTTAACCTCACGAGCTTGGCAGTGCCTTATCTTATACAAACAGGAGGAAATGTTATCAACATATCAAGTACATTAGGAACACAAGCCAACCCATGGATGATGGCGTACTGCATATCCAAAGCTGGCTTAGAACATTTCTCTAAGACCGCTGCATTGGAACTAGCAAAGTCTGGAGTGAGAGTCAACATAGTGAGTCCTGGGGCTGTTGTGACTGATATTTTGGAAACTGCTGGAATGCCTAATATGTGGGAGGAATGGGGTAAAAACGCACCTATGGGTAAAGTGGCTTACCCGGATGAAGTAGCTGACTTGATCCTGTTTCTAGCAGGTAGCAAGGCGAAGAGTATTACTGGTGGAAACTTTACTATCGACAATGGTTCATTGTTAAAATGTGCCTAATATAGTAATTTAAGTGTGTTTTTTTCTGTATCTCAACAATAAAATGAAATGTGGTTTACGATGATAACGTTGTATATTTTATGTTCTTGAATGCGCTGTTTTCATTTTTCAACGCGGTCTATCACTAAGTTAAATAAATTGTACTAAGATATCAGCAATCAAAACGAAATATACCTATAGAATTGGAAAAGAGGGCACCGATAAACTGGAGTGCTATTTTTTTACTCCGTTTTCGTACTTTACAATGTTTACTTTGTGTCGCCTCTAATGAGTTTATTCTAGACATTTGTAGATAATGTTCACTTTTAGTAAAGTGTCATTTGAGACTTCTCTCGTTAGTGTAGATAGTAAGTATTTTTAGATATTAAGTATACCTATATTAACTCAAAATAATTCATCAAAAATCGATTTTTTCCAAGTGTACAATTTAACATAGATAAGAATATTTTCTTGTTTCTTACTTTTTAGAGCGTGATTTTTCTGTAGTCGGGTTTAGTTTTTAAACTTATTACGTACTTTTATTTAAAATATTTTGGGGTTAGCTAAGAATATATTTGAAATGTGCTAATAAAGAACTTCCATTTGATACCTAATACGGCATCATATTCATGAGACGTCACATAGCCTATAACCAGCGGACGACTAAAACGCTGCCAACGATACCTCATATGTCAAATTATTAAGTAGTTTAGAAGTTATGAGTGAACAGATGAACATACACACATACATTTCGGTCAAAACCATAACGCTCCTTTTTGCTTTGCCTTAATCGGGTATCGCGGTCTAAATCAAAATAAAAAGGTAAAAATATATAATCAAAAATCATAGTGAGCAACATAACATAATTTTAGTAATTATGATAACGCTTATTTCCGTCACACTATAGTGCTGGTTATTTTTGAGAAAATGATGCTGTTTTTTCATCATTTATTTCAGTTTCAAATAAATTCATCAGAAGTACTTACTTACATAATATTACGAAGCAGAATTTCATGAAACGTTTTGTTAAAATAAAATACCAAGGAGATCAATTTGTATTCATAAAAGTTTAATTAAGTCACACTCAGTTAGCGGGGACAACTTTAAAATTTAAATAAATTCAGTAGTAAAGTACTAGGAGGGCAGAGAAACGAAGGAATAGATTAACTCGACCGCTCTGGATATTAAGCTCCCCGGTACTTGGTAAAACGTTTGGGTGCTCCTAAAATGTATTCTGTGGCAATGCTAATGAGGTGTTTTTAAAGCTTTTTCAGTATTGTCGTCTACGGTACCTGCTAATTTAGAACAAGCTGTAATTTATAAGGAAAAGTTACCTTTTATTAACATAGCCATGAGTACCTACTAGAAATTCACAGTTCTTGTTTTTTAAAAGGCGAGATGTATTTTTTCCAAATATTTACATAATTAAAATCAGGAAATGCGTCAATCTACTGTTAAAAGAAGCATGCATTATCAACTTACTCCAAAGTAGCTATTTAAACTTGTATCTGCCCGCAACTTCAACTGCCTGAACTTTCTTGTTCACCCGACCCTCTCTGTGTCGCATCGTCTCGCCTGCCCGCGCTTTTACGCGTTTTATTTAGCGTTCTTTTTGACTTTTTTTCTTTCTTGCGCGGTTTTCAAGGGTCCTAGTGTGATTTTAAACTGCCTATAATCGTCTTCGAGAGTTGGACTATCAAATTCAAAAATTATTTTGTCAAATCTAACTGGAAGATATAGAGATTAGCGCCGCGCCGTTCAAACAAAGGAACAAAAAAAAAACTAACCAACTCTTCCGTTTAGTTATTAGTAACAACTATAGTACCAGTAGTAATAGTAACTGTAGTTATTAATAACTTGACATTACTTATCTATAGGTAAGCAGACTACCACAAAGAGCATGAAAATAAAATGAACGAACGAAATACCTTCACAAAAATTTGCGGAGTCATGCTCAACCGAAAGGGTGAAGGGGCCGGAGAGGTCCGAGTAAAAATGACAAACGAAATGTTTCGGACGTCGAAGCGAGGACGAAAAAGTTTTGACAATGAAAACTGGGATAAAAACGAACGACGCAGACCAACAAGAATTTTTCTTTAAGCCCAATTCATGAATATTAAAAGTTTATCCTTGGAAAAATGAAGATTTGACTGCACATTATAATTTCAGACTTGAAAAGAATAAGCGACAAAAGGTATAAGCTTTCAATTTCTTGTCTCGAATTTAAAGACACAATTTGCCGATCGTTAGGAGAACCAGAGACTTATTCTCGCAAAATAAAACTTACATTATTACAGATGTAGTGCTAGTAAGAACAGATTTTTTTTATTAAACCACAGACAATAACAATCAAATCAAACAGAGCAGTGGTACAGCGGAGGCGTATATCTAGCAGTGGACGTCTTTAGGCTGAAATGATGATGATGATGATGATGATGATAAGTGACCGTGATTTACGTAGGTAGTCAAACCCCGACATCCCACATTATTTTGTGTAAATTATTTCATCTCCACTGTTCTAAGAAACGTTGTAGGAAAAAATCGTGAGGAAACCGGCATGTCCTAAAACCAAAATTTCGAAGATCCGCGTGGTGGATTAAGGCCCACTCCCTCACACTGAGAGGAGGCCTGTGTCCCAACAGTGGGAACGTTATAGGCTGATTATGCAAATGAAAATTGTCAGTCACATTCGCTATAAACATATTCAACAACTGGCTGTTGCCTGCGACTTCGTCTGTGGTCCAGGATGAAAAAGTAGCCTATGTCTTTTTCCAGGTCCCAGGTTACGTTTCTGTCAAATTTCATAAGGATCCGTTCAGATGTTGTTGCAAACACCTCTAAAGTTTTTTTTCTTATGGATGTGTAGTAGTTATTGGTAACATGAAGTGGGCTGCCGTGTTGTAATACGATTAAAATGCCACGTTGTATATCGGTATAGATACCCGTTTGTAAAGTATAATAATACCTATGTATAAATGAATCGGCACTACGTTCAATTAGTCTTACAGTAAACCACACAAAACTTTTGATGTATTCGTTTTCTTTGTTCTACTGTGATCAGTGAGGAATTTTAATTACGCTTGCTCCTGCACTATTCAGTAACTGAGATGGACTTCGGCAATAGAATCGAGCAAGTTAGGAACTCGGTAAAGTCTGTAATTAACGACTAGGAACCTATTAGTTGTGCATCCCACTATGTAGCCTGTATGTGTGTCTAATGGCCGAGATCGAGAGGTCAGTGTTGGTCCAAGAAGCGACAGCGACTACAGTATTATCTCTTTTTCCCGTATTTTGACCTACGGGGTAGTTGTATGACTCTATAAGAGTAGGAATGGCTTTCATTTTGACAGTTCAATAATACAAAACTGTTTGCAAAAAAACAATCGACTTCCAAAAAAAACAAAATACTACATAGTGTACAACTTAATTTCGGAAGTCGGTGGCAGAAACTAAAGTACATATCCAAAGACACCGAAATTAAAATTACTTTTCACTTTATAGTGTTTTTTTTTTTTGGAAGTCGTTTATTTTATTTTTTCAAAAAAGTGTTGCATTGTTGATATAGCGGCCAGCAATAGTATGCACTCCGTTACAGTTCAAAATATATAGCCCTGTGACCTATGGACGGACAGAGGAGCCTTAGTAATAGGGCCACGTTAGGATCCCTTTGGGTACGGAACACCAAAACACTTGATACCTGAATTCCAAGGAACGAGCAAGTCACAGCACTCGCATTTTGTGGAATAAAAAGTGCTTTTATTTATTTACTACCTTTTGCAAGCGCCGCTCCCGTGTTATGATATAAACCTTCCTCTTGAATCTCTCTGTATATTGATGAAAACCGCATTAAATTAAAATCCGTTGCGTAGTTTAAAAGATCTAAGCGAACAGACGCGGAAAACGCCCGGCTGGAGGTCTAAAAAGTTTACTTTTTAGAAATCGCCGGGCAAAAATCCGTTTAAGTAGTCAGAATCTTTTTCAGATTAACTACGAGATGTCCAACAAAAAAAAAAAAAACAAAACAAAAAAAAAAAAAAAAAAAAAAAAAAAACAGACGCGGAAAACGAATTTATTTTATACGATGTAAAGAAGATGATTAAAATTTAATGCACAAGTAAAACTTCCGTACAGAGACGGACTTAATGCCTGACACTTTTACCGTGCCTTAGAAAAAATATACATTGATATTTCGGATTTAAATCCGTAGCTTGGTGTACAATATAACATTGATTGTACGTAAACAAATCCGTTCAATCCATATCTAAACTAAACGTCGGCGTCGGATCCAGACAGGACAGGTTTTTTTTAGAGTTTTTTTCATCGTTTTGTTGCGCACATGTCCGGAATGCTATAGTATGCTGAACAGACTGACCAGTATGACAATTCAGTGCGGGACAATGGCCGTCTGAATAGTGGCCGCCATTTTATGGGAGTCAAATTTTATGCACATACCAGGGTGGCATGAAGTTTTAGGTCTATGCTGAAAGAATATTGAGTGAAAGGTAGGTATGGGGAAATTGGAATTTTAAATTGAATGCTAAAGAAGAATGACAGCGATGAGGATGAATTTTTCGACGCCTTATTTTAGTTTGTGTACATATTTATAGTTTTAGTTAAGTTAATATATTATTTAATTTATATATCCTACTACTAATAAAAGTGATTAAACGATAAAAAAAAAAACAAAGAAAAGAAGATGTTGATATTCATGGGCGCCTAGTACACGGTTGGTTTTGCTGACAGTTTAACCATAGTTAAGGCTCTGACTATAGTGTGGTGCCGGACGTAAAGAATAACACCACCCCATTTCTTCCCGTGGGTGTCGTAAAAGGCGACTAAGGGACTTACTAGAGAATGGGCAGCAGCGTTCTCTATGCATTTTACCACCATACTGCGATCGCCAACCCGCCTGCCAAGCGTGGCGATTATGGCAAAGCCCCCCAAATTGGGGGAGGCCTAAGTCCAGCAGTGGACCTCTTACGGCTGAAATGATGAAGGCTCTGACTGACGTATAACCTGTCGTCTAATAAATACCATTGACTGATGAAAATCTAGATATTTTGTTTTTTGAATCATGCTATCGTCAGTCATGAACTCATGAGTCATGACTTTTGAATGGATGTGTTATAGGAATTTTGATAATAACCCAGTCAGTCAGCGGGCGGACATCGATATAGGACACGGATCTGATGGTGTTGCTGAAATCAAAAGGTTATCGAAACACGCACCATGTGAAAATGAGATCGCATTGTTGTTGTCCTCTTTAGAATAACGAATGGTTTTATAAGGCTATAGAAATACATTTTTATCTTCTAGTTACACGTTTTTGCTTATCTTCGCAATCAAAACTTAAACATAAAATATTCTCCTATGAATATTGATATTTTCTTGAGCGAAAACTAGTGTTTTTCTAAAATCTTGGGTATGACTGACGATCAGCCAGAATGAACGTCTAATGTCAAAAAACGATAACTGTGTTCCTAATGCGTACTTAAGAGGGATTTGTACCTTAGAGTACTGGAACGCAATTAGTTGCGTAACAGACAATCAATCACAATTTGAATAATTTTTAAGGATATTATTGGTAATCCATTGCTTCATCATATGTTCAAAAAATTGATTGCTCGACAATGCAATAAATTTTGTTGAACTGTCAAAAATTCCCATTGTTAGTATGTAACGCAATACCCCACAGTATGTGTCTACCTGTATGAGCCCACAAAAGTGTGCACATTATGTCATGCTTGACCAACTGGCCTAAGAGAACACAAGAAAAATGTTCCTGCCATTAGCATTAATATTTCAGAGTGTGTTAACGTAGAGGAGTTTCCCGATAGGAGTGTTTCAGAACTAATTTTTCTTCCTGTCCAGTATTCCTAAAAAGATAAGCCCCCATTTGTCGAAATAAATACAAAAATACATTACCCTCGTATTCAACAAAAAATGCTCCCCATTTTCCCCAACGATAAAAATAGAACTTCAAAAATAAAACTTCGCCCGTAAAAAATAAAAAACCGCCTAGCGTAATTTAAAATGGCAAAGGACCGTCGACGCCATCCATAACCTTAAAATATTCTTCCTTGTGTGGTACACATACATAAATCTTCATGAGCCGCCATCTTGAAAGTGCATTTCCCACGTACGTAGGTAATTTCGACGCGTTGCTGGCAACATTTATCATCATTCGCAATGGCAACACCAAGGAAGATGTATCATGTTTGGAAACTATGTGTGTTTAAGGTGGCTCAAGCCTTCTTATCTTTTTAGCCAGGTGTTTGTTTATAATTAGTTGCGTTGCGAGTCGGAAAGAAAAATAGGATTGAGTTGCTTAGGAGAATGTGTCTTAGTAAGTAAAGATAATAATATAATATTTATATGAAATTTTCTTAGGAGAATGTGTCTTAGTAAGTAAAGATAATAATATAATATTTATATGAAATTTTCTATTGTTGATTTTTCTCGTCTACGTCTAACAGGTCAATGAACGACATATACTTACTTATTTTTTATGCATTGGAAAAAAGCCCGGATTTGTACCCGGGTGATAGCAACGTGGACACTCACGGTACGGCTGGTCCAGAAATTTAAAGTCGCTCAGCGAGCTATGGAACGAGCTATGCTTGGAGTATCTCTGAGGGACTGAATCCGGAATGAGGTGATCCGGCAGAGAACCAAAGTTGTCGATATCGCTCATAGGATTAGCAAGCTGAAGTGGCAATGGGCCGGCCACATTAGCCGTAGAACCGATGACCGTTAGGGTAGACGTGTTCTTGAGTGGAGACCGCGAATCGGCAAACGTAAGGTAGGACGCCTTCAGGCTAGGTGGAGCGACGATCTTCGCAGGGTGGCTGGTAGGAGCTGGATGAGAGTTGCCGAAAATCGAGCTAAATGGCGTGCAATTGGGGAGGCCTATGTCCAGCAGTGGACTGCTATAGGCTGATGATGATGATAGCAATAGGCTACCTGTTATGATTCAAGTCCCATGTAAAAGGGGACCTTTTTACCTGGGGCTTAAAACATCAGGTGGAATGTGGGTGCACTGTACGTACGTACACCTCTGCCCAATCCTTTGGAGGAACAAAGCGTGATGCTATATTATATTTACGCTATGGAAAAAGCAGACTGCTATGTTTGTTATAAATCCGTGTAGACTTTACCCAACTGCGTTGAGGCCGGCTTCCAGTCTTATGGGATGCAGTTAAATACCAGTATTTTACATAGAGCGCCTATCTGACCTGTACAATCAAGTTAATGGTACCTTTTGGTAAGACTGGTTGTCAGACTTTTAGGCTAACTACACCCGTAACTAGTCCTGGTTCATTCGTAGATCATTGATAGTTATCAATGATCTACGAATGAACCAGGACTAACAGCTTACATGTTTTTTACCCGACTGCGCCAGAAGGAGGGTTATGTTTTTAAGTATTGTAATAATGGCTGGTCACCCATCGTCGAACCGACCGCCACCCGTGAAGCTAACTTTCGATCGAACCGAGCAGCTGGTATTATTTCATAACAAGCCCCAGATAGTTACGTTGTGTGTCGTTAATTGTAGCATTTTCAGAATAATTACTTTTCTGCAGAACCTAGGACCAATTTGTGTGATGTTGAAAGTGTTTACTTTACGGCAGATAATTGTATTAGTAAAACTAAATTATCAACTATGCTACGTTACGTTACGGACGAGAATCGGCCGCAAACACAATTTGCTTCATAATATGCTCACATTTCGTGTCCCGTCAGCACACTATCCTATGAACACTTACTTCTATACCTGCCCTAACAAAACAACCTTTATTAATAGCATTCACTTAACTTTTACCTCAAAGACGGCAACAAAACACCTCCAAAACACCTCCTAAACTTCATATTGTCTTAGTACCGAATAGCAATTAAAATTTACGATATTACAATAAAATTTTAATTTAAAAGGCGTACCTCATGATATATTCTTTCCCGTAATTACACTTCCGAAATTAATATAACCTGGGATATTTTGTACCCGCGGTCTTTTGTCCGTGAACTTTGTGGCCGGGAGTGTAAGATAAAGTATAATAACAGCGGCCTATACGACCCTGGTAAGAGGGAAATTACTTACCGAAACGGTGCCTCCTCGACTGGTTATTATTCTGTAAAAGAAATAAAGAGTTTTAATATGCGTGTATTAAGGCTTTATGTTGGTTTTTTTTTTAAACAGTTGTAGGATGGCAGTACCTTTAATAATGTTGCCAAATAATTAATGTTGAACCGTTTATGTATATAATCAGAGGCATGTGTGTACAAGAAAATGCCGCTTACGAAAATCAAGGAACTTCGAGGAACAAATTAACTAATTTTAAATTGAGATACACTGCCTCACAGCCGGTACTAGGAGCAAAACTCCGTCAGACCAACTGAGAGCAACATTACAATTAATCCGACTCTCAGCCGCGGATTAACGTGACACGAGCCTTAAATCCCCGAGCGCCGTTCGTAAATTTACCCTGAAATTGTACAATACATTCCACCAGCCAGTATTAATACAATTTCAACACGTTTTCAATTTTCGAAGACCAGTGTGAAATATTACTGCAAGCTCCTCTGCCGTTCTGGAATCCTGGTAGTGTGGTTTGTGAATTAAAGTGATTTTTCTTTGATATATCGTCAAATTTTAAAAGAAAACAACTTTATTTTACAAGTTTAAAGTTAAAATGTGTTTAAAATGGAAAGTTACATATGCACAATTTCGAAAAAAAAGTTTAAAAATATTGCAATGAAAAATTCTACATTGAGAAAAAATCCAAACTAATATTATAAATACGAAAGTAACTCTGTCTGTCTGTCTGTCTATCTTTCTGTCTGTCTGTCTGTCTGTCTGTCTTTGCTTCACGCCTAAACTACTGAACCGATTTGTGTGAAATTTGGTACAGACATAGTTTGGAACTTGAGAATGGTCATAGGATAGTTTTTATTACAAAAAATAAAATATAAAATAAAATAAAAAATAAAATTTATTCCGGACATACAGCGCCATCTATTGGTCAAGAGGCGGCATCAATTCAGTACTGAAAATTCATCGGAAAAATATAAATAAATTGTAAAAAGGTATGAAAATATAATATAATACAACTTTTAGTACAAAGAAAATGCTCTAACGGAGTATAGATAATTCTATTAGTACTATATGTCGAGTTGGTGATCGCGCAATGGTGTCGATCGTTACACGAGTTCGGTTCATGTTATTGTTTTAATTCATCGGAAAAAAGTAAATAAATAGTAAAAAGTTATGAAAAAAATTATATCAATATATTAAAACTTTTAGTACAAAGAAAATGCCCGAACGGAGTATAGATAAATAATCCGAGTTGTCACTATGCTCGATAGATGGCGTTGGGATCGAAATAGATCGCGCTATGGTTTCGTTACACGCATTTGGTTGGGTATCGGCCGAGCGCTTCGGTACTGTCGTAGAATTGTGGATTGATCGTTTCGTAAATTTAAAATTGGCTCCGTTGTATTAGTAGATTAAAAGGTTTATTTGTTGGGTTGTCTGGTAATATTATAAATGCAAAAGTAACTCTGTCTGTCGGTCTGTCTGTCTGTCTGTCTCGCTTTCCTGCTAAAACTACTGAACCGATTTAAATTAGAGATGGGTAATCTTTATTCCGACAAGTGAATTGATTCACTTATTCCGACTCCGACTCCGGTACCGGTTCACCTTATCGGCTCCTTCGGTTCCGTTTGGCACCGGGACTCACTCGGCTATTTTGGTTCCGCGGTTCGACCAGAACATTTTATTCATTCGGATCTTTGGAATACTTTGGATCATTTGGCACATTTTGAATTTTACACAGTTTACATTACAGAACTTACAGTAGGACATTTTATTTTATTTTATTCATACGATTTAAATTTCGGACAGCGTAAATTGTTAGGAAAGAAAGAAATGAAATAAAAATAATTTTAAAATGATGAATGATTTGACAAACGTAATGTTTATTATGTTTGTCAAATCGTCAGCTCTTGGACAATTTTGAACTCTAACTTCATAGTACCAAGGACGCTTATCATGTTGTTTCGTCGTGTCCGTGTCTTGTCTGTCTACCAACCAAACCTGTAGGCAATAGGCATCGACACGACTCACGACGCACCGAGTCACTGAGTGAGCGAGTGAGCGAGTAGTGATAAGTGAACGAGTCCGAACCTGCGCTCCGCCGCTCCGCCGCTCCGTCTCTCGGGACCGGATTCATTTGGTACCGCGGTGCCGATAAGGATTGTGAGGAGTCAATAAGGTTTCCGGATCCGCGTTCGGAACCGGCACCTTTGGATCAGTACCACCGGAGTTACCCACCTCTAATTTAAATAAAATTTGGTACACAGATAGTTTAGAGCCTGAGAAAGGACATAGGGTACTTTTTATCCTGGTAGTACGTTCCTGCGGGATATTTTCAGACCTCCACGCGGGCGAAGCCGCTGGCAAAAGCTAGTGTCTAATAAATAATTCATGTAACACGCCAAATGTTCCATGTTATAGTACCGAAACAAAGTGGAACACAATTCAATATTCAGGTGTCTCCACTTACACATACCGTTCACATACCATTTTACCTATTAGGGATCGCATTACTAATTTATTAGTAGGCAGTATCTACATGAGAGAATACTGGTGTATTATCTTCTAACAAAGCCCACCTCCTAAAATATTTATAAGAAGTTGTTACAGAACATTTCATATCTCCAATTTTCGTTCCAAAGGTAAATTATGATCGTAGAACAAAAAATTCCGACTGGAATAACCAACAAATCGCGTTAAAGTGCTCGTGAAAAATATGGCAACTTGTGTATTGAGGTGGAACACCATTCTAGATAAGTTACAGATATGAAGCGCTAGAAATATGAATTATGCCCGAACATGCCCGCAGTTTGGCTAGTTAAGCTTCACACGTGCTTCTAGGGGTGACACACTGGTTATAAAATGGCGAGCAATAGCCACACTTATTTTGTTGTGATATGAAGATCCAAGAGGAGATGATTGTAATTCAAACTTTGGAATATAACAATTAAAAACCGTATTTTAAATAGTTTTATTTAAAAAAAAAAAACAACATAAAGTATTTTAAATAGCTGACTTTAATAAATCTCATAAACTGGATGGTTTTATAAGTGTAAGTTGAATGGAACCGTAAACAGGTTGTATGAAAGCACTGGTGCCGCTACGGGTTTCGTAGCAACGCGTCGCGTAGCAATCTTGCTACGAATTTTCGTAGTACAATTGGGATGCATAATCATGGATTTTTACTATTTTATTTTAAGCCTGTATTGACATCATAATTGTTCATTGAACTAGAAGATATTATTTTATGAAACGTTAAATTCATATACATATGTATAGGTAACTACTCCATACGTTACAATACGCTTTATATGAAAAACAAAAAAGATATCCGTAAAATCAATTGGCCAAACTACCGCTCCGTGTGTGTCCATTTCTCAATTAATGACGTCACACGCGCGCGCCGCAATAAATATTGATAACGCAGTTCCGTTCGGACTATATGGCTCTGACGTTTTAGTGATGGAACTCTGCTAGTCATATGACAGCCTAGTACTTTGTGTGTTATAACACAAACCACAGTAATGCTATGATTTCTAACAGACAGCGTCGTTTCTATATAAAACACATACGTTAGTAGGCATTTTAATTTTTTTACCATTTATAGTTCCTCCCTATATATTTAGTCCGTGCGTGAAATATATACGTACATTCAAACATTTCTATCACCAACCGCCATCACAGTGCAGTGTTCACTAATCCAGAATGATATACCGGATGACATTTTTTACCGTCTCGACCTTCATATGGTGTGTTGTGTAACTAGAATAGAAGGCAGGAAGGCCTTCAGATTCATCGTAGGTGACTAAAGGAGCGCGGGACGCGGGTGGACAGGGATGCGTGTGCGGCTCGTGCGCCTATGAAAGATCAATGAGGCCGCCTATCGGCCGGCTTCAAAAGGTAGGACCGCACTCCGAAATCAATGATACATGCCGCGCATTGAGTAGGGTGCGTATGATTTGAGTTTCGATAGATTTTAATTTTATTTTTTTTGTTTTTTTTTTCCAAATTTCTGTTTTTGTTGTTCTAGTATGAAAATGTTACTTTAAATGTGTAGTATTTATTACTAGATCAAATTAATTACATGTTATTCAAAAATAAAAATAATAAAAATTTCTATGCCAAAAGCTTCTATTCCGTTCACTTATTACCCCCATTTTTTTTCAAGACGCTAAAAAAAGTCACCCAGTATAATTATTACCTTTCACGCAATTCATCGATGTGTTAAATAACTAATTACTACGATATCAAACACATGACTAATCATAATTAGTTTTTGGTACATTCTAATCAGTGATTACGTTATAATCCAGCTGATTATTACACTCGCCATTTTACAGTACCAGTTCAAAGACCAAATAATCAGCTTTATTCGAATTAAACTGAATTATTTTGAATTTGGAACAGCTAATAACGGACCATAGACAGTGAAAATTCCGATATACGCAATACATTTTCATACAATGTCCAAACAAAATCTAAATATGAATTTCACAGTAGGATAGTCAGAGCGAGCGCGGTAAAAACTATCATAAATATTGTTCTCATACACACGTTTACGGCGACACGACGCTGGCGTTAAATCCTGCGATAACACTGCGAACAGCGGCCATATATCACGGCGGGAAAAAATTAAAATGTGTCAAAATGCCTCGACCGCGCCCATACGCGACACGGAAGTTATTAAAAATGCATAGTTTCCCAGTATTCCCTCATTTGACACCGTACCGGTTATTTCGTTACGTGGAACAGGCAACTAGCTGGTTTAATCGCTGACAAGCAAAAGTTATGCCTCGTTTATTCCCGTTTCATATTTTATTATTTGTTTTGTGAATTTATGATGATGACTCGGCATTGTTTTACATATCCCAAATGAATGTTTTTTGTCACGACCCAAATACGTTCTTAAAATATGAAGGTATAAAGGTTTTTGAGCTGAGTACAGACAATATTTTAATCAAACTCAAAATTCAGACGGCTACGGGTTTCAGAGGAATGTAATACCTTTGTGTTTCGCTTATATCAATACTCAGGTATCTCTTCACCTGACTTGTCCTGATCTTAAACGGCCTTATGGAAGGACTACATCTGAGGATTTAAAGAGCGATCCTTATTTTTCAAGTGCTTCGCATTTTCGATTAGTCAAACAGAAAATTGCCGATATTCTCCTGTGTTGCCGTAAAAGCGTATTTAATGTAATATATAGGTACTACCTAACTTCTATATTTCGTTCTATCGATCGAAATTGTGGTGTGGCTATCAAGTCTTCCGTTTCGGTGTAGGTAATAGGTCATTTGTGTTCAGTTAGTGGAATGGATCCGCTCTCATTCGTTTCTGGGACTATCCAGGGATTGTCCTAGAGACGAAATAGGTACCATCTTGTGCTAATTGCAGTACGTAACCAGTGAAAAAGTTTTGCTAGCTTTTTACTTTTGAATAGTATGCTATTCAAAAGTAAAAAGCCAGCAAAACTTTTATTTTTATACTTTATTAGTAAGAACTAAATTCTTAGTAATTAATTACGATCTAGCCAAAAAGGCTAATATGCAATTGAACTGTAACTTAATATGTTACGTAATAGATTATGTAACATATTAAGAAACGAGAACGAGTAGATTAACTTGAAGTACGAAATATTCGTTTCAACATTAAATACAAAAGTTTCACAGGCAACATGTATAATATCGGCAACAACCCGCTAAGTTAACTCCCTAATTAATTGCTATTCATTACAGCACCCGAAACCCGATCATTACAAGCCACATAAAACAGGCAACGGACTCACCTGCCTACTGCCTGCCTGCCAATATCCACCCCACCCACTTAAAAGTCGCGCCGAATTCACAGATACTGACAGCAACGAAAATAGAATATAAAATGAACAGATAAAAATACATTGCCAGACGTATATAGGCTGAACAATTTTATACCTTTGCGTATAAAAAGATCTTTATGCTTCTAGAACCACTCAAGGATGGACCTTTGCTTGCCTACATTAAAGGATATTTTATTAATGAACCTATTGATTCGTGTACACTCTGGTCGACTTTGGACAGTCTTTCTATTACCATAAATGTTGATTGATTTCTCTGTATAAAAATGAAAAAGAGAGCTTTTGCAAAAATTAAATTGATGAGTTTCATAAGTTAATTTGATTGAATCGTTTTTAATATTACTTTCTGTGGAGAACAACACGTATATAACAAGTAGGTAGTTATAGAAAAGTGGGAATGAAATACCTACAACCCATTCATTTCAAAATCAGGAACAGGTCTTCTCCATTTAATTTGTTTGCCGTAATTCCGCAAAGTTCGGAGCACCGCCATTTTGAAATTAACGTCAGTCAACATAACTAAGTTCTAGATTCAAATATTTGACGTGCGATACGTTGCTCCAATCAACTGTGTAACAAGCCTTCGAGGCAGCCAATAATTTGTACACATTTTGCCGTATCCCATCTCCATACTAACTCAATAGCGGTTTGAGGTCCGAAGGCTATGCGCAAATTGAAATTCAAGGTACATTTTGCAAAATACGAGCCAATTTTACAAATGTCGAAAACGTTATACGTCCATAAGGTTTTGTAAACTTTAAATAAGCTTAGTAGTGACCAGCGACCCTTTGTTGCGATTATTTCCGTAAAATCCGGGGTCTGCGCAATCTGTATTATGTATTACCCCTAATCTTCTTAGAGGTTTGGGTATCTACATACTCTCTGCATACTACCTAACTAACTATAGTTTTGAACAAAAACAAATATTCTCCAGCCTTGTTACGAATATAGAGTTACTTTTGCTAGACTTCGATTGGTCGTATAAAAGTTTTTATAAGGCGTTATTGGATTTGGCATAAAAGTTATTCACCTGCCTATTTTGGGTTCGAATGGTAGGTATGATTTGAATATTATTCGTTGAAAGGGTTCTATGGCAATCTCTTGGAAATAGGTTAGGATAGGTTTTGTATTATCGTTAATACTTTGATACGATTGTAAAAGGTAAAGAAAAATTGAATTGTAATTTTTATTCCAAGACCACGCCCGCGTCCGCATGGACGTCAAAATATCGCGGCGGGATTATATTGTGCACTGGGTTTTCAACTGTCAGCGCTAAGCAGTGCTATGGAAATCCAGTGTTCAAAAAAATATCGCAGCAGGAAAAACACGCCCGTTCGATTCTGGGCATAGTGATATTGGTCGGCGAGCAATGGATAGCTCGCCGCCCGGTAAGGACCAGGGGGCCGATTCTACTAACAAAATTGTGCACAAATCGGAATAGAACCACGACTGAATCACGACTTTTAAGCGTATTCTCATTCTACTAATAAACAACAATCCAACTGCGATAACGTTGTAGTGGACGCCAACGATCGATCGAAACAATGTTAAAATGTATTCTGCTAGCACAATCGAACATGAGCGTGACGTTAAGTCACATTCTACTAATATTTTGACACTTGTTAGAATCGAATCAACGCTGAACCTCGGTGGTTCATCTGTCAAAATTAGCTGTTGAACATAAGTCAGTAAAATGCAACTTTTACTGCGTCTGTTTTACTGCGGCAATTTTTACCAAAAAGATCGATTTTTGAATTGATTCGAATCGCTAACAGATTCATTGATTCACAAAATAAAATCGAGTTCTAAAAGATCGATTCTCCAAGAATCGATATATTTCGAGGTTATATTTTCAATATGGTCGTAAAACGAAACGTTCTTCTGATTTTTTTATTATTTTAAACGATGTGATGCGGTATGTTTAACAATAAATATAAAAAAACGTAGGTATAATTATGGTCTAGATATCTGTTTGTATTAGAAAATACTTTTAGTGACACTTATTCGTATTTAGTAACATTTTTAGATTCAACTTTATTTTTCTGTGGTATTATTAAAACTTATTATTTGGCATGTTGGTAACACAGGTAACCCACTGTTTGTTCCCATTACAATTCAGTTGCGATTCGGTGTAAGTTTAGTTTCCAGTTTTCTTATGAAATAGTAGAATGACTTTATAGGCGACTATCGACCGGCAATCGAAATCGCACTGTTGTTGAAACATAATTGAGCGTGTAATGTTGCAAATTAGTAGAATCGGCCCCCAGGCCCGTGTCGACGTGACGGCGCGTAGTGTTCCACGCGCGCCTCAAAGAGATGTCAGCAACAACTGAAGGGGTCCGCTAGGACCGATACCTGCCAGGGTCGCGAGATTTGTTCAGAAGAGATACCGTGGCCCTGGCATATGGGCAACTCAAGGAACACGGGTGGGTTTTATTCAATAAAAGTCTGACAGGTCCTTCCGCTCCACCCTAGAGCGGGAGAAGTCATTCGATGATTACCCATCCAAAAAAAGAAATTGCAACATCTACATATGTACTGTGGTTTACCTATTCTTGGAGACCTATCTATCTCCTAGGCGTTGGTATTATTTTAGCTTATCCCACATATTTACCTTACGTGCGATACGTACGAAGTACCAGGCATCCAGGAATTTAAAGAGCATGCGACTAATAAAACAGCGGAAAGTATGAAAGCAATATGTAAACAAACGATTTTCCCCCGAGACTGCACTGGCGGCAGTTGTAGTATGTAGTGCAACCGACAGACGGAGTAGCGATTTATCTATTAGCGAATCAGAGATACGGGACGCTTGGAACAATGCCAGCGACTTATGCATTCATGGGGTGACTAAACAGGTAGGGTTGGTAGAAAAAAAAAACTTTTTAACGGCACTGAAAGTGGGAATTTTCAATTTTCCAACAGCGTGCTTCATTGTTACGCGAGGGTGAAGTATTTTTGTGAGTTTTATTTGAATTGACATCATTTAGTTGCTCTGAAGAAAAATACCAGATATAAAAATATCGATACAGTGAGGAAATCAAAACGAATAAAATAAAGACGGCTCGCGGGCACGTAATTTGCAACAATTTTAAAATCATAGAAGCAGTCTCCGCATACTAAAGAGTGAGACAAAACGCGAATTTGCGGCAACAGGATAAAATTGTCGGTAAAGATGGCGGCGGGGACGATTCTGCTGCTCGACACAATTGGCGTCTCGCGAGGACCTAACGCAAATGCGCCGCGCTGCTAAAATCACGTATATCCCCAACGACCTTATTTAGTTTTCTGTTTAAGGATAAATTGGCTGTTCTGAGCTGCCATTGTTATATTATAGCAGTACTAATCATGCTACAATTGTTGCCTGCTAATGTTGATTTCAAGAATGGAACAATGTTTCAATCACTTCTGTCTGGTCATGTTTGCTTGGTACTTTCGAATCAATTGCCTGTCAATTAAGTATTGGGAAAACAGTATTTTAATCAGGAAAACTGAATATCGATATCATAGGTTCCGTTTCAACTTAGGTCGAAAGTTAAACATAAAACCATGGTTAATAACTAACTGCATGCATTATCATCGGGTCATCGTGCTATTCACCCATTGCATTGGGCCGCAGAGAATCGATATAATTATCTGCCCACACCCTCTGTACAAGACATAAAATTTTATGCAAATGAAACCTTTTTGGGATCCGGGTTACGAAATTACGGTGTGCTAACCCAGAATCATATTTAATTATCTCGAAAAAGGTTGCCTATGAAATTAAAGAAACTTAAATTAATAAAGGCCAAAAATTCACAGTCCCACCTAAATACTACTGTTAATTCAAATTAAATGCTGGCTGAACAGAATATTTTTAAAGACATTCTTGGTCTGTTTCTATCGGCTTGTATTTTCAAAACGGAACTTTTTCTTAATGTTTAAAAAATTAGTAACTACGAAATTTCTATGCTTAAACATCTTTTTTTTTAATTTGCAAAGGCTATGAGAATTAGTCTGCCTCGTTTGGACACTGGTATCATAGTGAACGCAGAGTCAATTAATGACCACGGCAACAGACGTACAACTTTACTCAATTACCGTCGCACTAACTCACTTAATGTCGCTGATTAACGGCAAATGGACTTAAATGACAACAGAATATACCACATACTTTGTATTTAATACTGTCGCACTCTGAAAAGGAGGAAGAAACTTTTTTTTTGCACATATATACAAAACACGTAGAAATTATTTTTGTGAAACCGATTAGATATTTAAGCGAAGGAAGAAGAAATAAACGAAGAAATTACAGATAATTTTATACTTAGATAGGCACAGGACCGATCGATGTGGGCTCAAATGGAGGGTCGCTATGTCCTGCAGTGGACACCTTACGGCTGAAATGATGATGATGATAAGGCACTCTGTATAGATGTAGTATGCATAAAAAACCGGCCAAGTGCGAGTCGGACTCGCGCACCGAGGGTTCCGTACAAACCTGCAGGTATTCACGGTTTATGCATAAGGTTTATGTTTATGAAATTAAATGTTTTTTTTTTAATTTTTATATTTGAGTTGAATGAATGAAAGGTAAATTGTGGTTTACGATTTATGCCGTATTAAAAAAAAAACTACTTACTAGATCTCGTTCAAACCAATTTTCGGTGGAACTTTACATAGTAATGTACATCATATATTTTTTTAGTTTTATCATTCCCTTATTTTAGAAGTTACGGGGGGGGGGGGGAGGGGGGCACACATTTTACCACTTTGGAAGTGTCTCTCGCGCAAACTATTCAGTTTAGAAAAAAATGACATTAGAAACCTCAATATCATTTTTGAAAACCAATCCATAGATACCCCACACGTATGGGTTTGATGAATTTTTTTTTTGATTTTCAGTTCCATGTATGGGGTACCCCAAATATTATTGTTTTTTTTCTATTTTTGTATGAAAATCTTAATGCGGTTTACAGAATACATCTACTTACCAAGTTTCAACAGCATAGCTCTTATAGTTTCGGAAAAAAGTGGCTGTGACATACTCGGACAGACAGACAGACAGACAGACATGACGAACCTATAAGGGTTCCGTTTTTTGCCATTTGGCAACGGAACCCTAAAAAGCAGAGGATCGAACAAATGCGCAACATGTCTGATTCCATTTTCAAATTGAATTTGTAGATTGTTTCGTGTAATTGAATTTTTATCGTGCGTACACTGGACCGCCATGCGGATACCAAATTCAAATACCGAATTCGTCGAATGCACGAATCCTACGTGTAGTGTTTAGTTATCCGATATTCGGAACTGCCTAGTTTTGGGGTGAGGTCCAATCGACTCGGTCACTGGTTAAAATTGTGTCGTCTCTATGGTTCCGAAACCTCTGTAGACTGTGAGAACGTCAGTAAATATTGTTTAGTGAACTATATTGACAGGCTTGCTCTTCTTTAGGTTTTTCTGAATAACTTCATTGTTTTTAGATATGTCACAATATCGCGAGATTCCCATATTATACATAATGAACGTTTAATCCCTACTTCTAATATTATAAATATGAATGTTAGTTTGTTTGTTACGCTTTCACGCAAAAACTACTTAACCGATCATCATAAAATTTTGTACACATATTCTTGGAGGTATAAGAAGTGACATAGGATTTTTATGAAAAAAAAAAAACTATATTTATTGTTATTTTTAACGCAAGTGAAGCTGCGGGTAAAAACTAGTAAGAATATAAACTAAGTACACCTACTTCCTAATTGGACGCAATTTTTGCGAAAGATGGAAGAAGTGGAGGGAAGCCTTTGCCCAGCAGTGGAAAAAGTACATCTAATCCACATGGAATAAATTCTCTAAACGCTGATGAGCTTCGTATCAAAATATGTTGTGTAGTTTAGGAAAATTGGTACATAATAAAACATATTGAAATCACTCACCGAACTATTGATAACATACATAATATTATTAGGCTAGCTTTTGCCCGCGGCTTCGCGCGCGTGGATGTCGGAAATTAACGCAGGAGGACGTAAGATGGTAAGATGTGTTAATTCAGGTTATATTATAGGTAATAGCTGTTACCCGCGACTTCGTCCGCGTGGTATTTAACAAAAAGTTTTTCATAAAACTGTCTATGAAAACTACGCTGACATACGTCACAAACTACACTGACATACGTCTCACAATTCAGCGTGTTTTTAGTTTTTTTTTTAACTATTATTTATTTTTTCTAAAATAAAAGTAGCCTATGTTACTCCTTATAACATCAGCTATATGTCAGTGAAAGTCCCGACAAAATCGGTCCAGCCATTTCAGAGATTAGCCGGAACAAACAGACGGATAGACAAAAATTGTAAAAAATGTTGTTTTGGTACATGTACCGTGTATATATCCATAAACACTTGGTAAAAAGTGGTTATCTTAATATTAAAAACAGACACTCCAATTTTATTTATTTGTATGTATACCTATAGATGTATAGATAATAATTTAGATGAAATCGCATATCGGTATCTATTATAAAGAAGCTCTATCAAACTCCTCTATGGTTTCAAACCATTAACATCGTCTTCTATGAAAGTTCAGGAGTGCTCAACCTTTGGCATCGGATACTCCCGAGGGGGTGAAACAAGATCGTGCTTAATTAACCAAAGGGTTGAAAGTCAATTCTCCCGATAGTATGAAGTTGCAGAAATTATGCTAATTAATAATTAGTGAGTTTATTGTGGAGCGACGACCGCCATCAGCTGCGGTCCGTGGAAACATGTCTGCGAAGTTGGATGGTATTTTAAATTCGTTGAAGAATTTCGCTTGGGATGGAGTTTGGCGTGCTCCAAATCAGCATAATTTTGGTAGCACTCTATAGCTACATTTTGATGTCTTAAACGAAGGTTATTATCCTAGAAACAACGATTACCTTTGACTTTTAGAAGTACTTTACACTTTTAGGTATTAGAAACAATAAATCGTTCAAGTTCTCCGAATACTTTAATTGTTAAAACTTTAATTCATTTAATTAACATACTTACGTAAATTTAATTGGAAGAATGTGAATTCAATCTTCACACAACGAAGCGAGAAATCGATTAAATAAGCTCGTAAGGAAATAAATTACAATGTGTTTGCTTTTTCTTCTATCCGTACACACATCGTATTAACGTCTCGAGAGGATACAATATAGTCCTCCAGACCGAATTTCGGCCACGGCGGCCAATCTCAACGGAGACTAGCTGTCGGCGCGGGAGATATTATAGTGCTCAAGTGTATGCGCAGACACAGGAGCACTCACTGTTCCCTCACTCTCATAGTCCGATGGGACGGCAATCCGACACGACCGGAGAGAGATCAGGCGTAGGACTAACTGCTAAACGTGCTTTCCGAGGCCCGGGGGTATCACACCGCCAACTTTCAAACTCCGGGCTGGTACTAAGAAATTCCTAATGGAAAAACCCAGTAACACTTTGCCCGACCCGGGAATCGAACCCAGGACCCCACGTTCATCGGTCGCGCTTGCGACCACGAGACCAACGGGGCAGTTACAATAGATTGTTTACAATAAGCGTTCGGCGCCACGAAACGATTCTTAAACTGCGCCACGAATTCAAAACTATTCAAATCGCTTAAACACACACATTTTATACGTTATTGAACGACCAACCAGTAACCGAACTAACCTTTAAACCTGCCGTAGTAGAAACCAACTTTACGTTCGAAGTTTGAAATACAAAATACAGTTGTCATTTTATCATTTTGAAAATGGAAGAATTAAAAAAGTTAGACAGGGTTGGTTGTCCCTGTCGTCTGTTAACATTTTTCTTGACAAAATCTGAACCGCTTTGAATGCAAATTAGGCTTTTTGTACTCCGAAGGCGTCGCTTTTTTAATTATAATTATTTAGAGCTTTGTACCTCCTTCTGCCTATTTCAGGAACACGGGATAAAGGCTGTCACAGGCTCCGTTTTTGCTTACACATAACTTAAACAGTTTAAAGGACTTGTCCCACTAATTGCACTCAGGGCACTACTACAGTTTTAGTTTGGATTTCCAAATTGCATTTCCACGTTCCCTCACGCTAAGAAGTTGGCAAATAATAATTCATAAAGTTATTAAGTTAATCCAGCGGTGAATAAGTTCGTAAAGTTGCATAATATTCTCAAAGTGGAGGAGAGAGCAAATGAATGGAGTATCGCATATAATTTTACAAAGCCACACCAGCCGTTACTAAGATTCCCTGTAGGAGACTGACAGTTACTCCAAGTTATAAGCGCATACGTATTTTCAACTTCAACGAAGGTTTCTATGTAAGAAAAAGTATTATGGAACTCAAATTGAGTTTTGCAGGACACCTGACTAGACGCAGTGATGATAGGTGGAGTAATGCTGTGACAAAGTGGTGTCCAAGGACTGGGTGACGAGATGTCGGTCGTCCGGTGGCAAGATGGGCAAGTGACATTGTTATCATCGCGAATATTGCCAGTATTATCGCCTGAATTTTAACCGTCGTTTTTCGTTAGATAGTTGATTAAATGAACATGTTTGTCCAGTATTATTTTCGCTTAATGTCGTAGTAAAATTTAGAGATAACTGGTGTCGAAGTTTATACACATACGTAGATGATTTAAAAAAATATTAACGGACTACTTCCTTTAAGTTTTAACTGTTTTATTTATGTCTTGGAAAATTTGGATACTAACATCGAAATGTGTTTTAAAGTATTAGGGTACCCAATATCTTTTCTCCTAGGCTTCATGGGATGCATAAAAGCGGCCAGTGTTCGAAATAAACAAATGATAACATTTATAAACAAATACTAAAACACGCTAAGTCATTATCTTACGACCCACACAAATGGACAATGATGCCGCAGTCCCGGTGAGATAAACAGCTAATCCCGTGGCAGCAGCATTGAGCCACCCCCTCACTAAATGCTGCACTGCCCATCGACCCGCTAAATATCGCTTTTTGATTAAATTTCCCGATTCCTTTGTTGTTAAAATTGCTTCATGTCTTGCTTCACTTGATATAAGCAGATAATCCTGCAGCAGCGCAAAGCTGCTCCTCTCTAAACGTTGCACTGTTTTTTTTAATAATGATATCTCCTAGGTTTGCTATGAAGTTGTCTGCATAACCAGACTTGCCTGTGGCTCCCTTAATAAATTAAGTTTGGCCAGGGCTTAAAAAAGTAACACAACCAGCCACAGATTTTCATTACACAGAAGTAACTTTATGCAAACGGATTTTCATTTACTAGCTCTTCTTTTGGCTCTTATGATACAGGAATTCCTAGTACAAGAGCCAGGGCTACAATGATGTCTGTAACCTGAGGTGAATAATAAATAACTTAATAAATAAAAAATAATAATAATTAATTCACCAATAAAATGAGAGTAGGTACACAGAAGCAGTCTACAATTTATGATCTCCTTAACGCGCAGTAAATCCGGGCCAGTGTCTCGGGGCGCTGTGCGCTGTGGGGCATACAACACGGCGCTCATCTTGGCACCCTTACATCCCTGTGCCCCAGGGACACAGGGACTTTAACTACTCGCTAAGGGCACCCTCGGCTTAGGGCAACGCTGGTAGAGGGCAGCAAGCAACGGGCTGGATCGGAACGATACTATTTAGGGAGGAATTTAAAGCTACAGACTCAGCGGTGCAGGCTGGTTCGAGCAAAGGTCGGGGCGGAAAACGTTACACTGATATTCTATGAGCTTATAATCGCATTTTTGATGAAATTGCTCGTTTTCTTTGTTGTTAAAATTACAAAACTTGAGATAAACAGCTCATCCTGTGGCAACAGTAGTGAGACATCCCGCTCACTGAATGCAGCACTACTCCTTATCATCATTATTATAATTTCAGCCGAAAGATTTCTACTGCTGCACACGGACCTCGCGCAAGCATTTGGGGGGAGGGTAGGGTGTTGCCTTAATCACCACACTTGGTAGGCGGACTGGCGATCGCAGTTTGGTAGAAAATGCATAGAGAACGCTGCTGCCCATTCTATAGTAGGTCTCTTAGTCGCTTTTTACGACACCCACGGTAAGAAATGTTGCCATTGCTATTCCCTAATGTCATTATTAAATTGACTTAAGCTGATAATCCCGTAGCAGCTCTAGTCACCCTCTCACTGGCCTTAGAACAGTTCATTAGAGTTTTTTTACTAATATTGCCTTTTTGCTTTGTTGGTTAATTACTTCAGATCGTTAAGGCTTTGTGCCGTTAATCCGGTAGCAGCTCAATGCCCTATGGTTTATTGCTAATATTTTCTTATTTTGGACTAATAAATAAATTAAAATTTATCCAAAATGGAGGGTGATGTTTTGGATGTAAATTAATGTAAAGTATCCCCTCTTAATAGAGACACAGAAGGTGTTGTACTCAAGGATCACAATTTAATCGATCATAAGGTGATTCTTTACTAAACTCATCGTCTAAATTCTTCGTAGGTACGAAGACCACCGTACGTTATATAATATATATCAAGAATGAAGGCTGAAATGAAATTCATAAAAATAGATTCAGTAAGTCCAAATATTTCCAAAGGATACAAAAATCATGGCGGAAGGAATCAGGAAATCATATTCGATAGTAGCTATCGATTTCGGCTTAAAAGTGGGTAGTGTAAGTCCGCTGGACCAGTGTGTCTACCCGTCCAGATAAACAGCTAATCCCGGCAAAGCGGCGTTAAACCGCTTAATTTGTGTGAACATTCTACAACTTTCTGCGCGCCTGGTAGTGCCGTGGCAAGAATTTTATTTTGTCGTACGAAAATAGTATTGAGTCTTGGGGGATGTGGAGGTTTGTATTATTTGCTTTTTTTCTTAATTTTCCCGATTCCTCCTTTCCCCAGCTACCAATGTATATTTTGGTAAGATGTTTTGTTATCTTGCCATTCGGATTTTCGAGCCAAACCAATCAGCAAATAAACACAAAGTAGTTAGATTTCGGGAGCGCAAATTAAACGGAGTTTGTATGGAAGTAAGAGTTTATTACGACCGAGCTTTACAGAAGTTCATGTAAGACTAACTTAGCTTATCTTAATTCTAATACATCGCTAAAACATTCCCACGGGCTGGTGGTCGGCCCACACACGGTCGCGCCACACGTCCTGTCACGTACGCCTAATCGCACAAGGTGCCAGGTCAGCGTCTAGGCTCTACCACAGCGTTAGGTTAGGAACATAACTCCTCCCCCTTCGGACCAAAGTTATCGGAAAAACAGGGGCTTTCCGAGAACTTTGCATAATTTTTAAATTTAGAAAGTTACAATTTATCAGTTATGAAATAATAAAATGATCAAACTATTCCTATAATAAAATCGTAACCTGAGAATTGTAAAGTTAGTTACACTAATAGTACAGGTCTTCGATTAACTTGACCTTCCTCAGGTTGAGCGGGATTATCTTCAATAGCTCTCAAGCGATGATCTCGCTCTCTACACAATTTTCTTAGAACATATGAATACTTATACATAATTATAGCTACTGACAATAAGACGACAATCGCGTATAAGACATAAAGGGCGACACTAACACTTTCACCTTTGATTTCACTTTTCACGTTATTAGCACTATTCTTCAAAATATAATTCAGTTGACGTATATCATCCAAATTAATGCCCTTCAGATTTATAGGTTCGATGCTTGCTGCGTCAAGAGTTAGATGTCTCAAGTCAGGTAAGTTTAATAGGGGAACAGGCATATAATCTGTTTGCAGTGAGTAAGAGCGCCGTCCATGGATTTGGATATTATCTATAAAGACATCACATTGCCCTCCTACGGTTATCAAGTATGTTCCTCGTATGCGTTCCTTTGTTTCATCATTATTACAAGTCTGTGATACGACTTGGTTGTGTTTTGAATACACTATCCAACTATTGGGACCAATTCTTTGAAGTTTCAGGAACTCAGATAATATCTTACGTGGGAAACAGCGTGACGGATTGTCGTGGTATTTCATTAGTTGCTCAATGCACGTTTCTTCCACATACTGGACTAGTTGATTTTCAGAACAGAGGTATTCTTTAGCTGTTATCTCTTGGCACGGTTGATTAGTTGGACGATACTTTGACCCTTCTACAAGTATGTAAGGAAATTCAGGAATAACAACAAAGGTAAGGTTTAAGGAATCATCTGACACAGGAATGGAATACAGTTTATAGTAACAGTAAGTTGCATTATAAATTACTGGAACTTCGATAACAAAAGTTAGTTCTTCATTCTTAATGTAAGCTTTTACAGATAATGATTCTTCTATATTAATTAAATTTCGTTCATTAACAGGGTACATTAAATTATCATATTTGCTTATATGTTTTAACACATTCAACAGTTCATTAGGATTAATTACGGCCTTATGTAACACTGATAATTTACTGAATGCAATGGCCGTTTCAAGTTCACTAATTTTTATATAGAGTGTTCTAAAGTTTACAATAAACTGGTTAAGTAATCCAAAAACATAGGTCATATAAATTGAATGATTATCTTTCGTAGTGAGATTAGTTACAAGGCTTTCAAGTAATTTAATGCGTGCGTTTATTATTTTTGTATTTTCATTGATTATTTCGGTAGAGTTCAGAAAGTGATCCAACATTTTAGATATCATTGTAAATTTGTTAGATATTGCTTGTTCCTGAGTCTGAATATTACTGATTAAATCGTCATATCTAACTGCATCTTCATGGTCAAGATTACCTGTTATAATTTTGATGATAGACCCTAGTGGGTTTATAATACCACGTTTAAATCTTTTAGATGGAATTAATTGCTGGTATTTTTCTAGAGCCTCATTTTTAATATACTCCACCTGTATTTTAAGACTTCTGAACTCATCCGCATACGATGTGTTTGGGTGTAACATTTGGCTAAATTCGGAATATTTTTGAATATTAAAGGAAAGATCAGTACCAATGCATTGGAGGTTGATTATTTTAACAATAGACCATTTATCATATTGTATAAACGCTTGACCTAATTTCACCGGAAGAATCCCAGGGTTTTGGTTAATCCTTACCGCTTGAAGGGCCTGGCTTGGGAGAGCCCAACTGGTCGTTGTCCATGACACCAGGATCAAACACCACCTGCGGAGGACGTTTTACATTTTTAACTGGAGCTTTAGTATCTCTATTTTTGACTTTTATCGGTACGATGTTACGTTCTATTTGACCTGTAACCATGGCCTTCTGAAACCTAGGTTTATCTTTAGCTTGCCTTTTATTTACGGCTTTAGTGAAGATCGGTTGACCTATTTCTAAGGCTGGTCTTGATTCACCTCCCCGCTTGGCTATAATTCTTTCCTTATGACTTTTTACTTTTTCAGAAATATATTTATAAATTGCCTGTGCTCTTTTCTTATGGTCTCTAATTAATTGCTGATTGTATGCTTTACCGAATTCGGAGTTAAAGGTAGAGTTTAATTCAGTATGACCAAACGCAGCTTCAAACGGTGTTAAATCAGTAGTACTGTGGATGGTGTTATTGTAAGCCATAACGGCATAAGTCATAACTGATGCTGCGTCTGTAAATTTCTTTTCATATTTTGCTAATCGATATATTTCTATAATTGTGGAATGAAACCGCTCTATGAGCCCCATAGAATTTGGATTATTGGGTGTACCTATGTGTAGCTTAATTTTATGCAAGTCCGTGAGTTCTTTTAACAATTCATTATTAAATTCAGTTCCCGGGTCAGAACTTATTTTCTGTGGTATGCCGTAAAAAGAGAAGTATTTCATTAATGCTCTGACCACTTCGGGTGTAGAGCGAGATGCAATTTCTATAGCTTGTCCTAATTTGCTGAAAGCATCGATTAAAGTTAAATAGTATTTCGATTCAATGTTAAACAGATCTATGAATATTTCCTGAAAGGGTGTATTCTGGGTTTGTGTGAGCTGCAATACAGGTTTAATTGGTTTTCTATCGTACTTGGAGGTTTTACAACGATCACATGAATTAATTATGGCGGAAACGGTTTCGGATAAATTTGGCCAATGATAATAGCGACGGATTCTTTTAACAGTTTCTGTAATGCCGCGATGACAGGTCTTGCCTTCGTGTAACTTAATCACAATAGCTTTTTGTTCCTGTTCATCTTCGACGTAAATAACGCGCTCGGTACATTCATAGAAATTAACCATATCTTTCTTAAATAGTGAAACTAGAATATTACTAAAGTCTTTTCTATGTTCCGGATTCTCGAAATAAATGAAATATTTAATTTTCGGTTTTATGTATTCTTTTAAAAATTGTTTAATATGATCTTGATTATGAAGAGGCAAAAATACTTCTAACACCTTTTGTTTATCCCTAGACAAGTCTTTTACTTGCAGCTCATTACGAAACCAGCTAAAAACTAGTATTTGGTTAGGCTTGGTATCTATTGCTTCATTTAATATCGGTATTCCATGGGATTCGAGATCTTCAGCTGAATGAACTGTTTGTATAGTAGAAGGTTCAGACGGTACAGGATAGTTATTAGGTGATTGTTCCAAGTCCGTATCCGAATCGAAATTTATAGTCATCGGGCTAGCTGTCACGGTTCTTTCAGAGTCGGAAATGGTAATAGTTGTTGAGTCATCAGAATTTAGTCTGGTCACGTCTTCTAAATAATTTTGAAGTCTATTCTCTTTTTCGTCTAAATTAACAATCATTGAAATATCGTCGGGGACGTTGACTTCTCCTAGTGCCTTAAGTTGAATTCGAGATAACGCGTCTGCAGTGACATTCTGTTTACCATTTTTATATATGACATTAAAATCGTATTCTTGTAACCGCAAGCGCCAGCGCGTTAACTTGCTATTAGGTTCCTTGAGTTGATACAGCCAGACTAATGGTCTATGGTCAGTGTAAATATCGAATGTATGTCCGTACAAGTAAGGCCTGAAGTGTTTTGTGGCCCACACAATTGCCAACAACTCGCGTTCAATAGTGCTGTACTTCTTTTCCGTATCTGTCAAGGTCCGACTGGCATATGCTATTGGTTTGTCACTACCTATAGGGCCTTGTGACAAAACTGCGCCAACTGCGACTTCAGAGGCGTCGGTTGTTAATAAGAATGGTTTATTCATATCCGGGTATTGCAATATTGGTGCATTTATCAAAAGTTCCTTACATTTTTCAAAAGCTTCGGTATAATTTTGGTCAATGACAACCTTCTTACCCTTTTTTAAACAGGCTGTCAATGGCTGTGTGATTTTGGAGAAATCTTTAATAAACCGTCTGTAATAACCCACAAAACCTAAGAATCGTTTGATTTCAGTCTGTGTCCGTGGTAAGGGATATTTAAGAACTGCTTGTATTTTGTCGTTGTTTGGTCGTAGTCCGTTTTTAGTTAACGTGTGTCCTAAGTACTGCACTTCCTTGCGTAAAAATTCTGACTTGTCTAACTGAACCTTCAGGGTAGTTTGACGAAGTCTATCGAAGACAGAACGTAATTTTTGAATATGCTCTACTATGCCATTTGAATATATTAGTATATCATCCAAATAAACCAAGCAATGTATACCCTGTAGGCCTCTCAAGACATTATCGAGAGTCCTTTGAAAGGTTGCCGGAGCCGTTTTGAGGCCAAATGGCATACGAAGGAATTCGTAATGTCCATTCTGTGTAGAAAAGGCTGTTTTCTCACTGTCAGAAACTTCAATTTGGTGATACCCAGACGCTAAATCTAATGTGGTGAAGTAGTTGCTTTTGCCAAGTTTGTCGAATAAGTCGCATATATTGGGAAGCGGGTACTTGTCATTGATCGTTATGTCGTTGAGTCGGCGGTAGTCTATTACCATTCTGTATTTCACCTGACCGGAGGCATCTGCCTTTTTTGGTACCAAATGAACAGGCGCACTCCAGGGCGAATGTGATTCTCGTATCACATTGTCCTTGAGAAGTTTTTCGACCTGTCGTTTAATTTCTTCAGCCTGTGCTGGAGCTTGCCTATAAGGTTTAATATAGATTGGATCTTCATTAGTAGTACGTATATGATGCTTTACTTGATTTGTAAAAGTCAAAGGCAAGTCTTCACAGTAAAATATGTCCTTATACTCATAGCATAATTTGCTAATCAGTTCATTTTCTTCTTGGTTAAGATGATCAAGTCTTAATTTCTTTAAGTTGACTGTCAGTAACGAGTCAATGTCAATGTCAGTTAAACAATTTGTGGTCTTTACTATACACTCGTCAGAGAAATGGACAACTTTGAAAGGAGCAGTTATAGTTAACCTTACTTCAAAGTCAGTTGCATTTTGAATTACAGTGGAGGCAAGGTAATTTTCACACTTGACAATTGCAGCTGGCATTCTAACACTTTCGTGAAACTGCGTGTAATCTAATATAGCATAGCCATCTTTCTGATTTACGGGCAGTCTCACTTTATGTTCGGTGCGCGGTTCAAGTTTAAGTTCGTGGTCAGTATTATAAATAATAGGAATATTGACATCGTTTATCTTTAAAATCCTATTCTTGAAACATATACTAGCATTAAGTTGAGACATAAGATCCATTCCAATCAACCCGTCATATCTATTATCCACATCATAAATATAAAACTTATGATAACCGTTTACTTTAAAATTTGAAAAAAGGGGGATGTTAGCTACTTCATTATGTTCGCTAGTAGCATGTGTACTTGTAACTGTAAATGGTTCATAGAATTTTGATTGTGGGAAATATTCATCAACTTTTCTAGGGCTTATGAAAGATCTAGTGCTTCCTGTATCCAACATAAATTTACCGTTTATATCGGGGATGGTTATATAAGGATGTTTAAGATTAGCGTCAAACTTAAGTTCAATCATTTCGGGCGAATACAAATTAAATTTATTTGAAAATTTGGGACGTCTTTCGAGTCTACTTTATTTTCAGTTGAACGCGATTCGTCAACCTTTTCATTCGTTTTAGGAATTTCAGCATTTGGATTCTGATCCACGCAATCGTTATTAATGTACATATTTGTATAGTCATAGTCACAGTATCCTACGTAACATGTACCGTAATCATTGTAATTGGGATCATAATAGTACTGTTCATTATTAGTATAAAGCTCGTTTATAGGAAAACTTAGTGGTTGTTTAACAGGTGGAGCAGTTCTCATTGTTACGTCACGATCACCCGATAAATTGTTAGGGGGGCGGTATCCCGAAGGTTGCGGAGCTCTATAGCCGAATTGTCCTACTTGAGGTTTATAACCGAATTGTGCTGCTTGGGGTCCATAAGCGAACTGTACTGCTTGGGGTCCATAACCGAATTGTGCTGCTTGTGGTCTAATACCGAATTGTTCAGATTGTTTATTCCCAAGTTGCGGTAATTGCGGTCGAAAACCAATTTGTTGATTCGGCACATTTGGACGTACAAAAACTTGATTAGGTATACCGAATTTAAATTGAGCTTGATTTGTAGGAGGCCTGTAGCAATTATGTCGCAATTGAGGTGCTGTAAATGCAGGTTTCGGATTGTTTGAACTTAAAATAACCCCTTTTTCAGTTGATGGCAATAACTGATGACTTTGTGGCCGGTGTTGCAACATTTTACTGCGTAAATTATATTGTTCCTGGAAGTTAACCTCTTCAAGAACAAATTGTAACGCTTCTTCCAGGGTACTAGGATTTTTAATTCGAACAATCCGTACCATATGTTCCGGTAAGTTGTACATAAAAACGTTCAGCGAAGTATTATTATAAATCACTTTCTTAGCTTCTCTTAACGTAGCGGAACTGTTCTGATTAACCTTAGATATTAATATGGCACGAATATCTTGTATACGGCTGCAAAATTCTAAATATGTCTCATTTGATTTAATTTTTAGGGTTTCGAGCTCAATTGCCACGCATTCCTCACTCCTGGGGTCACCAAAATGTTGGATCATCAAAGACTTAAACTCAGAATAAGTTTCAAGGTCACCTCTTTCACTTAAAAGAGCCGCTGCTTTACCCTTTAATTTACTCGTAATATTCTGCATTAAAAATTCGTTTCGCTCTGAGGTCCCTTGATATTTTCCGATAACATATTCGCACTTCCGCAAAAATAAACTAAGTATATTAGTTTCACCACTAAATTCGGGAATTAATTTTAAAACATCGTGAGGTATCAAAGAGTCTGGCAATTGCATCGTAAGCGGCGTTTCAGAACGAACCGAAGGGGCTGCCCCGGCCGCCGTCGCTGTTAAAGGAATTTGACCTTGATTCATCTTAGATAAATTAAAACTTACGACGCGATTAAATTGTAAAATCAAAAGATAATCCTCAATTTATATGTTAAATCACACCTTAGAATTAACAAAAATACACAGATAAAATTAATGTTGCTTTCTCTATAAAACTGAATTAAAGTACTTAAACACTAATTACATCTATCACAATAATAGTGTAGGGAATGAGGAAGGATGTAGAAGGTTACTCACATGCCAACCGCTTGATATATTATCACCATCTCTGCTCACCCACGTAATTTACGCGTTATCTAAACTTATTTATTTGGTTCGAAGATTGCCCAATACAGAACGCCTCGCTGATTTTAAGCACGACGACTATATATAAAATCAGTAACCGCTCGCGAAACACAGTCCACGTGTTTTAATGTATTTCACAGGTTTTCGCACTTGACTTTTCGCGGAGGAAACAGTTTGCGGCAATCCTACCGGCTGCGCCAGTTAGATTTCGGGAGCGCAAATTAAACGGAGTTTGTATGGAAGTAAGAGTTTATTACGACCGAGCTTTACAGAAGTTCATGTAAGACTAACTTAGCTTATCTTAATTCTAATACATCGCTAAAACATTCCCACGGGCTGGTGGTCGGCCCACACACGGTCGCGCCACACGTCCTGTCACGTACGCCTAATCGCACAAGGTGCCAGGTCAGCGTCTAGGCTCTACCACAGCGTTAGGTTAGGAACATAACTAAGTCGAAATAGGCATTGTCAAACATTTTTGACGTGTAAAAACGTTTGTACAAACTTACATAGAAAAAATATATAATAATACCCTTTTATCATTTACTACATTGATTTGTTTTCATGTCGCAATATACTGCAAGTAAAAAAATGTTAACAATCGGAATTAGTAAGTATTATCGGTAGGATACATAATATGTTCTCTACTATTTCGACAAGACAGATCGAACGTAAAATAGTTTCCCACTTGGTTAATGCGTCTCCGTTTGCTATCAAGACGCAGTCTGTGTCAAAATTTAAACAACATTACAGACATGTCTCCTACCTCTAAATAAATTAACGGACAACAGTGCTTTAACATTTTTACAAGATATTACATAGCCGCATATTTTTCTAAATTAAAAAAGTTCTTTCGCTAAATTCGTCGGCTTCGCTAAGCGTTTGTTGGTGTTTTTATGAAGGACAACAATGCTCACTGGTTTATTCAGGTGTTCAAGATTTCAGGTACGAAATACTTTCCTGTTGAATAAAATGATACATTCTCAAGTTAATGTAAGTACCTATTTATTCCTCCGCATCAAAATATTGGTAAACGCAGAATTAAGGAAACTGAGTTAAAATTAATTACAGATATTACAGCAGTAAGCTAGGTGGGGTTCCGTCGATTTACAGAGAATTGCGAGAGAGACCCTGATTGTGTATTGCACGTACCAGAAAAACTTGACACAAAAGAGAGGAGATCTATACTCATTAGTAGGTGGAACAAGGATGCCAAAATTATCGGCATGTAGGTAGGTAGGTTTACAGCCAGATGGGTGTCGACCTACAGAGGATCACGAGGAAGACCTGGATATGACTAGCACAGACCAGGGAAGCATGATACAAAAGCGAGGAGATCTATACTCTTCAGTGGATGGAATAAGGATGTCAAATTATCACCATTTAGGTACTCACAGCCAGGCGAGTGTCAACCTATAGAAGATCACGAGGAAGACCTGGATGAGACTTGCCCAGACCAGGGTACGAAAGAGTGGAGACCTATAGGTACCCATGACACAGACTCATCAGTGGGCGGAATAAGGATGCCGAAATTATCAGCACGTATGTAGGTAAGTATACAGCCAGGTGAGTACAGGGGACGTACAGAAAATCACAAGGAAGACCAGGACAACAGGGCACAAAATAGTAAAGACACATACTCATCACTGGGTGGAACAACGCTGCCAAAGATGATGTTGATGGGGTATACCGTGGACGTGATAAAGGACTGACTGACAAAATTATTTAAAAGGATGAGTCCCGTGGAAACTTCTCTATCGCACCCTTTTAATTTGTAAACTATTTTGAAGAAAATGACACCTTTTGTGACGTCCCATGAAAAAGCCGACGTGTATATTTAATTAGTGCGTCCCCATCAGTGAAATACTCCTTTAATTTGAAGCAATTCCTGTGCGACAGCCAAAATGGTACTTATTTAAAAATTACTAAGATTCAGCTCAACCTATGTATTTTTCATGTTACTGTGACCATTGAAGTTAAGTTCAAAAGCGGTCTGAAACAGTAGCAATTATAATTACACATTTTTGCCCAAGCTTTCACTAGGTTATATAGGTTAGATTATTTGCGAGTTAATAAATGTCTATTAGTCAATTCATTTCATCCAAAAGACGTCCACCACCATCTCTTCGAGTTCTATGCTTCCCGCATCCAAAGGAATCCTGCGGCCTTCATAAGAGTCCATCGCAGTCGCCACTCCAGAACCTTCTGGCCTCATCGGCCATCTGTTCAACGAACAATGTGCCGTACCCACTGCCACTTAAGTTCTAAAATTCTCCGGGCAAAAGTCGATTTTATTATTTGAAATCAAGACTGTAAAAAGACAATTAACGAACTTGAGAGTCACTTGTAGCTCCCGACATTAAAGTATTTTTTTTGTAGGGCACCTCTGGTAAAAGAAAAAAATTACCAACTTTTACTGAAAACCAGCGCTGGGACTCTGTCTCGCATAGGGTCACAGCATTATGCTGAGTGATGGCCGTTTTGCGTGGATGTGACGCATGGTTTCTCACACCTTATTTTTATGTCTGTATACCTCTGATCTTTCTGTGCGTCATGTTTGCCGCAAATAACCGTATTTTCTTTTTTTCTTTCTTTTCTTTCTTACTAACGAATTTTCCGACAAACTGCCCCACGACCGTGTACCGTACCGTTGCATGTTCTCATAAGTATAATGTTTTGCGTGTGTTATAATACGCACCACCCCATACTGTTAAACAGCAAGCCGTACATATGGTGGACATAAGGCTCCCCCAATTTGGAGGGGTTGACCATAATCACCACGCTTGGCAGGCGGGTTGGCGATCGCAGTATGTTGGTAAAATGCATAGAGAACGCTGCTGCCCATTCTCTAGTAAGTCCCTTAGTCGCCTTTTACGACACCCACGGGAAGAAATGGGGTGGTGTCATTCTTTACGTCTGGCACCATAAGGACAGGCGTTTATTATTTTACAAAACTGAAAAACTTTTAGTTTACTGAAGAGATTTAGTTATGGCGCTAAGACTTCGATCCAGTCACATTCCATCAAAAAAATTTGGTTTTCTGATGAAAAAGGTTACGTCACCAAACTGCGACGAATATGGAGTAGTCGAAGATATACAACATGTTTTGATGGAGTGTGTGCAGAATGAGGCATTGCGTTTTAATTTACTTGGTCCAAGAAATATGTATAATGTTGGAGAGTGTAATGCTGTCCTGGCTTGTCCTGTATCGGAACAAGCTAGGATACTGTACAAACTGGCATTTTTTGTTTTAAAATAAGTGTAAGGTTAAGTTGATTGTTGGGTTAAGTTGTTTCTGTGTTAGGTTAAGTTGATTGTTAGTAGCTAGCTGATGTTACAGGGCGACGTTATCGATCAGCGATAAAGCCCTTTAAATAAAGTTTTTTTTTTAAACTGTTAAACAAAAGAATACCTATATATTTATACAGAATGCTAATGGCACGTACACAAGCACCCAGAAGGTCCGTACAACTATGTACGAACAGGCCATCCAAAATATTTATTTAGAGCAAGGACCGTACCCGCCATCTCAGCCCCTAATTACATCTTTGCTGTGCAACTCAAACACGAGGAGATTATATAAAATGTAATCAAATACACCCATCAAATAACATCACTGGCTTAAACCGTCTAAAGCGGGCCACGCATTATGTATGTTATCTGCCCATTCATAAAACATTCATTAGATCCCGTCCATCCAGCCTAACTCATTCATGTCCACGTCACTACGTCAATTAATACTAACTACGGCATCATGGAACCTTTAAATACTAAATAAGGATTGGATTAAGACGAGATACGCAATCTAATGTTATCCAAATTTCAATCTAAACTTAACCACTTTTATAGCAACAGTGCAGGGTTGAAATTTGCCTGGCAAATATAATAATACATAATTTGTAACGGACAACGAGTGACGCGGCCCGGGGGTCAGATAAATGGTTAATCTCATGAATAGTGTGCTTCACGGGATTATATTTTGTCTGTGTCCGCTGCGGTTTTCAATTTTAAACGTTAAATTCTGAGGCTTGAATTTTCAGCGAACGATGAACAGAAGCAGTATGAGCTTCCTTATTGACTAACCACTACAACGACTGAATCGAATACAAGTGGTTATAATCTTCACAACATAAAAACATTAATTTGGTACAAACAAAGAGTGTTCATTTTTATAAAACTGTTTAAGGAAAGTCTCAACGACCGATTTTTTCAACCTGGATCTAATTTAATCAAAAAACGTCTTTCTGGAAGCATTATCTTCCATCTTTATGTAACTTGGTCCCTAATATTATGTTTTCTCACTAAAAACAGACTCGACTCTTATATAAACATTAAGGACGCCTCAGGCAAGGTTAAAATGACGTGCTTTGATCAGATTCGTCGCAAACTGGTGTAAGCAATGTTATTTGGAATAATATTTATTCTGGTACACGTAGAGCGGTTATGTGACAATTTTGGGAGTAGCAAATATATGGGTTTATGATGTAAATGTTACGGAAGAGAGGATTTCAACGCATTTAATCATATTCTCGTAAATTACCTGCATGTGGTAAGTATTACTTAATATTTAAATCGAATCTAAGGTTAATAGTGTAGAGCCTACTAATAGTTTTATTTCGTTTAAACAAATTATCTAGCATTTTTCAAGTAGCTTTTTCATCATCTACATTATTTAAGTAGCTAAAGTTGGAAAGAAAATCAGCCAGGTGGAAGTATGGGCCGGAAGAAATGGGAAAAGATCGTCACTCAATGGTCGCCTGAAGAAGGACGTCACTGTTCAGATAGACCACGGCGAAAGTGGTGTGTAAATAATGTTTGCAGGGCCAACATGGCCAGAGTTCGCACAAGACAGAGAGGTTTGGCAAGCAAAAGGGGATGCTTTTGCCCATAAATGGGACACAGGATACTGTAACAAAAAACAAGTAGGTACCTATATGTAAGTAAACTCATGGAGGTTGTCCTGTCAGCTTTTGACGGCAATTATTCAAATATTTTAAATAATGCACTCACTTTTACAATGCGGACATTGTGGGCCCGTCCAAATACCAAAACCCGTATGTATTGTCCATCCCAATTTTGTACTAACAAAATACAAGTTAAACACCACACGTTGAATGCATTAATAATAATTACACGATTAATGCTACGAGGATATCATACCACACAAGCTGATGTAATTACAAATTCATTTGAATTGTAGCCCAAATAGTAATATTTACCCTTATGCCTACGAATGGGGTGATTTGGGGCTGTTGGCAAATATACGCATATATATTTGTATGCATGTTTAGATTAGTATCATTAATTAGAATTTAGTTGACAGTATGAGAAGCTCCAGTTCCTTAGAATTTGAAATCTAATTAAGTTTGGTATGTATCTTCATGTAAATTAGTTCTATATACACCGTGATTTCGTCATATTTGGGGTTTAGTTTTGTCTTCGATTCCACTCGTATGCACTTGCATAGGTATAAAATAAACCTAGCCAAGGAACATAAAACCAAAAGTAAGTAATGAATCAGGTGAGTGGTTCTTTAGTTAAAAGTTTATTAAAGATGGACATTAAAAAAAAAACTCATCTCGTAATACTCTCATTTGTTTTTGCAGCTACATGCTAATATTTTAAACTAGCTTCTGCCCGCGACTTCGTCCGCGTCAAATTTTTTCCCCTGACTCTTCCCATCGCATCGTATTGGCTGCCAGTTCTCGATCATTTTTCGTTGCTGCTCCGCTCCTTTTGATTTTAGCTTGATGTTATATGCCTATAGCCTTTCTCAATAAATAGGCTACCCAACACAAATAGATTTTTTCATTTCAGACCAGTAATTTCTGAGATTAGCGGGTTCAACCAAACAAACAAACTCTTCAGCTTTATAATATTAGTATAGATTTGATTAACATTACCATTATGTAATGAGTTCGGGTTCATTTGCACATACATACTTAATTAAATTATTGTTATACAAATTCTAGTCAATCTATTCCCATGTGGGTATATTGTAATTACACCTCTACCCTATTCTTCGAGGAAACAGAGCGTGAAATTACGTTATGTTCAAGTTCATTTTTGGATTAATCTGGTAGATAGTGTTCCTAAGAAATTGAACGATCTTCGTTTAATTTTCATCATAAGATTCATATTTCCTCATTAAAAACACTATGTAGACCAGTTATACAACGTGTAACATAATTAACGCAAGACCTCATGTACCCCAATTAGCGTAGAGTTAAAAGAATAACACAATGACCTTTTTTAAAGCTTATTATTCTTTTATTTATTTTCTGACATATTGAGTATATTTTTAAATATTTTTACAAAAATCTAACAAAAACATTTAAAAATATAAAAAATTGTGACCCATCGGCATCGGGAGCAGGGTCCAAGTTGCCGGTGGTCAGGGCTCTAGAGAGAGGAACCTCCTGACAATGCGTGCCGTGTCCAGGAGTACTGCCTTCTGAATCAAGCCCTTGACCCAGCCGCGCAGTGAGAGCCTCCTGAGGTGTTGGTCGAGGCTCTTCGCTATTAGCCCATTTACTGTAACAATTATCGGTACAATGATTGCAGAATCCACGGCCCACATGTCGACAACCTCGTGTGCTAAGTCAAGATACTTGATTGTTATTATTAAGAAAATCGTGTTGGCCCTTTTTTTGGGTGGGAAATCATCAAATGACGTCTCCCGCTCTGGGCGAAGCGGGAGGGTGTGTCAGACTTTTACTGACTAAAATTCACCCGTTTTCTTTCAGTTGCCTGTGCCACGATAACTCTCTCAGACAGATCCTCGACCTTGGCAGGATCGTGTTGACCAGCATTACTTATTGCCCTGAAATAAGATTATTTCTTGCCTCAATCAGAGGTAGGTATGGCAAAATACATAATTTAAGAAAAAAAACCTATATCAAAAATGAAAAATAATTCAGTAGTAAATTATGACCAAAATAGTTTCAGGACTTGCGTCTATTCCATAACACCTTGTATAATAGTACCAATCGTAATAAATACGCTCTTCTCCGATCAATACAACGTTGTTACTGCAGCTTATCCGCCTGTAATCCCCTGCGACTGTGGATTCCCTCGAGAGGAGAGAGTGGCTTATTAGCCGGGTTAGACAGTCATTGCTCACAACACAGCAATTTCCTATGCAGAGCTCAGACAAAGCATATTGCTAACCAATCTATTATACAGCAACTTTTTAAATGAGTGTTGGGTTTTGAAATAATATAATATATTGTAACATTGTCTTAGTCGATTATTGGGACATTCTATTTATAATACTGGCAACACTATTATTGAACAAATGACGTTCAGAGATGACGGTTAAATTTTATTTAACTACTTTTACAAACTATAAAACAAAGTCGCTACTCACGTTTGTACGCTTCGAACTTTTTAAACTACGCAAGGGATTTTTATGCGGTTTTCATAAATAGGAAAAATTATTCAAGAGAAAGGTTTATATATATAATACGCGGGCGAAGACGCTGGCAAAAGCTAGTTATTATAAAACGGTACTTATAACAAAAGCCATTTTTTTTTGGTCTGTTCGTCAGTTTCCGGGACGGTTTATTTTCACATACGCTAGATACACAGTTCTAATTGGTGGCTATAGAGAATAACCGACAAGAAACTCCACTCTTTAAAAATAATTGGCTTTTACAATGTCTAATTCCCTCTAACCAAACAAATAGTGCTGGGAACAATAACGATTCCTCGTTTTCAGGCACATAATAGCTATCAAGTGCACTCGCAAAGAATATAAGGTAATATGTCGCAGCTAATGTGAGCTCAGTGGGGAAACCCGGCGTGATTCATGGCAACACTGCGGTTCTGCCAAGTGTCGAGATAATGGCAATACTGGCTGACTGTTCATTGTTGTCTATGTACTGTTGACGACGTCTATATTGACTGTGCTTTTGTTGTCTATGGTACGGTCTAGTGTAGTGTATGATTTGTATTGTGTCCATTCTTCAATTTAATTATTTCCATGATTAGTTTTATATTGTACTAGCTTCTGCCCACGACTGCGTCTGCGTCAAATTTACGCTCCCCTGACCCTTCCCGTCGCATCGAATTGCCTGCCAGTTTTCGTCTATTTCTCGTTACTGCTCCGCTCCTTTTAACCGTAGCGTGATGTTATATAGCCTTCTTCAATGAATAGACTACCCAACACAAAATTAATTTTTCAATTCGGACCAGCTGTTACTGAGATTACCGCGTTCAACCAAACAAACAAACTCTTCAGCTTTATAATATTAGTATAGATTTGCATGCCTCTGTATCGGCGAAACATGCTGAACCATATATTTTAAACAATATCCTTTTGTACCGTGTTTCTGGCCGGTTTTCTAGTGCGGTATTTATTTTATTTTAACCATTTATGTATAGTCCCCGAGATAGTATTTCAGCCATGTCGGCTAATCTCAACAGAATAGACTTCAGCGCGGGAGATATTATAGTGCACAAGTGTGTTTACAGACACAGGTGCACCTTCTCTTTCCTCACTCTCGTACTCCACCATTTATACACATATTAAGGGACAGGAGAAAAAGAACAGAAAAAGTAAATACAAAAGTGGTGATGCATATTTTACAATACCAAATAACGTGACTGTGTAAACGATAAATATCCACAGTTTTTCAGTATATTATGTAATAGTTTTCGCCCACTAGGATAAAGACGAAAAATTCTGTGCCTGAGACGGTTACGCACTGGGATTGTGGGTGGATCTTAAAAAATCACTACCAAATACTCTTAATTTCTCCTACCAAAGCTCTTAAACGCAATTAACAAACGTACCATCGATCAATTACATCTTAAATCTTCCCATGAACAGTAAATCAGATACAGCTACATCATCAGTAACACGCTGTTCTGTGGGCTCCCAAATAATCGCTCAGACGGCCTCGACAAGACAAATGACTGGCGGTGACCATCTATTAGTACACCGTCGACAGATCGACAAATACAGATGAGATTTATAAATTACACTTTATTTTGTTTCGGTAAAAAAGTCCTTTAATTTTCTAGTTGATTAAACTGGCTATGAATTTATTGGGAATCTTTCAGTGGGTGAATAACTTATGAAACAATAATCTAATTACGTAATCAAGATTAAAAATAATGGAAATGTTGGCAAAAAATCTCCTAGTCTATTATCAGAGAGTATACCTCTCTGATAATAGACTAGGAGATTTTTTGCGCTGCAGTCGAGAAAAAGGTTTTTCACCTAGTTCTGCTACATATGCACCAATGTTATATTATTTTCATTATAGCCTACAATTTTTTCTCTACGCAAAATGGTTGTTGTAATGTTAATATTTTTGGCGTCATTAAATAAATAAATTATTTAATTTCATCATACATACATAAAATCACACCTTTTTCCCATGGGGATAGGCAGAAACTATAGAACGCCACCTGGTACGATCCTTAAATACTCCTTTTGCCTCGTTTAAGTTCATACATCTGGTCATACACGCACGCCGGTTACCAGTGCTACGCACCTGACCCTTCTGAAGAACATCACCAATAAGGTCACTATTATGTTCTCCAAGGGCGTCCCCTTCCGGCGTGACCAGTCACATCTGCTTTATAAATAATTTTTGTTAGGCGCCCTTCATTCAACCTCTCAACATGACCAAACCATCTAAGCCTACACTTTTAAATTTTTGTCATTACATCTTCTTTTAAACCGCACCATTGTCTTATCACATCATTCCTCAGCCTATCATATTTACAGTCACACCACTCATGCTTCGCAACGAACGCATTTCCACAGCACTTATTCTACTTTCATGCTTCTTTTGCCACACCCAACGTTCACTTCCATATATAAGCGTATTTAATCATAATCTGAATGATTGCAGGATATCTCCATACATTAATCTAATATATTACTAATCTATTGGGTCATATGTTCGAAAAATTTGTCTGCTCAACAACGTAAATAACGCAATGGATGTTGTTGAATTGTCAAAATTACCCCTATTGTTACTTAGTGAGTAACCTACGCAATTACCCCGCTGGCTATTTCATCGGTCCTCTTAAAATTCAATATGACTGCATGGTAGAATGGCGACGGTAACGAGTATACGCGATTCGGCGTTATTATACGAACGTCAAGATAATATAAGAAATTCCCCCAAAACGTCCGCACCTTTTCACCACTTCCTGGCCGGACGTAAAAATATCGCGGAGGGATTTTATCGCGCACTGAAAACAGCAACAGACAACAAAGTACATCCCAGCGCGTCGAAAACATACATTGTTCCGAATTTCAAGTTCCGGTGCGATATTATTACGTGCACTAAAGAAACCACCGTTATGACTTACTAGCTTCTGCTCGCGACTTCGTCCGCGTTAAATTTCTTGCTCCCCCGACCCTTCCCGTCGCATCGAATTGCCGGCCAGTTTTCGTCCATTTTTCGTTGCTGCTCCGCTCCTTTTGATCGTAATGTAAAGTTATATAGCCAATAAATAGGCTACCCAATACTAAAAGAATTTTTCAATTCCAATCAGTAGTTCCTGAGATTATAGCGTTCAACCAAACAAACAAACTCTTCAGCTTTATAATATTAGAGTAGATATGTATATATCGACTGATAACTCAGTTATACGAACGTTTAAAACAAAATGGCGCTTAATAGTTTAAAAGCTTTTTTATTTGACGTGTGAATGATTACAATAAACGGATAGAAAAGCACTTCCGATAGACGTTCACTTATGAATGTATTTGGTTAGATACTGTTTTAAATCTAATAGGTACGTACTTTGTGTCTTCCATATTGGAAAAGAAAGAAAAAGGAAATATTCTTTTTACTGAAAGGATCTTTATAAATCCGTTTCTTTTTCCTCATTATTTCGTATCTCCTTCAGTTGACATTAAATTATATTCAACCCGGATGCATGCGTGGTTCTTATTGGACTCCTTTATTCGCTCTTACGGGTATTGTCATATTAGGTGCTTACATTGTATTATATGTTACCTCTAGACAGTTACTCTTTGGTTATAGTTTTTAGAATCAATCAAAATACATAATATTACTTAAAAACTTTTGTAAACAGTGTCGGTCAATTTTTCTTTGCTTCTTTCCCTTTATGGTCCAAGATTTTTCCCCACAAAACATTAGTAAACAAAGAAAGTGCTTCATAACCTCTGATCTCCCGGTACCGACCGGGTACAAAGTGCCGGTTGGAAGTGGTGTACCGGTTTCAAACCGGATGCCGCCAGCTAGAGGGCGCAATATCCGCTTCCTAAGAAGCAGCGGGGAAGTTCTGTTTATAGTAAACTTTGTTGAGCTATGCGCGCCTGGTACCACTGCATGGCTAACCATAGCAATGTGGTGGTCTTAAAGTGAAAAGATTCACTCAGGTTATCAAAGAACGTACAAGAAAAGAAAATTAACATGAATATGTACTGGATGGACGATGTTATAAGTATCTAGTTCTCTTTTAAGCCACTTTTCATGGAGATAAAGGATGCTCTTTACTTAAATTCACTAATCTATATATATAAAATTCAAAGTCCTGAGTGACTGACTGACTGACTGACTGACTGATATATCAACGCACAGCCTAAACCGCTGGTCCTAGAGACACGAAATTTGGAGGGTGTGTTCTTTGTGAAGAGTAGGTATCCACTAAGAAAGGGTTTTTAGAAATTCCATTCCTAAGAGGGTGAATTGGGGGGTTCAATTTTCACGCGGGCGAAGCCACTGGCGGAAACTAGTTCCATATATTCTGTGTGCACCGAAACCTTTTATGAAATTATTCATCTCTTACAGGAAGACTTCTTTATTCGTACAGGATTTAAAAAAAAAAAAACTAGGAAACCCTACTTTTACAAAACCTGCAGAGCACTAAAATTTTAATTGGGTGACTCTAATAGAAAAGGTGTTGCAATAAAAAATCGTGAAGAAGGCAAGGTGCAAAACGATTACAGAAACCGCATCGTTTCGTCTCTTCTCTTCACTACACAAAAAAGACTAGAATACTAATGACTATTAGGGAAATAGTTATTTCTGAAGTGCTTTGGCACAATAGCTTAGTACGTTTGCTGTAGTAGGTAGAGGAGTCGACGAAAAAGAAATATATACGTATATTCGCGTCGACTTGAGAACCTCCTCCTTTTTTAACCGACTTCAAAAAGGAGGAGGTTCTCAATTCGGATGTTTATATTTTTTTTTTTTTGAAGTGAAAACTTCTTTAGCGGCGTTGAGCACTTTTTCTGTAATGGGTATAAAATCTTAAACTCGCGTCAGGACACGTGACCTGATCGAAAAAGCGTAGGACGGATGGAGAGTAGACAGCTATCCCCTCTCTACGGCGCGGCGAAAATGTATGCCTGGGCCTACTGTTTCGTTTAGGCGGCGCAGGGCGCTTGCGCGAATGTTCGTCTATGTTACAGCGTGCCACGCGCATCCATGGATGGTGACAGCTGATGGCTCGACCGTCTGTGTAGTGATCACATTGTTGTGTATTCGTAAAATTCGTGAATATAAAGTGCTTAAAATATGGAAATTGAACAACAAATTATTCCCTAACCATTCCAAAATATCAAACATGCTCAACGTTAATAATCAAGTTTTCACTTCTGCCGGCACTCCCGGAGTGCAATTTTTTTTTTTTGTATGTTCGGCCATAACTCCGTCATATATAGACGGATTTGCAAAATTATTTTTTTGTTCGAAAGGGGTTTATTCCGAAATGGTCCCATATAAATTTCATATAGATCTGATGATGAGTTCAGAAGACAGACACCGGAACTCTTTAAAAAGTGACAGCAAATCAACCGCGATTTCTGCTATCGCATAAATATGCATTGTTTGTTTGGAATTAGTGCGGGGTGGATACCACAACTAAAAATGTTAAAATAAAAACTTTTTTACAAAAAAAAAACAACCGACTTCCTTAAAAACACTACAAAGTGAAAAATAACTTTAATTTCGGAAGTCGGTGGCAAAAAAACCATAAATACAGATCATAAGACACCGACTTCCGAAATTAAAGTTATTTTTCACTTTGTAGTGTTTTTAAGGAAGTCGGTTGTTTTTTTTTTTGTAAAAAAGTTTTTTTTCGTCGTTAATAAATCAAATAGTAAGTAAGGCCAATACTTTGAACGACTTTTACTTGTTAATATGTAAAGTGTGATTAATTATGAGATCATTTTCACCAATAAAAATAATTTGTATCAAAGAAAAGAACGTATTTATCAAAAATATTGATCTTGTCCACATTTTACCGAGAAAAGGTAACGTTCTAGAGTTCCCTAAGTACCAGGACCGCATATCCGGCAAGAAGTAATGACCACCAAATTCTTCTACCATAAATACAGCTGCCAAAAAGATTGAGTTAAAATTGCCAAGTAAATAATCTTTTCTGCATGTCTCGACGTAATGAACGGCCGCCAAGCATTGAGCGTTGCCTCGACCCAATTGTCCCGATACTGACGCTGCATACGACACCAAACTGTTTTATTGCGAATAAAATTAAATTACGCGTCTATTTTAATGTGTTTTGTCGAATTAATGACTATTGCATTTTAAGCTACGTTTTAGATCGTGAGTTTGGATTTGTTAATATAAATTCAGAGGTTTTATATGTATTTATTGTCATCCATTATTACATTAGATATAAGCGTTAACTGACATTAATGTCGTAATTATTTAATTAGGTATATATTTCTATTATATTTTCGCGCCATCTTAATTCGTAATGAAGCCAGACGATTTAGGCGGTCAATATAAACTTGTTTGTAATAACTTTCTTAATTAACTTAGCTTGAACATTTTGTCTTATTTTGTAGATTCGTTTTAATCTCCTAAAAACCTAAAATGTTCTTGACAGCTTTCAGTCAAATATGTTGCCTCCTTCCCCTCCTTTACTAAAACCATTTTAAAATTGAAGTAACTGCAGTCATTAAGAACTGCACCACCATTTCCACAGTCTGACTAGCACAAAATGTCTTTAAAATATCGTAATAAAACTCAGCTAACGCGGCGTCGGTAATGAGAACACCAAGACAACAGAGGAAGACGAGGGTCTTAACAATTGGAGCTCGGCCAGCGGTGACCGACCCCTACCAACGGTATTTGACATTGTTATTGCTGCGACCACTCGTTGAATATTGAGACCGAATAGGTGTGGGACTGTATTACATTTATTGGCAGTCTTTTGTTTTGGAAAACGAGGCTGATTTTGGTGGAAAAAAGTACTTATAGGTTATTGCAGTACATTCGATTAAGTACCTGGTACTTGATAAAAGTCCTACATTGTTCTCCTATACCTATTTACACTGTAATTTGAAACCATTGTAAAAGCGAATTATTTTTAAAACAGTGACCATGGAGTTCTTGCCGGCTCTTCTTCATAGGAATCAACAATTTGGAATCATGCACCTAGCTTCTGACGTTTCATTAGTGCCCATGTAGATTCATGTGAAATAAAAATATTTTGATTTTGCAGAATTGTAAATAGTTATTATAGACTCTCTTTGTAAGTTATCTAGAACGCAGTGTTACTCTATTTCGTCATCTTAATATAACTAACGTTATTTTCTGAAATATCTTTAATTTGCCGTGTCTATCTACCTTTTTTAACAAAGGCCTTGCTTGACAGTAACTAAAATCATAAAAAAATATGACACAAGCCAGTTGCCCAAGCAAAGCCACGAAGTTATCTTTTACGCGATATGTTTTCCTAGTAATCTTTTAAGCAAGACGCTAAACAGATGACAGGATGTTTCTTTTTTTATCCAAAAAGAAACAAAAGAATACCGAGAAAGGAAAGTATAATAAAGCATTAATATTGTGAAAGTATATACTAAGGAAATAAATAAGTCCAAATAGCAGGAAAAGTGTAATTGCTCTCAGTTATTGCACTTTATAAGTTCCTGAGAATTTCTGTTACCTCATTCATCATTGGCAATTTTTTATTGCACGTGGGTTATTATTTCTTTTGATAAATGATGTTACTTTCAATTTTATTATCGGCACGAGAGAAAAGTACAAAAGTGTAGTTCGTTAGGTACCTATTCAGTGCTGAGAATTTTTACGTGAATCGAAAGTTCAGTGGAAAACATTCTATCGAGATAAAGAAGGCGTCTTTATAAATGAAGAGGAAGCTATTAACTATAATATTGCCATAAGATATAAAAGATCATTGATTGAGGCTTCTATTCTTTGCCAAAAACAACATTACTTCATTATCATCATCATTTTAGCCAAAAGACGTCCACTGCAGGCAGGAGGCCTATGTGGCCTCCTCCGATTTGGGGGATTTGCCATAATCGCCACGCTTGGCAGGCGGGTTGGCGATCGCAGTATGGTGACAAAATGCATAGAGAACGCTGCTGCTCATTCTCTAGTAAGTGCCTTAATCGTCTCTTATGATCCCCACGGGAAGAAATGGGATGATGTTATTCTATACGTCCGCCACTTACCTTCGGAAAATCGTTTCACAATCCAACCACAGACAAATTACCATCAGCCAACATAAACAGTCATTTCAACTAAAGATTGCTTCGAAACGATTTCAAACCACATTTAATTAAAAGAGGTTTAATAATTAAACTAGTACTGCCGGCTGCCAGTATTGCCTGGATCTCGTTATCTCTCAGCTCAGACTTAATTTAGTAAAATTGAAACAGGCTCTGTATATTTACTTTTTTATTAATCCTTAAATACGCCAACTGCTAAAGTTGTTCGGGCATCGGATTAAGAAATGGCTCCGTAAAGAAACGTTGCTTCGAAACAGAATTTATATTAGTTTCTATTTGTCTGTTGAGAGAAAATTGTGTTGGAATAAATATAAGACGATTTCGGACTGATAGACTGGCCCTGAGATACCTCTTTTCTACATTTAAGGTAAATTTTTCAAGGCTTTGTCTTAACAAATTTTGATATCAGAATTTTTCTTTCAACAAAGGACTTTTCAAATATTAACATTGCCGTTTTCTTTTTGCTTATAAAGCAAATTGCATTCGTAAATTTAATCTTTAATACTTGCTGTATTACCTTCAAATACCATGTAGCTGTGTAACTTAGGGCCCATACAGATGAGGCGCGCATAGTTGCTACACGCGTGTTTGTGTGTGTCATATTATGTAGATCTTGTGTAGAACTTTTCAGTGCAGATTTTGATTAAATTGTGGCTATGGAATTAATTTTAGCTTATTTTACGGTGGCAGTTTCATTTAAGAGCATTTTCCGTTTACTTTTCTGCTGGATTGAAAACTCCCTGAAGAAATAGGAAAGCGTCCGATCCGTCACAACAGTTGAAAAAAAAAAATTAATAGAGGTATTCATCATCATCATTCATCATTTCAGCCGTAAGACGTCCACTGCTGGACTTAGGTCTCCCCCAATTTGGGGGGCTTTGCTATAATCGCCACGCTTGGCAGGCGGGTTGGCGATCGCATTATGGTAGTAAAATGCATAGAGAACGCTGCTGCCCATTCTCTAGTAAGTCCCTTAGTCGCCTTTTACGACACCCACGGGAAGGAACGGGGTGGTGTTATTCTTTACGTCCGGCACCACACGGTACACGGTAATAGAGGTATTACCTTAAAATATTACGTGGTTGAGTAAAATAGCGTCGGCGTAATCAGCCTGAAATTTTCCCTCTGCTGGCACACAGGTCTCGTCTCTATGAGAGGGAACTGGCCGTAATCTACCACGTGAGGCCAGTGCGAGTTGGTAGATGTCACATATCTTTGATTTTTTGATTCTAGAATATGCCGATTCCCTCACAATGTTTTCCTTCACCGCTTTAAGAGCTGAGTGAGAGAGTGATAAAATAATTTACACAAAGTAAAGCGCTTGTTAGTGTTAAAACCTATGATACCTCTGAGCCACTACTGCTCTTAAATAGTACACATAGTTTAGGGCTTATACAGATGAGGTGTGTATAGCTGTTACAAGACGCGCGTTTGTGACGTAACGTACGCCGTGCATGCAGGTTTCATATACGAAGCGCTGCATTCCGTCTTTAAGCAACGTGCGATACTAACATTATTTTAGCTTATACATAGATACAACTAGTTACAGTAAAGTTTTTCTTTTAAGTCTTGAAAAAGTTACTCTGTGTTTAATTTTGAGACGAATTTCGTCTAAATCGTTGCTACAGACAGACTTTTGGGGATGATTTATAATCAATTTCTGTCAAAATTTTACCTTGACTAAAACGAACATGTCGATTCCCTCAATCAAAAACATGCAAAATCTAGATGTACACTGAACTCAGCAATGTCTTGACAAAAATGTATGTTTTTTGACATATTGATACAAGAATGCAGGAATTTTCCTACGGTTCTTTGTTTTACTAGTAAACCATTTACGATATATAGAAGCGATTTTCACATTAACCAAACGACGAACGACGCACGACTGAAGTAAAAGCGAGGACCCGTCATAGTATACGCTATATAATCAAAGAATTGAACCGTATATTGTGGCAATAGCTAATAAATTCCGAACAACAATTTTATGCTCGATTTGGTTTCACCACACAACGAGTAGGTACGTGAATTTTAATGCCGCAAAAGGGAGAACTTTGGCTTGCGTATGGGTATTTTATACGTCTTTTTTAGAGTTCCGTATCCGTGGGGTGCCAAGGGGATCCTATAACGACGGCTCCATAGTCCGTTCGTCTGTCACAGGGCTGTATCTTTTGAACCGTAATAGATAGACGCTTGAAATCTTCACAGGTGTACTTTTATGGGTGCTTTACCAATAAATAATAAAAATCATCAGTCATTTCAGCCGTAAGACGTCCACGCACTTATACCGGTTTTGTTTTTCTCGCATCCAGGATAGACTATCCAGTTAGGTAGGTCCAACTTCGAGAAAGAGGTCAATCGTCGAATCCAACTCGACTGGGCAGCGTTCGGGAAGCCACGCAATATCTTCTCGTCTCACATAACGCAGTGTCACAAGACGAGTCTTTGACCAGTGTGTGTTGCCAGTGATGACTTATGGTACTGAATAGTGTTAAATATTGTGCCGTGGTTCAGAACCGTTCGTGTGCGAGACTTCCAGACGCTTTTTCTTAAAAAACCACCTCGTCTGTCGGCGCGGTGGTGTTTGATGCGCATTGCAGGGCTTATGTGAAGAGCATCATTTTCACGGTGTTATTTAGTACCATGTTAAGGATGTGCGTGAAAGTAGCGATTTATCACAGAGGCACCCACATCACTTTGCACCGCGTTACTGTATGTGGTTTCGAGTATGATTTAGGCAGAGGTAAGTATGATGAATGAGTGATTAGAGGATAACCTCGAGGCTGAGTGAACTTTATACTCTGTTCCTAAGGAGCACGGTGTAAACTCAGCCTCCATAGAAATGGGACGATACTCCGAACACCGAACAATAGAAGACGTGTTGTATCTGGTGAGAAACTGCCCGATGCGCGGTAAACTTTGCTTGCGAGATGCAGCATTTTGCGTGACGTGAATTTGACGCGTTCTAGATGTCGCTACAAGTGTTTCATGTATTTTTGCAAACCTTAACTGTTGTTAGTGGTATTCGGTGCACAACCGTCAACAGTTCTGGAACAGACGCCAGCACATCGAGCTGGCCGAAAATGTAATTTTTTTCCAACCAGTCTTGAACCTAATGCTTTAGCGATAAAGTTGAAAACCGCTTGAAAAATGCCAGCCCATTTTTTTTTTTTTTTTTTTGTAAAACCCGGGAATTAACTACAAGCATCGCCGAATGTAGGAAAATAAAACCGTCATGCGTAGGCAATGTTTCTATAAAATATGTTCGCACGAATTAACCGCGCCATATATTCCGCGCGGCATTGGGGGTGGTTACTAACGTAGCGACTTTTTAGCGCGACATTACTTTTATATACCTACCTACTGTAGCACAATGTAAAGAAAAGAGCACTTGCCACACGACAGACGAAATGTCAATTTCCAAAGGAGAATATAAATTCTACGTGAATACAGCTGGGATATATATTAATAAAGCACATAAGCTAGGAGATCAGACATTTCATGAATTTAGGTGGCTTGGATCAAATTATAAAAATACTTCCATAGTTTTTGGGATTAAATTCTGCAATGACACATGCCAGAAAACAAATGATATACATTTTTAACAAAATCGAGTTTAAAATTCAGAAAAAAATGACGCCCAATTTGCCCAAATAGATTGCAAAGCAAAAAAAAAAAGTTTAATTCTTGCAGATTAGCACTATATTTCGTACGAGACTTTATCACACTTATACTGGAACACATGCGCCCAGTTTCAAGAACAAACACAGCGAACATTTTCCTTTTTGTTTAGCTAATTAACCCTGATGGAAAAAGAGTAATAAGTTTAAAGCGTGTATGTGTCTGTGGCATTGTAGCTTCTAAACGGCTAAACCACTTTTGTTTTGTCTGAAAGGTGACTTATTTTTCGTATGAAGTATTGTTCTAAAAATCAGCACAAAAAAGCGCTACAATGTTTGCAATGCCAAAAAACTAGGATTAGTTGCGTAACCAATCACCTGGTAAGATATCCAACATAAATCTGTATACGTTTCACCAGCAGCGCCACCAGTGTTCAAATATGATACTTAGGCTTATATTTTACTAGGACATCACGGTGGCGCGACCGTGGTCGCACTAACAGCAAAATATATAGAAGCTTTATGGGGGATATCCCACCAGACGTCCAACCAACGATACATATTTAGCAGTGCGACCATAGTTGCTCCGCCACTAGTATTCTACTGAGATAAGGCTCTTAGATAAAGCTGTATCACCCTCGCTTCGTTATCGCTCTTAATCGTTAGTGAGTGTCTCTGTTTGTCTGAAGCTCCCAAATAGTGCTAAAGCCGAATTTCCGTCGACACGCCACTATTGTCTTAGTCTGCAGGTAAATAAGTGACAATAGGGTAATTTGCTTCGTCTCCTTACCGCAATGCATCCACTTAACGCTCAAATGGTTAACCAAGACTGGAGAGACACATTTCTGCATATTGTGGAGTTTTTGAGTGGAAATTCTTAGTGAAAATTTTGATAAAATTATTTGTGTTTTAAGAATTTTGCGACGTGGATTTTGAAGTCTGTGTATTTACTGGTGATTGATTTATAAGATTTTACAAAGCAATGAAAATTTTGTCATTCCATTTAAGGTCGTCTTTTGCTAATCTTTTCCAGCAACGCTCCAAGCCGAGTTCCGTACCCCACAGGGGGTGCTGGAGGGTGCTAGAGCCCTGGCTGGAGGTCTTAATTTATTAAGGTAGCCCCAGGCACGTCCGGTTAAGCAACCAACAACCTCCTAGGCTGACGTGAAAGATGTCATTAAAAAAAAACTGCTGAATTGCCATTTCGTCTATCCCTTCACCCAAACAGACGACAAAATATTAAAAACAAAATAGGTACTTATCCAGAGTAGAGAGCAAAATGCGCGTAAGACACATACGGGGTATAGATCCTAACGAGCCTATTACCAGGAAGACATGGGTCAAAAGATAATAAAAATAAAATTAACGCGTTCGAAATGCGAGCACTCAGAAAAATTCGTGATGTCACGCGCGGTTTAAAGAAAAGGTCAGTCAGTATAAACGAAAGGGCAATGTGGGTCGGATATGTGGATAGAATGTCGTAGGACAACATAATGAGAGAGGAGATTACAATTCAAAGGGTAAACAGAACTGACGGTTCGCATCAGTATTCAAGAGACAAGATGACCCTAAATGGACAAGAGATATCTGTTGAAATCTACGGAAAAAGGAACTGCAAACGGAACTTTTATAATTTTCAAACTTGGAGTATACAAATTTGTTAAAACCATTTTTCTCGTGCTCTGTACCCAGTAAAGGTCACATAACATATTATATGGCTATTTATAAACGTGTATTTCTCAGTGTGAATAAGGTTTTTCTATGATCAACATAAGTATATTTTGAGTAAAAGAAAACTAAGTATTATGTCGCTAACATTGAAGCCAGCCCAATACTAATCAATCATTGTTTGTATCCAGATATCACGCAACGGTTTATAAAAGGAAAATTATGTAAGTTTATGAAACTGGGTAACTAAAAATAGCAATACCTACGCTGCCTTAACTTTGAGTCGAAAATTGTCACGAACATACATAAATATTGGTTTAGGCGAGTCACGCTAAGGTTACGCATATTCCTACTCTGAATTGTCAACCTCAAGATATTTGGGGTTTGCTAATTGTTTTCATGTTTGCTAGAAATGGATTACGAAATTCAAATATCAAAAGCTACAGAGAGGTATTTGATAAACCACATGCCAGAAAAAAGATAAAGAACGAACGTCTCAATTCTTCATTCATGACGTGAATCTCAAAAAACATATAAAAGCTGCTATCCCGGTCAGACGTAAGCCGGATTCAAAGAATTAAATATGAACAACATTCATAAACCTCATTCAACAAGAAATATGAACACAGAATAGCCTCGTATATTCGCCGACCCGTTTATTTCGTGGGTATATTAAAAAAATCCTTTTAACATATAAACATGTGCCGGTCGTTCACAGGTTTTTATCTTTTTACACTATTGTCACGAGCAAAAAACACCCGGCCCGCATAAAATATAGGCACCTTTATGCCGCCTCTCGTTTACATGAAAAATATCTTTAGAAGTATTTGCACCTAGTAACAGCGAGTGTAAAACATTTCACGCTGTGGGATTTATATGGACAACAGTTTTATTTTTGACGAATTTTCAAACGAGCTCCATCGAGTGTTCCAACCAACTAAAAAAACAATTGAACTTCAATTGAAGTTTCAAGTTCGTTTTGTTTGTTTTATAATTTTGAATATTAAAGATATTTTTTTTAAAGATAGATTTTTAAAAGGCAATTTTATTTCGAGAATTGGCAATACACTTTTTACCAAGAAATTTATTTAAAACGCTACGACTAATGCCCGCCGGCAGAAGAAAATCCAACCATTCAATTTGAATAAAAAATTGTCTCGTATTTTTCTAAAATACTGTTCAATTCGATAACAAAGAAGATCCTAATGAAACTATTAGCCGAAAAACCTGAAAAATGTTGATTACAGTTAGCTTAGAGAGCTGTAGGGAAGAATAACAAAAGGCTCGAATGCGGGCCGAAAGACAATAAGCGGTAGACAATACGCGCCTCGATATTATCGGATTTTCTCTTCGCACTTATATTTTCCTGGTAGGTATTGGGATAGAGATGGATATTTTTTTTTTTTGTATTCTTGTCGATTGTTAAGAATAGCGAACACTGAAATAATTGCGTAATGACCTAAAGGTAATGTATTTATTTCAGTCTTTAATTAAAGTGTTACTCTGCATTTGCTGAGATTTCTTTTGAATAACCAAATCACCCAAATAATGTTACTTGTTTCAAATATATGTCATACATAACCATTGACAGAATTTATACAAAATACCGACCAAAATCGCAAACTATAATTCTTCGTGGTGAAATATTTTTATCTGTCGGACATATTTCAAACGAGTTTAATATATTTTTTGTTTGCGAGATAACTTTCCTTTGATATCTCTATAACCTATCGGTTGTAGTTAACATAAATCATTTGCGAATGTGGTCGCTACTCTATATAGTGGTGTCACGCGATATCGAATAGCTTTTGGCCCATCCCTATTCGTCCATAGAGATATTCTCCAGAGTAAACGCTTCGGAAAACTGTATAAAATATAAAAACCGTTTATGGTGTTATCCAAACTGTTGCCTCCAAAAAAACTATAGTGATAAAGTGTTATAGTTATTGCATCGTTTTTATTACTTTAGGGAAATTTTGAGCTTCTTTGTTTTATGGTATCGGGAGCAAGATAATACGTTTGGAAACTATCATGTTTACCTGATAACATCGTAATCTATTTGGCTTTGGTAACTTTTATCCGATACCTTTCAATTTAATGTATAGAAAACCATTTCAACAGCTAGATATTATTGGAAAGAAAAAAGTTTAAATTTACCGGTACAGACCGAAAACAATACTATCCGTTTCATTAAAATTGTCAAATATAAATTAAACTTCATTCGCCACTTCACCAATAGTTTGGTAAAGTGAATAGAAAATAGGTACCGCCTCAGAAAAGTGTGATTACGTGTCTTTTCCTGTTTCATACTTTCCCGTTCTTACCAGTTTTTCCAATCGTTTTATTTATTTTATAGTTATACCTAGTTCAAGTATAAGAACTAAATAGATTATTCTCATCATTGCAATTAATGTAATAAACGACTGCCGTGTTGGTCGAGTGGTTGTAAAAGCTACTGCTGACCATAAGGACCTGGGTTAAATTTTGGTAGTGTTATTGGGTTTTTCCATCAGGAATTTCTTAATAGTAGCCGATAGTTGAACCCGGTTGATGGCAATAGGCTTTTTTTTTTTGGATGGGAAATCATCAAATGACTTCTCCCGCTCTGGGCGGAGCGGGTATCAGACTTTTACTGACTAAAACCCACCCGTGTTCCTTCAGTTGCCCATGTGCCAGGGTCACGGTATCTCTTTCGAACAATCTCGTGACCCTGACAGGCCTATGGCAATAGGCTTGCTTTCTATTACATGGGATTTCAACTTATCTGGCGAAATGTGAGTGTACTATATAGGCGGGTATATATCTCTCAGGACAACCAACCCAACGTTATCTGGTCCCAAACTAGGCAGAGCCTGTACTATGGCAACCAGACAACTGATAAACATACTTATATATTTCTAAATACATACATATTATAGATACATTACACCCAGACACAGAACAAATGATTGTGCTCATCACACAAAGATTTGTCCTGGGTGGGAATAGAACCCACGACCTCAGTCTTAGCAGTCAGGGTCACTACCCACTAGACTAACAGGCCAGTCCTATAGTATGCCTCTGCCTAACCCTTTGACGATTACAGGGTGTAATGTTATGTTATGTACACATATTCTATCATCATCTCAAGAATCCAGAAACATTACTTTATATCATTACGAAGTATTCCCACGAAATGAAGCTAAAAATATCAGCTGATTGTTATTATCAATATTATGTAAGTAATCTTCTTTCCCAATCTATAATGAAAGAAGGGCTCAGTCATCCAGAACAGAGTGAAATTACTCTAGACTCCACAGAACTCGCTACATTATTGATTCAGCAAAGTACGGATTGACTAACAATGAGAGTTTCATACCGCTCTGAATACATATTCATCCATTGTTCCCCGAGCTCGAGACAACTTAGTACACAGACATAGACGCAGATCCATTTATTACATTTCAATTTTATACAAACACCTGGGACCTGGGCCGTGTCAATTAAAGAAATACGGCACGGCTTTCCTTCGAGATCGCTTTGAATCTACCTCGGAGTGTCAAGTTATAAAATAATTAAATCCGAGTCTCCCTATCCATCTCGAGGTACCAGGACTGTATAACGGAATAGGAGTGTTCTATTAATGGAATTGGGGCATGCACGGCCACACAAGTATTTTCTCACAACAGCTCAACGTATATGCTCCTTACAAAGACCACATCCTCCTCGTACAAAGGCCTCATTGTGTTTGCTTTGAAAATATTATTTTCGCCGATCCCTTACATAGATTGTAGTTAACACGTAGGGGAAGGAAAATAAGGTTTTCGGGTCTCAATGTGGCATAATATCGTATTTTCCTGACCCTACTACCGGTCTGTTTCTACTTATACTTATAGGTAATGTGACCAGCGACGATATCGTATAATTTATTTGTGACCCTCGAAATCCATCTACTTTTCCGGTAAAAGCCACAACAAAGAGATTTTCACGATATTTCAGGATCATGTGAGCCTTAGTTGCGAACAGGAACATTGAAAGCTGAACTAGTTTTACAAACGACTCTTAACTTCGTGCCTCTATAAAGAATAAACATTCAAAAGAATTTGTATCCGTCTCGTGGAAATTATTCTTTAGAAAAAAAAAACAGCGTCGAAGGTTTTGTAAAAAATATTTTTTCCATTTAACGCTTCGGTGCAATTTGCTTTGAGTGTGAGCGTTCCGTCGACGTGTTTTTATAAAATACAACATTTGGTGCATTGTTGGAACCCTGTAGGCATATTATGTAAAACCTGTTCGCAAATACGTGTAGCCATCGATAAATTATGGGTTGTATCGAAAAGCGTTAATAACGCTTGTGAAGGCGACTGTGCGGAAGATGCGTTTAATATTTTACCTGCAAAACTACTTTAGCCTTTATCGAATAATTTGCGAACAATTTTCGGTAGAGACCTCGAATATTAAAAGTGTATGAATATAAAATAAATATTGGTGCGCTTTAAATTCAGAAAGCATGTTTAATTTTAGCCGACTTCAAAAAGGAGGAGGTTTTCAATTCGTGAGTATGTTTTTTTTTGTATGTGTTTTCCGCGATATCTCTGGCGATTGTGGATACATTCCAAAATTTCTTTTTTCAGTAGATAGGGTATACTTCAGGGGTGGTTTTACAAAAATTTTGTTTACTCTGTTAAGATATTTTTGGCGTTAGCCTCGATAATATGTTTTTAATCCACTTTGTATATCTAAATGACATTCTATTGTTTCCTGTCACTGACTTCCGAAATAAGCACTAATTAATTTTTGGGGAAGAAAACGTTTTTTTTTTTTAAATTAATTTCGTTTTCTGGTAAACGCCACAACAATTTTATGCTAGCTTCTGACATTGCACTTTACACTTTTTATTTTACTTCTCTTTTGCCTTTTAGTCTGTGCTAATTAAATGTGTTTTCTTTCTATTTTCATCTTTTCAGTATAAATTTAAGACTAAAAACTTGTTCTGTTCCAGCGGACGTTCGGGCAACAAAGTTAACTTCTTTAAAACTTTATGTGAGTATGTTATAGAGAGCACGACCAAAGAAATTATTACTTGAAAGTTATGACTTGGAGAAAATTGTTAGAAAGAGACAGGCGAAGCCAGACGTCCTTCACTTGCCGGTCCCGAGAGAGACGCAAGACTCTATCAAAGTTTATTTATGTATGTTAGTATAAGGCTGTGGCCAGACGAATGATTCTGTCGTTCAAAATGAGTCAAGATATTTACGTTCGATAGAATTTCCTCTTTTTTCGGTCATACAATTTTCGAGTGAAGTTAAGAGCAATCTTTAAGAATTGTATGAAATATCAGTGACTACTTTGGACGGCGTTAATAACACTAGTCTGCCCGAATATGTGTTTTTTTTTTTTGTGGGTGGGAAATCATCAATTGACGTCTCCCGTTATAGGTGGAGCGGGAGGGCGTGTCAGGCTTTTATTGTTTAAATCTCACCCGTGTTCCTTCAGTTGTCTATATGCCAGGGGCACGGTAACTTTTTCGAACAAATTTCGCGACCCTGGCAGGCATCGGTCCTATTGGACCCCTTCAGTTTTGCTGACATCTTTTTTTGGCGCGCGTGAAACACAACGCGCCGTCGTCGCGGGCTTGGTCTTTACCGGGCGGCGTGCTACCCATTGCTCACCGTCCGCAAGCCCGCGCCTATCGTGGCCGGGAGTCCGCAATCGACTCCCGACGACCGGGGCGTCTCCTCCTGCGGCAGCTAAGGGTGTGAGGGCGCACGGACTGCTTCTCCCTCACGCACTCCGCCCCCTCCTTCGCGAGCATTACTGCTTTGCAGAAGGAGGTGACGGCTTCCCATGCCCTCTCACTCCGTACCATGGCCTGCATAAGGCCGGACGCGAGAGGTTGCCGCCGCCGATCGCCTCCACGCCCATCTTAAGAATTCAAATCATATGGTTCCTCCATTTAATTTGAACCAGCGTAGGAGCCTCAGAAACGTCGCAAACAAGGCATTAACTTTTACTTTTGAACTAGGAAAGTGTGCTGAAGTCTAAAATACGGATATTTATTTATATCTAGTCGATAACTATATTTAGATTTTAAACATCTGTGTATGTTCAAAATTTGTTTATAGAACCAAGTGTCATGAAGTATATAACCACTACTAATTTGTTGTGTTTTTTAGCAAATAAACTATACTTATATGTATTATCAGCGAAGATAAACTAGTAAGTAGGTCTATTAAAATGTCGCATATTACAGAATCCGTTATCTGTAAATCCGGCCGCCTATGTATCAGACTGTGATGCAAAACATTGTGAGGAAACCGGCATGTTCAAGAACAAAAAAAAACGAAGCGCGTATTGTATTATGGCCCACTCCAGTGAGGCCTTCACTTAGAGAGGAGGTCTGTGAGGTGGTCTGTGTGTGGGAGGTGTATGTGTGGAGGTGTGTGGTCTGTGTTCCAGCAATGGGGACATTATAGGCTCATTGTGATGTATCAGAATCTACATTTTCTTGAAACCCTTTTCCTTCACTTTGTTAGTTTAAATATACGTTTTTGGTGAGTGCATCAGCAATACCAAGAATTTCAACGAACATTTATTGTGATGTCTCATCACAATTATGTAGGTACAGATGCCAGCACATCGAGCTACTACAATCTGTCAAACTTTAATAGATTTTCAACTTTATCGCTAAAGCATTAAGTTCAAAGTTTATTGGGAGAATTTGACAGTTTCGGCTACCTTGATGTGCTGGCATCTGTAAGTTCCAAATTTTGATACAACGTTGTAAAAATGATTCATGACTCTCATGAATTTGTTTTTAACTGAATTCAAAAAGAAGGGTTCTCAATTCATCTTTTCTTTTTTATGTATGTTCCGCTATATCTCCGGCAACAGTGAATCTATTTCAAAAATTATTTTTTTAAGTGATGCGTCAGGCGTGATCCCATATAAAGTTTACTGACTTTGCTTGTGCAGATTTTGCGTTAGCTTCGGTAATACGTATTTAATCCATTTTATGTATCTTGATGAAACTGCCTGTCACTATGATATACAAATTGGTATTTGTTACGTTTTCAGGTAGTAGCATACGAATTGGTAGGTACTATAATTAAAAATGGAAAAATTAAATTCTTTTTTACAGTTTCTATTTTGGAAGTCGGCTGACTTAAAAAAAAAGGTACAAAGTGAAAAATTCCCTTAATTTTGGAATTCAGTGACAAAACAAATAACTATTTAACACTTATATATCACTAAAATATCTACCTCCAGAATAGAATTTTCACTTTTTTGTGTAATTTTTGGAAGTCGGTTGCTATTCTGTGTACTTATTTTTAGGGTTCTGCATCTCAATAGGAAAAAGCGGAACCCGTATAGGATCACTTTGTTGTCCGTCCGTCCGTCCGTCTGTCAAGACCCTTTTTCTCAGAAACGCGTGGAAGTATCAAGCTGAAATTTATATCAATTACTCAAGTCTACTGTCCCTTGGAGCTATGAAAAACCAAACTTCTAAGGTCTCACACTCAAAAGATATAGCCGTTAATGCCGCAAATTTCCGCAAATTTTCGAAACTCGCAAGGGAATCAAAACCTAAAGGGTACTTCCAGTCGATCTAGAATTTTGTAATTTGGTACGAAGCAACGTCTTATAGCAGAGATAAAGGAAAAATTGCGAAAACCTTATTAGTACCATCATATAATATTTTTTTTTTTTTTAAACTTTATACCTACAGGTTTGTACGGAATCCTCGGTGCGCGAGTCCGACTCGCACTTGGCCGTTTTTTTTTTACTGAGTACAATTTTACACTCAATAAATCCTTGATGAGATGTTAGTAGAAGCGATTAATGAACAAATGTTTTTTATTTAAAAAACAAACTTACCTGCCAGAAACCTTCTGGCAATAATCCCCACACACAGGTTACCAATACCCAAAATACTTTATTTAATTAATCAGATTGTTCCAAACAAATACTTCTAAGAAATGAACTAAAAGAACCAGACTTTAGCCAAGAGATGACACGTCTCCTTAATGAACAAATGACCGCCGGCAATGAAATAACGAGCGACCGTCGGTGAACCGTGCTTACAGGACATGTCACATTTACGGTACAAGACCTGCGAAGTAATAGGGTATAATACCGTTTATTTATAAGCAAGCAAAACTGACGCTTTTTACACGCTTTATATTAGCTTCACTTGTATGTTTGTTTGTAACCGACTCATTGAAGCGCGATTTTGACCCACTTTAAACGACCAGATTTCATAACAAACTTTGCACACCTGTCAAGGACCGATGACAATGCAATAATTTCATAAATTTGTGCCATTATCCTTGCCAGGGTTACCAGGACAGCAAAACAACTGTCTTCGAAAACTACGCTGACATACGTCACAAACTAATTTGTGCCATTATCCTTGCCAGGGTTACCAGGACAGCAAAAAAACTGTTATCGAAAACTACGCTTACATACGTCACAAACTACGCTGACATACGTCTCAAAATTCGAAACACCCTAAAAAATAGAAAATAGTTAAAAAAAACTTTTGTTAAAGCGTGTTGTCAGTCCTTCTACACGTGTAGTCTATGGGTCAACTACACGCAGCGTGTGTACAGGACTCTGCGTGTACAATACAACAACGCGTTTGGGCTGTTGTTTGGGCTGCCTCGTTTTTGCAGCGTGTCGACTATGTTCGCTAAGGCGCACACTGATTGCTTCTATGTAATCATTCGTATCGTAAGCAAAGTGCTTCGCTGCTGAGACGCGTGCGGGGCACCGCAAACGGCATCCTGGACACGTTGGTGAACAGGTGGGATTCTCCACTGTTGAAGCAGTGGATGAGTGTTCATGCAAAGGGCGCTCAGTCCGGCGCATGCTTAAATTAATAAATTATACCTAACTACTAATATTAGGCTGAGTTTATTGTTACTAACACCTATGGATCATTTAATCCAAATAAATTTGATTTGATTTATTTTATTCGACACCTATAATACAAAGAAACACTGTAAAAAGTAATTGTTAAAATATTTAAATAAACGGGTGCCCTGAGACAGAGAGGCGGGGTCGCAGCAGACCACGTAGGAGATGGAGGGACGTCCTGGATAGGTTACCTCAAAACTGGAAGTCGGACGCACGGTTTCGCGAAAGTTGGAACGAATGGAGGAAGGGCTTTGTCCAAGAGTGGGACAATGCAGGCTAATAAAAAACAAAACCACTAAAATGGGAATATTATATGCGTTTTAAAGTCGATGCTAGACAGAGACAGCATTTTTATTATTAATTATTTATCAGACAGCAAAAGGTCCATACTGACAAAAACAAAAATACTGAAAAAGTGTCAATAAATGATGCATTAGCATCTGATGTGACTGCCAGGGTCGCGAAATTTGTTTGAAAGAGATACCGTGACCCTGGCACATGGGCAACTGAAGGAACACGGGTGGGTTTTAGTCAGTAAAAGTCTGACACGCCCTCCCGCTCCGTCCAAGAGTGGAAGAGGTCATTTGATGATTTCCCACCCACAAAAATAAAAATCTAATGTGACGGATGACGGACATCATAATATCAAGCTGAGATTTGATTACGCACTGAATTTTCGACTTTCGGTGTTGAATCCAGCATTTAGAATCCAACAGAGTATATCTCAGTGCAACGAAAAAACATAAGAGCTAAGCTACTAACATATATAACATAATAGCTAAGCTGAGCATTGAAGACCAAGTGCGCGAGAAAATTTCGCCGCGACATTATACTGTTCGTGAGAACATTAACTAAATTCGCATCATTCAGTACAAAGATCGATTTACGTTGTTTGTTTCTAAATTAATTAAATTAAATTTGATTCGAAAACAACCATCGATTTTTACTAAACTTCAACAATTATTCTAATCCACTACATCCGAAGACCTTGGTTACTAATCTCTATCACTAAAAAAATCTGTTTAGCTTTAGTTTAGTTACTTACATTTTGACGACTTACGCGGTCACAGTACCTTTTTAGGGTTCCGTTGCCAAATGGCAAAAAACGGAACCCTTATAGATTCGCCATGTCTGTCTGTCTGTCTGTCTGTCTGTCCGAGTATGTTGCAGCCACTTTTCTCCGAAACTATAAGAGCTGTGCTATTGAAACTTGGTAAGTAGATGTATTCAGTGAACCGCATTAAGATTTTCACACAAAAATAGAAAAAAAACAATAATATTTGGGGTTCCCCATACATAGAACTGAAACTCAAATATTTTTTTTTCATCAAACCCTTACGTGTGGGATATTTATGGATAGGTCTTCAAAAATGATATTGAGGTTTCTAATACCATTTTTTTTTTATGGACGCCCAGAGCGGGGAAGTCATGAAATGACTTCTCCCGCTCTGGGCGGAGCGGGAGGGCATGTCAGACTTTTACTGACTAAAACGCACCTGTGTTCCTTCAGTTGCCCATGTGCCAGGGTCATGGTATCTCTTTCGAACAATCTCGCGACCCCGGCAGGCATCGGTCCTAGCGGACCCCATCAGTGCTGCTGACATCTCTTTGAGGCGCGCGTGGAACACTACGCGCCGTCGACCCGAGCTTGGTCCTTACCGGGCGGCGAGCTACCCGTTGCTCGCCGCTCGCAAGCTCGCGCCTACGGTGGCCGGGAGTCAGCTATCGACTCCCGGCGCCCGGGGCGTATCCTCCTGCGGCGGCTAGGGACGTGAGGGCGCAGAGACTGCCACTCCCTCACGCACCCCGCCTCCTCCTTCGCGAGCATTACTTGCTTTGTAGAAGGAGGTGACGGCTTCCCATGCCCTCTCGCTCCGTACCATGGCTCGCACCAGGGCCGGACGCGAGAGGTTGCCGCCGCCCATCGCCTCCACGAGGACACGGCGGTGCTCCGCCCAGGCAAGGCACACCTCCACCGTATGCTCCACCGTGTCCTGCAGACGATCCTCGCAATGGAAACACCCGGGCGTTTCCTCCCGCTTTATCCTGAACAGGAACCCACCGAAGCACCCATGCCCGGTGATCAGAATACCTTAGCTGAATTTACTACATGTATTTCACTTTTCTATGAAACAACAGATTTTTATTTTAGTACCGACGACAAAATTCGGCGCTAGAGGGTCTCGAATCATGTCGTGTATAAGAGCACTGCTTTCTGAATCAAACCCTTAATCCAGCCGCGCAATGAGAGCCTTCTGAGGTGTCGGTCGTGGCACCGCTATCAGCTCGTTAACCATAACAATGCACCGTGACATTTTACTCGCCTTACAACGACAGCCCAATTCATGTACCCAATGACCACTGCAGAATACTACACATCCATAAGAAAATAAAGAATAATTTAAAAAAACTAAAAAACACGCTTCCATTGAAAACCAAACTAAAAAGTACAAAATAATGGAAAAAAAGCGTGTGGTGCTTTTTAAGGTATTTTTTTATTGATATCAGCACTCCACGCTTTTTTTCCATTATTTTGTACTTTTTAGTTTGGTTTTCAATGGAAGCGTGTTTTTTTAGTTTTTTTAAACTATTATTTATTTTCTATTTTTTAGGGTATTTCGAATTTTGAGACGTATGTCAGCGTAGTTTGTGACTGTTTTTTTGCTGTCCTGGTAACCCTGGCAAGGATAATGGCACAAATTTATGAAATTATTGCATTGTCATCGGTCCTTGACAGGTGTGCAAAGTTTGAATTAAATCTGGTCGTTTAAAGTGGGTCAAAATCGCGCTATAAGGAGTCGGTTACAAACAAACATACAAATATACAAACATACAAGTGAAGCTAATATAAAGCGTGTAAAAAGAACATTTGACTAACAAAAAAAAAAAAAATTGTTCATTATGATGACGCATGACGTAGTTTGAAATTGATATTTTGTGTCTTGGAAAATGGAGATGGAATGATCTAGTCGACTCGTGCACTGGGTAGATATGTTCTGTATCGTCTGATACGTAAACATTATTAACAGGATGTTTCATACTTCTAATGAATTATTTATTTTTCTTAGTACCTATTATTTTAATTAATGGTAACATTTTTTAATCACGCCTAGAGGTATATTGTGTCGGATACATTGAGTGGACAACCTTTGTAAACGACTTAAATGTCACGGTGTATATTGGTACAATGATTGTAGAGTCACAACGCGCATGTCGACAACCTCGTGTGCTCGGTCTCAGATACTTCATTTATTATCAACTTGCTTTTGCCAGCTGCATCGTCCACGCATTGTACATATTAACCGTCCTCTCAAATCACTCTGTCTATTGATGAAATCCGTATTAAAAACCCGTTGCGAAGTTTATAAGATCTAAGCCTGCAGACCCATGAAGCGATTTTGTTTTATACTATGTAGAGATATCCACAAGACGAACAAGTATTTAAGTCACTATAAACACGAAATTGACAGTTAAAACCTCTTTTCTCAAGTTTTTTCAATTCACTGTCATCATCAATTCAGACAAATTACGTTCATTGCTGAACAGGCTTCCCCAATTTGGCAGGGTATGCCATAACCCCCACGCTAGGCAAGCGGGTTGGCGATCGTAGTATGATACTGTGGTAAAAGGCATAAAGAACACTGCTGCCCATTATCTAGTAAGTCCCTTAGTCGCCTTCCAGTTATTGAACATTATTAAACCTACTTTCCTTTTTCTGCACTTGCTTTCATCCATCACGAAAGAAGTATGAATATTATAAGTACATACGAGTACATGAGAACGAGAACAAAGCCTTTTTCAAAGTGACTTTATGCTCTAAAAATCTTGCAAACGTATGCAGAGAGGCAATTGTTGAACTTATGAATGGCTTTTCGATTCACATCGTGTGACAAAAGCAAGAAGCTGAACTACTTTGTCTGAATATTATGAAATTCGAGGTATTACCGTAGTTGATAAAGACTAAAATGTGACTAAAACAGTAACTTGTTGGGAGAAGATTAACCTCTTTTGACAACAATAAACTGATGGAGATTCAGTAAAGAATTACTGTAATAACGTTACATTACGCTTGTATTTTGCAAAGGGGTGGGGATAGATGTACAGTTACCTTTTACGTTCCCATTTTCGCCAGTCTCCATTATTTAAGTTCTTGCATCATAAACCCTTTCGTATGCAATCTATATTATTGTATCTATATATACCAGGTAGTATTATAATTGCGAAGGTACCTCTATCTGTCTGTTACACTTTCACGACTAAGCCCCTGAACCGATTTTGATCAAATTTGGTACGGGTTAAGTTTAAACCTCAAGAAAGGACATAGGCTACTTTTCACTCCGCGACTTCGTTTGCATCCGCGATAACCGACATTTATGCGGACGAAGCGGGCAAAACCTAGTACTTACTTACTATATTTAATTGTAAGTTATTTTAATAAGTAGGTTACCCTACAAAGTTTTTATTTTTTAAATTAAAGAAATACTGATACTACTTAGGTACAAACTTATTGACCATTTGCCCCATTTTCCACCAAAACCTCTTCTGCACGCGCTCGGCTGAACACCGACTTTTTTAAAACTGTATAGTGCTTATTGTACCTTATTCTTATAATCTTTTCTATCGTGTTTGTTAGTGATCTTAAAATCTCTATTACTTTTTCTGTTTTTACCCGTGAGAACCTGTAATTGGCTTTATGGTTCTTATACAATTGTTATCCATTGTAATAGCTGTTCTCCTATGAATAAATAAATAAAATAAATAAATAATAAAGATCAAATATCGTTCAATTTCGATTATGTAAAATCTCAATTTTCTATTCGGCTTTTTGTTCATCATTTGTCTATTAGATATTCTGAGTGGTTGCCTTAAGGGCTCCAACATAATACCAGGGTATCATAGCCAGGCCCCGATTAGCGTCATTGTCACCTCACTCGATGTTTTTGATAGCCCCGTCTTAAGTAACGTGGGGGATTAGTTTAGAACCCAAATGTCAACTATCGTCTGGACTAGAATATTTAAGTGCTATGTGTACGCGTAGTTGTATTGAAATATTGATAAGTTTATGTAGTAGTATGCATTATATGTACATAAGTACTAGCTGACCCTACAGACGTTGTCCTGTTTCCTAGAACTCGATAGCAGCGCCATCTGTCGGGCTGATTTGTGAATCTAAACCATCCAGGGTACCACACAAACGCATACAAAAAAATTCATTCAAATCGGTCCAGCCGTTTAGGAGGAGTTCAGTGAGATACAGTAGAATATTATATATAAAGATAACCATGTTGTTGCTACGGAGTTACCCAGTAACTGGGTTGTGAAGGTCGGGTAGGTAGTCGCTCCATGTAAAATATTGGGATCCAACTGCATCCGGTTAGACTGAAAATCAACCCCAACTTAGTTGGGAAATGCCTGGGCAGAAGAGGATGTTTCTATGGATTCGGGTTTTTTTTTACCTACTTATTTATCCTCAAGCTTTTTGAATAGAAATATAATATAATAGTTGTTTGTTATTTCGATCTACACATTACAGCAAAAAATAAACGTAACGAAATCCTGCACTTTGGTGCTAAACAGACCCAGACAGCTTCGGAAAAAGAATTCGCCATACAAAAAAAAACAAAATACAAAAAATCTGAAACTAAATGTCTTATGACAGAAAACCCCAAATCCACCTAATTGATGAGCTGGTACACATACAACTACTTATGTATAGTTGTATCCCTACTGCGTGTGAAAAGCCTCCTCACCCTCGTAGGACGAATCCATACATCGTTCGCTCGAAGACATTAAGTACCGACGTTTTGCCAACCCGTCTGGCCTGACCCTTATCACTTATTGTTACGATCTGCGGAAGATAAACAGCTGATACCTTCTATTGTTTTCTGATTTCCTGGTACACGAAAGCCGTATGGGTCCCATAGATTGCGTATGGTTATATCCATTTGTTATCGTTATCCATTGATAGTGGAACAAACAAAGGTCCCATACAAACTTCTCATGTATTTGGGTATATATTTGTTAGTATTTGAATATGTGTTTAAATAAAGGTGGTAGATAAACCAATGTTACATAAACTTCATATATAAACTTACGTCCTTTTTCCCATGGGGATAGGCAGAAAGTACGGAACGCAATCGGTTACGATCCTGACATACTCCGTTTTGCCTCGTTTAGGTTCATACATCTGGTCATACACAAACGTCGGTTGCGAGTTCTATGCACCTGACCTTTTTGAAGAACATCACCAATAAGGTCACTAAAGCAATGTTACTTTTTCTAAAAACATATATATTGAGTTGTTTTAGCATATAAACTTATTATACAGACAGACTAATCACTAATAAGATTGGTAACAGCTAGGCAGCATACCAATGTTTAATTTGGGCAGAGAACTAGACTATTTTCTACATCATAAGGAAAATATTCTACGCACAAGCCTCTAAGCAGTTAAGACGAGTAGTTTATTGGCATTGACATGTCTGTTTACAACATGTGCCTCCGCAAAATATGCTATCTTCTCTCCTAAGAACTGAGAAGTACGTTTTTACCATTTTCTACTCATAAATCGGCCCGTAATCATTTAGGCTGACATAGTCCACTGCTGAACAAAAGCCTTCCTCAAGCGTCGCCACACCGACAGGTCTAAACATGGATATTAGCATTAAAAGGAAAGGAGGCCCTAATCAATACACCGTTTTTTTTTTTGGGTGGGTAATCATCGTATGGCCTTTCCCGCTCTGGGTGCAGCGGAAGGGCTTGTCAGACTTTTACTGACTAAAACCCACCCGTGTTCCTTCAATTCAGTTTCGAACCAACGTTTCAATCCTCAAAGAACTTGGCATCAAACAGCGTCTTTCTTCCATCGTCCAAAGTCGTATTCTCGCTTTTTTTGGACACATCACACGCCGAGACGACACATCGGTGGAACGACTTGTCGTGCAGAGAAAAGTTGAATGCACAAGAGCTCGTGGCAGGTCGCCCATGCGTTGGACCGATCAGGTCAAAACAGCACTTAAGGGTCCACTTCACGAATGTATGAGAAGGGCTGCAGTACGAGAGGAATGGCGACGGATTGTGAAGCTCGCCACCACACCAGATATGACGACCACCACCACTCTGTCAAGAGTGTAATGACGAAGAAGAAGTTCCTTCAATTGCCTATGCAAATCACCTCATCATACCTGGAAATCAAAATGGAGATTTGTTTTCTTCATATGACTTCCACTCGAGAATACGGTTTCACTTACACCTGGCTCCTTTGTTTTACAATACTCACATTTTTGCCAACGTTTGGTGTTTTATAAGGTGGAATCTGCACAGCTTCCATACCCAACTAACTCATACAAATCATTATTATCTCTTTAATTGTAAACTAAGTTACTAGTCCAGAAGGTGCAGAGTCCCTGCAATTGTGACCAAACTTCGTATAACTCTGCTAATTGGTCTAGAACTCCTAATAAACGCTGTAGCAGCTCTAATTGGTCAGCGGTGACAAACACTTTGAATGCAGACGTGATGGTATTCAATCAATTAAGTCTGTAGGGTTGTGACTTGATAGTAGGAATTATTGTTCTTTGCAATTAATTTGCAGTTTGAAAGACAGTTTAATAAATATTTTGCTTTTCTTCTTTTTATTTCATTCTGTAATATAAAGCCATCACGTTGATTATGTTTTGTTGTTATTAGCTGAATTTTATTTACATAAATGGGGAGGTACATAAATTTATGATCATTTTCCCATGGGGATAGGCAGAACCTACAGAACGCCATATTCGAGGCTCCTTACATATTCTTTCTGCTTGGTTTACGTTCATACATCTTGCCATACACGCCGGATGCGAGTACTTCGCGTATTACTTTTACTGACTAAAACCTACCCGTGTTCCTTCAGTTGCCTATGCCAGGGTCCCGGTTACGCTTTCGAACAATTCCGCGACCAGTACTACGCACCTGATTTTTCTAAGGAACATCACCAATAAAGTAAGTATAGATGTAAACGTCGCCTACCGGTGTTTTCACTCACATCTGCCCACAGACATATAAAGAGTAGCAGACCAAATATTAATACCTAGTTATATTTATATAGATGAGCATGATTCTTTATCCTTGTTCTATCTGTGGTTCTATCAGGCAACAACTCAATAATGGCGTCTCGTTCTTTTACCTGTAACCACACTGATCCACACATAGACAAATTTTGACATGAAGCTAGCTAGACCGCGCCGCCATATTGATAAGCTTATAACCTACAACAACTCTCTATGTTGTCAATCGCGTTATTTGAAAAAATATTACTTGTTTGGACCACAAAAGACTTGAATTTAGTAAAATAAAATGGTAAAGTGCAGTGCGTACCGGTGTGATAGTGACAGCTGTAACAAAATACCTGGATTGACCTTTCACCGGTAAGTTTTTATTTACGTTGTTGTGAACTAGAATTTCTTGACGATTTTTCTAAATGAATCAACTCTATCGATGACGTTTTATCGTCTATAACGTAGAATATTTAATTGTCATGCAATTTGTCTTTACGTTTACTTAGAATAAATCGAACAAAAACCATAAAAAGACAACATTGTTTTACGAGTTCCAATTAATGACAGCTCAAGTACTTGTAGAATTAACCGGGGCCGGATTTAGTACGTATTACGAAATGTTAGTGCCAATAAATATTTATAATCATTATTTTCATATTGAGTACTTAAATGCATTTAATGTAGGTACATACGATAACATAATTACTATAACATAGAATAAACCCACAAGCTTAATTTTTCCTAACTAATGCGTACAGTGCGTCAATTTATCACAATTCAATGATGAAAGGAAACGGTCATAGATCATACTCATAGTACAAGCTACTGATACTTCTTCTTTGAAATTTTGTGCTGTAAATAATAATAATGCTTGCTAATATTTTTGTTCCAGGTTTCCAAAAGATGAAAATTTAAAGAAAGCCTGGATTGTTAATATGCAGCTCCAACCCAATCCTTCTGGTGTACTCTGTTCGAAGCATTTTGAGGAACACTTGATAGATGCTAGCGTCTTTCGTACAAGATTACGGCCTGGATCAATTCCTACATCGTTTAACGAATTGCCTCCGGTTCCACATGTATGCAATAGTATGCTATTATAACAACAATATATTTTGTATTATATTGGTCTTCATAATAATTTGTTGGTCTATTGTTTACAGGATAAGGAAAATGTTATCAACCTCCCAAAAACCTTGCCAAGAAAACGAACTGCTGCCGGGGCAATTGTATCTGTTCTCAAAGAATTACAAAATAAAACAATAGCCACTGTTTCAAATTTATCGGCTACAATAGTAAGTATTATCTTTTAACATTGTAGTTGGAAAGGAGTTTTATATCTGTACATGATACAAATACTGTTGTTTCATAAAATATTTTTATTTTAGGATGAAGAAAATTTACCAGGCCCTTCAAATGACATTAGTACGACGCCTTCAATACCTCCAGTTATGCCTCCTTCAGAACACATAGTTCCAGTTTCAACCAAATGTGAAGTGCAAAGATTAAGAAGAAAGTTGATTATAAAAAATAAGAAAATTAAGTTATTACAACAACAACGTAGACGATTGAGAAATAAGGTATCACAATTCTCCGACATAATTGTAGAATTGAAGAATAAATTAAATCAAGATGATATTCATATATTAACTAATATTCCGGGTAATAACAAAGACTTTCTTGTCCGATATCTAAAAAAAGCGGAAGGTTCTACATTAGAAAAGTCATATTCACCACAATTAAGGTCATTCGCTTTACAACTTCATTTTTATTCGCCTAGGGCGTATAATTTTGTGAGGAAAACATTCAATACAATTTTGCCTCATCCATTTACTATTACACGCTGGTATAAAAAAATCAATGCAGAACCAGGATTCACATCTGAATCATTTGACACATTAGAAAAGTTGTCTAGAAGTAGTGCATATCCTATTTATGTTAATCTGTGCATAGACGAAATGGCTATAAGGAAAGGATTGGTATGGGATAGTTCTTTAAATAAATACAAAGGGTATATTGATACAGGCACTGAACTATCAGATGATAGTTTACCGCTTGCGACACAAGCCTTAGTAATGTTAGTAACTGCAATAAATGCTTCATGGAAATTCCCCATAGCATTTTTTTTTATTATGTCCATGACTGGTGAACAACGAGGTAGTCTTGTGAAAATAGCTATAGAAATGCTTTACAACATCAACATTTTTGTTTGTGGTTTAACTTTTGATGGGGCTGCTAGCAACATTAGCATGGCAACTAGTTTGGGGTGTGATTTTAATTTGATATCTTTAAAACCATATTTTACATTAAATAATACGAGAATTAATGTATTTTATGATCCGTGTCACATGATTAAGCTTGTAAGAAATACTTTAGGTGATTATAATATCTTAATTGACAAAGATGGCAATGAAATTAGGTTTGATTATTTACAATTATTACATGATATACAACAGCAAAAGGGTTTACATCTTGCTAACAAAATTAAAGAAGCTCATATTTGTTATAGCAAACAAAAAATGAAAGTAAAGTTAGCTGCACAATTGCTTAGTAGATCTGTAGCAGATGCACTTCAATTTTGCAAAGAGAATTTAAAATTATATAAATTTCGTGATTGCTCGGCCACCATTAAATTTATTATTATGATCAATGACGCTTTTGATATTTTAAACAGCCGATGTATGTATGTAGCAGGATTTAAAAAAGCTCTATGTGCTGCTAATATTCAAAATTGTGTTGTATTCTCCAAAGAATTGGAAGAATACTTGTGTAATTTAAAATTGTCGAATGGAGATTTTGTGGTACAGTCTGGTCGCAAAACTGGATTTACTGGATTTATTATTTGTCTTCGAAGTGCCATTAACATGTTTAATGATTTGATTACGAAAGAAAATTTAAGATTTTTGCCTCTGTATAAAGTGAGTCAAGATCATTTAGAGATGTTTTTTGGTCTGATGAGAGCAAAAGGAGGATTCAATGACAATCCAAATGTTGTGCAATTTCGTACAGCTTATAAAAAAAACATCACTCGTTTTCAATTAAAATTACATTCCGAAGGAAACATATCAGATTTGCCCATCCTTACCGTGACCTCATCCGCAGAGCCAATAAAAGTAGTCAATGATAGCACTCCCACATTTGAGCAAAATATCATGGAGATCCATGATATAGACGAAGAACTGATTGTTTTTTTTCTGGATGACATAATTAATACACCTTTAGATGAATACACCCAAGAAATTACCATATATATAGCGGGCTTTATCGCACGGAAATTTCATAAGAAAATAAATTGTTCCATATGTCAGTTGTTAATGATAGGCGAAAAAGAAAACTTATTGTCCTCTTTAATAACTGTTAAAGATAGAGGTGGATTAATATATCCATCACAAGCACTTATCAAAGTTGTACAAACTTGTGAAAAGTGTTTTAAGATCAACAAAAGTAATGATTTTAATAGTTTAATTAAATTTGTTGCTGATTATATCGATTACTCAATTTTTTATTCAAACAATCCAGATCATGATAGAAGTCATGTACATTTAATTGTAAAAATTATAGTTAAGTTTTACATTGATTTAAGATGTAAACACGCATCCAAAGGCTCAAATGTGTCTCAAAGAAACTTCCTTAAAAAAGTTGTTTTATTTCAAAATAAGTAAAAAATAAATATTAATATTGAAATGTTGTATTTTTTTATTTTTAATATCCTTATTACAAAAATAACGGTTTATTTCTATAGTTTTCACCATTTTAATCAAATAGTTACTTAAGCTTACGTTTCCCCCTATTTTTAAATAAAGGTAAGTAACCTTTTCAATAAAATGTTAAAAACTAAAGAACCGAAACGTCGATATGCTTATAACACATTCTTTAATACTAATACCGACCTCAGTCCGGCCCTGTTTAGACGATTTTTTCATATGTGTGTGTAATGACTTCATAATTTTTAGCTAATATTTGGTCTGCTACTCTTTATATGTCTGTGCATCTGCCTTATAAATGCCAGACAAACTTTTCTTTGACCGACATCATCATCACAAAACATATTGTGGGTTTCAGCACAAGATATCATATCTTGTGCTGCTGGGTGAACTAAATGTCCCTATACACTTCTGCCTAAATTTTTCGAAAATAAAAGCGTGGTATTATGGTATATTCAAACAAATAACTGGGACTTGAAAATCTAAAGTGCCTAGCCCATCATTACAACATGTAAATACAGCGCGTTCGCTTTTCAATCAATGTGCTAATGTTTTGAATATTGGATCAATTGAAATGAACATTCGGCTGTTCGGGCTTTCGATTAATTTATGATCGATTCATATTTGGTTTGGCGTGGCTTGCTAAAGTGTCTGTGAGCGTCATTTGCAGAATAAACATTTTGAATATTAGAACCTTTGTGTCGCGACCATGAAATTGGAACCCTGGTTTTATTGGTGGACATTTTACATCTCTTTTGAAATCTGGGCGCCTAGTACATAGAACAGTATGGCAATCATTCTGTGATTACACTAACCACCATTTAGATTACCAAATTTTTTTTTGTCAAGTAAATTACTAGCGCTTCGTTGCCATTTCACACAAAATAGGATTAATTTGGGTGAGGTCTATTTTTTTTATATTAGTTACTACCCGTTCGCTTTTCAATCAATGTGCTAATGTTTTGAATGTTGGATCAATTGAAATTAACATTCGGCTGTTCGGGTTTTCGAATAATTTATGACCGATTAATATTTGGTTTGGCGTAGACTGCTTGCGAAAGTGTCTGTGAGCGTCATTTAAAGAATAAACATTTTGAATATGAGAACCTTTGTGTCGCGACCATGAAATTGGAACCTTAGTTGTGGTTTTCTCATCTATTTACTTCTAAAACGTACTACAAAACGACGTAATTTAAATCGATGATATTTAATATACCGAACGTAACCCACGTTTAATATTCAGGACGCAAAATCCACCTTATCTAACCCCCAGGGATAATATAGAGTATAGATAAAAGTAGAATTTATAATTATTTAATTATGAACACGTATTATTTAGGCGAGCTGAATGCGAAATGTGTTTGCGTATAGATAAAATACTTACGAAACTGTTTGATAAACGAAAAGGGTTGTAAAATGTGGTCGATTTTGGTTGGCTGAAGAAGATAATGGATACTTGGGCAGAAAGGTCTGTTTGAAGTTTGAACTTAACATAGACTTCTACCGTCCCTTTATAAAAGCAGTTCTTAAAATATAAACATCCATCAAATCAGCCTATCGCAGTCCACTGCTGGACATAGGCCTCTCCCATGCTGCGCCACAACACCCTATCCTCCGCCTTCCGCATCCAGTCTGTCCCAGCCACCTTTTTGAGGTCGTCGGTCCATCTAGCTGGGGGGCGTCCCACACTACGCTTGCCAATACGCGGTCTCCACTCCAGGACTCGTCTGCTCCATCGGCCATCGGTCCTTCGACAAACATGGCCAGCCCACTGCCACTTCAGCCTGCTGACCCTGCAAGCTATGTCGGTAACTCCAGTTCTTTTCCGGATAACATCGTTTCTGATCTTATCCATCAAAGAAACTCCGAGCATAGCCCGCTCCATAGCGCGCTGAGCGACCTTAAATTTGTGGATCAGCCCAACCGTCAGTGTCCACGTTTCGGCAGCGTATGTCATGACGGGCAGGACGCACTGGTTGAAGACCTTGGTCTTCAAACATTGCGGTATCGGCGACGAGAAGACTTGACGAAGTTTTCCAAACGCTGCCCAACCCAACTGGATCCTCCTGTCGGCTTCTTTCTCGAAGTTGTGTCTACCAAGCTGTATGACTTGCCCAAGGTAGACAAACACACGAGACGAACAAGGTAGACGAACATCCATACAAAACAATAAAATGTATGTTGTATCTGTTTGTAACGTGGAAAAAACATTTGACTTAATGCAGTATGCAAAATACTATCAACTAAAAAAAACGTGTGGACCCGATTCAGGAACAACGAGGTGTATGGTTTTTTTCAACTCCGGAAAAATCGTCATTTACTCTATCTTTAAAATGCTCCATCTATATTTGAATCTTATTATCGGCTTCACCACCCTGGAAAAACAAGAAAACGACCTACATGATGAAAATTTTGAGAGTTTTCGCAGCCGTGATTTTGGATTTTTATATAGGTTTCAGTATCCTCGAAAACCATAAAAACCACACCCATGTTGCATAATACGTTTCCTTTAGTTGTGGCTCCGCTGTGAAATTTTAATTATCGTAACATGACGAGTTCTACAATTGTACTCCTACCGCTTCATTCCAAAACAAATTTTATATGTTTGTCTGTCTGTTTGTGCCAACTTATCTTCGGAACGGATGGACTGATTTTGACGGGACTCAGCAGGTTCCTGTAAGAAAATTTTCGACATCCACGTGAGTGAAGCTAGTTACTAAATAACTATGTTCGTAAATATCACGTGTGACGATGGTATTTCGTCTCGATGTACCTACATTGTTTATACGTTTTTAGTTGGCGTTTTTTTCGTAGTTAGCATTTAATTTTTAACTTGTTTATAGAAATAAAGTTTGCTATTTAAAATTGTTCGATTGTTTAAACTTGGGTCAAAATATAAACCTTATTTTGTATACGAGCTGCCCGCAACTCCGCCCGCAAGAGTATCGGAAATTATACCACGGGAACGTGCTACGTGGACATAAAGTAGCTACTCTTGACGTACTCCTTATAACATCATGTATTAGTCCCGTCATAATCGGTCCTGCCGTTTTGGAGATTGACTGAAACAGACATACAGACAGTTTTCTGTTACAGGTATGATATATACTTTTTCATGCATTTAGTAAAAAGCTGTTATTTTGATAGTACAAACAAACACGTCAATGTTATTTACTTATTTGTAATATAGAAATATGTGTGTATAGATTAAAGCTCTGTGGGTGTTAGTAAGTTTCGTTGTTACTTAAATCAAAGGGACAGAGGCATTTCAATTTTATAACTATGGTATTACGACTCAACTTTTTAACACAATTTACTTCACCATATTCTTATTTAAATTGCAAACCACGGCGACAAATCTTCACTTCGATGTTCATTATTAATAACACGTAAAAGAAGGTAAAGAGGAAGGATCCTGCAATCTAGACTTATTGGATAACTGGTTTATCTGTCTGGGTTCCATCCTAACTAACTTACATTCGCGTTTTTTGCTTCGTGATTCAGATATCGGTTTTTTGTTAAGGAGATTGGGAGGGAGATCGTGCGGTTAGTGTTACCTCGTACAAAAGTATGTTTTAAAATACATACATACAATCACGCCTTTTTCCCATGGGGGTAGGCAGAAACCACGGAACGCCACCTGCTACGATCTCTACACGGAGTGTTTTGCCTCGTTTAGGTTGATATAGTCCTCCAGACCGAATTTCGGCCACGGCGGCCAATCTCAACGGAGACTAGCCATCGGCGCGGGAGATATTATAGTGCACAAGTGTATGCGCAGACACAGGAGCACTCACTCTTCCCTCACTCTCATAGTCCAATGGGACGGCAATCCGACACGACCGGAGAGAGATCAGGCGTAGGACCAACGGTTTAACGTGCTTTCCGAGGCACGGGGGTAGCACACCGCCAACTTCCAAACTCCGGGCTGCTACTAAGAAATACACAACACAACACACACACACACACAATTGGTCATACACACACGTCGGTTGTGAGTACTACGCACCTGACCTTTCTGAAGAACATCACCAATAAGGCAGTCTAGCGACCCTGACAGAGGCAACAATGGTTGAGACAGGTTGTTAGACATTCGGGCTTCTGACAACCCGTAACGACTGTCAAAGATCTATGAATGACAGCGGTGACCAGCAGCCTAGCGTGCTTTCAGAAATACGGTGAAAAATATATTCTACTATCCTACCAATTCCTGCGGTCATCGGTCCATCCTGTGGGAGGCCTTCCAACGCTCCGTCTTTCAGTACGCGGTCGCCACTCCAGAACCTTCCGACCCCATCGGCCATCCGTTCTGCGAGCAATGTGATGCCCACTGCCACTTAAGTTTGGCAATTCTTCGGGCTATGTCGGTTACCTTGGTTTTCCTACGGATCTCTTCATTTCTGATTCGATCGCGTAGGGAAACTCCAAGCATAGCCCTCTCCATTGCTCTTTGGGTGACTTTGAGCCTTCTTATGAGGCCCATTGTGAGCGAACACGTCTCAGTGCCATATGTCATCACTGGCAACACACACTGGTCAAAGACTTTTGTCTTGAGACACTGCGTTATGTGAGACGAGAAGATATTGCGTAGCTTCCCGAACGCTGCCCAGCCGAGTCGGATTCGACGATTGACCTCTTTCTCGAAGTTGAATCTACCTAACTGGACAGTCTGTCCTAGGTACACGTATTCGTCCACAACTTCGAGGTGAAGGCCGCAGGAATACGTTGGATGCGAGAAGCACAGAATAGGTCGAAGTGGCGGTGCTTGGGGGAGGCCTATGTCCAGCAGTGGACGTCTTTCGGCTGAAATGATGATCCTACCAATATTATAACTGTGCACGTTTGTATCTTTGGATGTTTGTTAGTCAATTACGCAAAAACGGCTAAACGACTTGAGATGACACTTGGTTAACAGATATTTTATTATAACCTACGTTCTGTTGGGACCGGGGTACCGACATTTACGCAGGCGACGCTGCGACCAAAACCCAATAGAACATATTTTAGTAAAACACAGCGTTTCTATGGTAGAAGGTTGTAATAAAAATATGTTTTCGAGAAACTTATGACGTGTAAGTAGAGAGTAAGATATGATCAGCGTAGTACCTAACTTAAGTTTATCATGCAAAACGACAATGACACGAAGGGAATTGTTATATTAAACGAGGTTTTTGTTAAAATAACAGTATTCTACTGAATAACAGTTAAAATACATGAGCGACAAAATCAAAATAAAATCAAAAGTCATTTATTCAAACTAGGCTGAGAGTCAGCACTTTTTGAACGCCAAAGTTACATAAGACAGTCCTCCAAAACGCCCACCCTTCACCACATCCTAGTGCTTTAGCTGGAAAGAAGAAGTGGCGCAACAAACTCCCCAGCAAATGTAACACACGCGAACTATGCAATGGTGGACATTCAAAAGGGGAGAGCAAGATAGCACGTTAAAAAAGAGTTGGCTGTATGACAGTTACCACAGATTACGCAAGACCATTGTAATGTCATGTAGAGAAGGCTATTTAGTATTGATTTAAGAAAATGTCCATAGATTAGAAAAGTTTGACATTTGATTGCACCTTAGTGCTACACTGAAAGAAAAACAAAATCTATCTTATCTAGGTACAATAATCTGTGTCACAGCACATACAAAACCGGATTCAAATGCACAAACAATGTCTAGAACGTAAAATCACCAACATTTCTGCAGTCAACTTTAAGCCTCGACCTAAAAATTGCCACCTGACTGCCTCGCTACCTCGCCATCACAACACAAAGGAACTAGTCTATGCTTGTCGTCCACAAACTTCGTGAAACAAGAGCATAGTGGGCCCCTTTGAGGATATCAAGCAAGCGTGACAGGAAATACTGACAAGACTCTGGCTGGCTAGCACGTTCCTAGCTTGAGCGTCTGAGTTTTAGGTGCCAATCTATGGCACAGTGTGTATGTACAGTGTGTTTGTCTATGGTAGGTAAAATGAAATGATGAGAACTGAATTGTGTGAATAGGTTCGTTGTGTAACATCCTAATTTAAAATAAATATAATTTATCATTGACCCGCAGTTTCTACGCCATTTTTAGTTTATTAATAATTTTAGTTAAATTAGGATTTTAAAATGTTTGTATCTTTCCTCCCACTTAATATAACTTTTATGTGTGTGTAATTTGTGGAGATAGAAAAAGATTATTTAATTATTATCGAATCGTAACTAATATGATAAAGAGGTAAAACTGTTTGTTTGTTTTTAAGAGGTATTATCTAGAACTGCTGATACGATCACAAGATTTTTTTCGTTGTGCTATACGTATAGTACTGTATAGAGAACAAAAAAAAAGATCTTAAAACAAGATATTTCACGCGAGAGAAATCACGGTCTAGTAACTTATATTTTCCCTTCCCTAAAAGGTTTGTTTGATTTCTATTTGCCCGTGCCTCGCGTGTTACGATTATATCAATTAGTGGCCAAACTCCTTGTTAATAACGTTTAAACTTTGACAAGTTAACTCGCTGACTTCGAGCAATCAAATACATAATATTCCTACACTACTACGCACATGAACACTAGTCACACATATATAAACACACTTTAAATAAGGTAGGTTCTTGTCATTTTCTTATCTAGTAAAAGAAAGGAACAGAATTTTCAATTAAAAAATGTTTAACTTAAAAATCATTGTGTTGGAACTTGGAACACACAAATAAAATTACAGAAGAGTAGATTTTGACCGCAGTTTCGCTCGTGTTAAAAATAACAATAAATATAGGTTTTTTTTTTTCATAAAATGTATCCTGTGTTACTTCTAATACCTCCATGAATATGAGTTCAAAGTTTCATGATGATCGGTTAAGGAGTTTTCGCGTGAAAGTGTAAAACAGTGAAAGTGTTCAAACAAACGTAAATTCACATTTATAATATTAGTATGATGTGATATGGTGTGAATCTTCTTTATAAGACAGATTTAGTGCGAAAGTGATATCTTTCTTCTCTCTCATGTAACGAAATATGTATAAAAAATAAAATAAAATATCTTAGGACAACCAACACACCGTTATCTGATCCCGAACTAGGCAGAGCCTGTACTATGGCAACCAGACAACTGATAAGAATACTTATATATTTCTAAGTACATAAATATAATATACATATATATTATAATATATACATATTATAGATAAATTACACCCAGACACAGAACAAATGATCGTGCTCATCACACAAAGATTTGTCCTGGGTGGGAATCGAACCCACGACCTCAGTCTCAACAGTCAGAGTCACTATAAACGTGACGCATCCATAAAACACTCAATTCATCATAATTCTCCTGCCCTTGTTCCAATTTATTTGGGGTCGGCAGAACATGTCTTTTTCTTCCACACTTCTCTATTAGTCGTCATCTCAGTAGACACCCCCTTACTATCCATATCATCATACACATACTCCATCAATAAAACACTCTCAATTCTCGTCCAATTATCGAATCTATGGCGAAAAAGTATCACTTCAAAAAATATGCCCTTTGCTCAATTTAGTGATCCAACTCGTACTATACAAAAGACAAGAGATGTTTAAATGAATCCTAAGTAACTGTGTTCGTATGTACGTACGGTATAGAATAACTATACTTAGAGCTAGAATATTGACAAATTGCTAGCCTACCCACGATATGACTAGTCTTGCAATTTGCAGAGCGAGGACCAGCTGAGATAATGTTCAGTCCTTAGTATTTATCAACATATCATCTATATTCCCCAGATGGATACGGCAAAGTGGGTACGGCTTTTTTTTTCTGGTTGAGAATCATCAAATGACTTCTCCGCGCTCTGGGCGGAGCTGAGTGTCAGACTTTACTGACTAAAACTCACCCGTGTTCCTTCAGTTGCCCATGTACCAGGGTCACGGTATCTCTTTCGAACAATCTCGCGACCCTGACAGGCATCGGTCCTAGCAGACCCCTTCAGTGCTGCTGACATCTCTTTGAGGCGCGCGTGGAACACTACGCGCCGTCGACCCGAGCCTGGTCCTTACCGGGCGGCGAGCTACCCATTGCACGCCACCCGCAAGCTCGCGCCTACGGTGGCCGGGCGTCCGCTATCGACTCCCGACGCCCGGGGCGTCTCCTCCTGCGGAAGCTAGGGACGTGAGGGCGCAGACACTGCCACTCCCTCACGCACCCCGCCTCCTCCTTCGCGAGCATTACTGCTTCGCAGAAGGAGGTGACGGCTTGTGCCTAAGTAATAACAGGCGCACAGGTTAATCGATCAGTTAAAGCTACACTTCCCTTCATTTATTAGCATGATTTTTTTTTGCTACTTTTCGGTTTAAAGACATTTATTTCTCAAAAAAAAAAGAACGTTACAGTTCACTTAAAATTGCATTCAGAAAAATAAGTATAAAAATAAAAGTGAGTGCGATTCTCCGTGCTCACTATAAGAAAATTAGAAAATTAAAAGCTAAAGGTGACAATAATTATTGTTAGTGTTGTTTTCTTACGTGTTCTTCTAAGGCTTTTTAACTTTTAGCGAACTGTTTTAGAAACTGTCAAAAAATCCCGACCATCTGTTAATCCTACAATTCTATATCTATTCAATTTACAAATAAATTTCATTTCATTTTAATTCACCTCCCCAGGAAAAGATAAATAACCAAAGTACGCCTGTATCACGATATTGTTATAGCTATCTAGTTCCTAGATGCTTTAGAACCCTTCCACCTGACAAAATCCTTTGCTTCACTAAAGGTGGACCCCATGTTGGAAAAGACGGGTTGACCTATTTTAGCTTTGTTGATGTATACCGGACACTATAATAAAATTATAGAGGATGAATAGTCCGTAAATAAGGAGAGAAAACAAAAGAAAGCCTATTCTCGTTATTAAAAACGTTCAAAATCTAGTCGCAGTCTGGTCTCGGATATACATAATAAAATGTCAAAAAGTTGTCGAAAATGTATGGAAACTCGAGGTATTTTTGACAGATTGAAACTGAAATCAGACTGTAAACGTTCTTAAAATTACGAGAATTGCCCCACTGATCATTTGATGTTCTTTCTTTCACTGTGCAAGACGGAATATCTATCCAATAACAAAGTTTTTGTGACATCGCCAAGCGGTTGGATTAGCCTTTACGTGATTTTTTGGCCTAAGAATCAGCATCACCATACGTGCATTCTGGGTACTTTTCCTGTTGACAGCGATGCTGACAAACTTTTGGGTACCCTATGATTCTTTTCTCTCTTTTTATATAGATGTACTTATTATTAATGTTATTTGAAGTCTGTTAGCTTATTCATAATGTAGATTTTATTAAATTTTCCAGCCGCTTGCGGTTAAAACCCTTGGTCCGAGTGCTCATGGTTTGTTTGACGAAATCTCCAAACGCCTGGTTGACACTTCCCGTGACCCAAAGGTTCGCTTATACCTTGACCAGAGACTAAGCATTGCCATACAAAGTGGCAATGCCGCCAGTCTCTTGGGTACATTATGAGTCGACAGCGATGCGGAGGAAGTTTTCGACGCCATATTTGAATTTGTAAATAGACAGGGTATTTAATTTTAATAGATTGCGACTATAAATAAATCCTATTTTTATCGCTGAATGGGACCTGTTCTTGATCTCTATCCCGTTGATGGAAAGCGATCGATGAGGTCAGTGATGGAAGGAGCGTGCCTAGAAGATTCCTGTTCACTCTTGCTTTCAATATATTTTTATAATTTTCCCGTCCGTTCCTAAGTAAACTGCCCTACCCATTTTGGATTCGATTTCAATGGAATTTGCTCTTTTGAATAATTTATAGTAGATACACTTCCCAACTCTCGAATCAAACTAGTGGCCGCTAACTCACTACTTTGACGATTACCCGGTGTTTTTTCTCAAATTCCACCTAGGCAAATCCGCTGACAAAAACTAGTCTGATATAATAAACTTAAGTTTTTCCGACTGAATCACGCCCCGACTGTATCAAAGAACGTCGCGTCCTTAAGATTAAGCGATCCTCAAGGGAGGCTGGATAGAATATTATATTCCTTTGTTACCCTGATGTAGGGAGGATAGATCATTTTAGAACTTTAAGTACAGGTTAAGTAATGGTTTTCATATCTTATATTGTTCAAGTGAGTTAATTTGACCGACTGTTATTTGGGTGAACCAGGCATTAGTGATGGCTCAGCGGTGACTCAGTTGTTAAAGCCTCTCCTTTCATGCACAAGTTTGTGAGTTAAAATCCGGGCAAGTGTGATATTTTCCATTCATTTATTTACATACTTTCTGAGTTTATTTTGGACTTTTTTCACATTTATGAAAACCTGGAATTATACCTAATTATGTAAGTTTACCGAAGAGTCTAATTAAGAGTGTAAAAAGGAAACCATCTATTGACAATCAAGGTCTATTTCTTAGCTCACCGCCCGGTAAGGACCAGACCCGTGTCGACGGCGCGTAGTGTTCCACACGCGCCTCAAAGAGATGTCAGCAGTACTGAAGGGGTCTGCTAGGACCGATGCCTGCCAGGGTCGCGAGACTTGTTCGAAAGAGATACCATGGCTCTGGCACATGGGCTACTGAATGAACAAGGTTGGGTTTTAGTCAGTAAAAGTCTGACACGCCCTCCCGCTCCGCCCAAGAGCGGGAGACGTCATTTGATGATTTCCCATCCACAAAAAAAAGGTATATTTCTTATGTCTTTAATCCTTCTTATACAAGGTGTTCCGTTTAATATTTTATAACTCTAGGGTATTCATGAGAACATGTTAAAGAATCAAATGGCATACGCTCTCTTTTCCTTTCGTTTTAATTTTTCCTATACAATAATTCGACGTCATGAATCTGTTTATGCAAAAGAAACCCTTACATGAAACATGATAACGTTGTATATTCTTAGCTTTAAATTTGAATTATTAGTTTGAATGAAAAGATAGTTGTCAATATGCATATCCAAGAAAAAACCTATTAATAAATTAAAAAAGGATATTCCCAGTAAATTCTTTGATTTATTCATTACCCTAGAGTTATAGGATATCAATAGGAACACATTGTTTAATAAATATACATACATAGTATTAACTTGTAATCATTTCGATAACTAGAAGTTAGCCAAAACCACTTATTGTAATTATAATTATATGCGCCCCGCCCCTAATTCATAAAATTTTTGGGACTTGACAAAACGAGCTTTCTTTATTTCTACCTATTCAATATTAATATAGACATACATTATAGACAAACATTCCACAGTAAATTCTCTTAATAATGATTAAAACGGCTTCAAAGTCCGTTGCGTACTCTAGATGGAAAAAAAAAACAATCGATCAGATTGATTATCGGCATTAGCTACATACATATAATCACGCATTTTTCCCATAGGGGTAGGCAGAAACCACGGAACGCTACCTGCTACTATCTCTACACACTCCTTTTGCCTCGTTTAGGTTCATACAATTGGTCATACACGCACGCCGGTTGCGAGTACTACGCACCTGACCTTTCTGAAGAACATCACCAATAAGGTCACTATATATGTCCTCCTAGGGCATCCTCCCGGTGATTCTACTCACATCTGCCTTGTAAATACCTTTTGTAACCCGTCCTTCATTCATCCTCTCAACATGACCAAACCATCTAAGCATACATTTTTTCAATTTTTGTCACTACATCTTCGTTCTCTTATTACATCATTCCTCAGCCTATCATTCATAGTCACACCACACATGCTCCGCAAGGAACGCATTTCCACGGCATTAGCTTTTTCTAACTATATTGAGATCGGCCTCCACTCTAACCGGATGCAGTTAAATATCAATATTACACATGGAGCATCTGCGTACCCGAACTCCACAATGTAAGACTGGTTGACAGACTTACGGGCTTCAGACTACCCGCAAGAACTGGCAAAGAAACACGAATCATAGCCGGGAACAACGACTTTCGAGGTGGGGTATCGATATACAGGGTGTGGCGTAAGTAGTGGTCCACCGTTCAGGATTCGATGAACCAGATAATTAACTATAACAATTAAAATTTTAAACATTTTTACCCAAGTGTTCCGAAAATATTTCATTTTTGTCTTTTATTTACGAAATTTCTACCTTTTATTACATATTTGTTTGTAGTTTCAACAATAACCATTATTTTTTCATTTTGATTTCTGTTAATTACTGCTGAATACTAGAGCTATCATGATAGATTATGATTTTTTATGTAAATTCAGCTCTTTTGAAGAAAAAGTTGGTTCTTCTCTAATTTTAACCCCAATTTTTAACACACCATCAAGATCAAGAGCAATTTTTGTAAAAAAAAAACTGGCCAAGTGCGAGTCGGACTCGCGCACCGAGGGTTCCGTACAAACCTGTAGGTATATAAGTAAAAGTTCACCCATCACGACAAACGAGTCGTAGTTCTGTTCTCTGTCTGTGTTTTGTTCTGTTTATTATATAAAGTAACTAAAAATTTACGGTTTTCGCAATTTTTCCTTTATGTGTGCTATAAGACGTTGCTTCGTACCAAATTTCAAAATTCTAGATCGACTGGAAGTACCCTTTAGGTTTTGATTCCCTTGCGAGTTTCGAAAATTTGTGGAAATTTGCGGCATAAACGGCTATATCTTTTGATTACGTTAGCTTAGAAGTTTGATTTTTTCACAGCTCCAAGGAACAGTAGTCTTGAGTATTTGATATAAATTTCAGCTTGATATCTCCACGCGTTCCTGAGAAAAAGGGTTTTGACAGACGGACGGACGGACGGACGGACGGACGGACGGACAACAAAGTGATCCTATAAGGGTTCCGCTTTTTCCTTTTGAGGTGCGGAACCCTAAAAATTGGGTAACAATGGTAAAAAAAAAATTGTTATATTTAATTATCTGGTTCATCGAATCCTGAACGGTGGACCATTACTTACGCCACACCCTGTATACTTAAAGATGGTCACCTATCCACGGACCAACCGCAGTAAGTGTAGCTTTACCTGATCCATCAACCCGTGCGGAATACGACCCCTCCTTTTAGAAGAAAAATCGCCTCTAATTTATAATTATGTATAGATGATTTCCGCAAATATATGCCTTATTATTTATTTTACTATAAAAAAAAATCAGATAACTTAATCCATATAGTTAGATTGAACAAAAATTTAACGATAATACATTGAAACTACCCGTTTAATATTTTTGGCGCAGCCGTGAGGCACACTGTAATACTAGTTTGTCATCGCACCTTACACTTTTAGGTTTGATTTTTTTTATATACTCTTTCTAGGCTATACATTGTGAGCCTTTTAGTCTGTGCTAAATAAATGTATTTTCTTTCTTTTTTAATAAAATATCTCCATAGCGGCGAAGCGATCCTATCAGCTATAGTCTTCAGAATTTCGTTTCACTGTAGCAATAAATCCTACTATCCTGCTAATATTATGTAAGTATGGATGTATGGATGTATGTTTGTTACACTTTCATACAAAAACTACTGATCGGATTTATATGAAATTTGGCACACAGATAGTTTATAACCTGGATTAACACATAGAGTACTTTTTATCCCAGTAGTACGTTCCCGTGGAATAATCTAACTACCATGCGGGTGAAGCCGCTGGCAAAAACTAGTACAACTTATAAGAGTAATTAAAGCTCTATTCTTTATCTGTAGGCAATATTTCAGCAATATTTCAGGCTACATTGTGACCGTCAGTGCCCCAGTTATTAGGGTGAAGTACCCAATTACCCGCGTGCGTAGATTGCGAGCCATTATTTAATTTATTTGCCGTGATACCACATTAGTTATCTTAATACAAATTAGGTGTGAAATGTGTCCGACCTTATAAATTGCTGGTATTAGGAAGATAAATTTGAGTAATTATGTTACGGTGATTTTTTACTAAAACCATTTTTGTAGCGATGATTTCTGGTCTTAGTAACTTCTGGAATCACCCAGGCCCGTTCAAATGCGAAAAGCATGTTCCAAGTTAATCTTAGACACTAATGATGTGAGAAAACATCTAAAAGAAATTGATTTAATGGTCTTACATTTTTTTACGGTCTTTAAGTATCTAAAACGCAGAGAGCACCCACACTGTTAAATAGTTGCTCTTCCTCTAATGAATAGAATTTGATCTCCAGTGGTAATCAGATATCATCATCATTTCAATGGAAGAAAGTCTACTGCTGGATATAGTCCTCCTCCAAAGGGAGGGAGTTTGTCATAATCGCCACGCTTGGCAGGCGGGTGGCGATCGCAGTATGGTGGTAAAATGTATAGAGAACGTTGCTGTCCATTCTCTAGTAAGCCCCTTAGTCCAACTTTACGTCAACCACGGGAATAAGTGGTGTGTTGCTATTTTTTACGTACAGCACCACTCGGATCGTGATTGTTGAATCAGATATAAACTGGTACAATTCGAATAAGTGCCTTGGAATGAAAAAGAAAATCAATAGTATAAATTAGAGTAATTGTTAGATAAAAAGAACTGGCTAATTGTAAAACAAAACGACGTAAAAGCACATTAATTATTACCGAAGTCAAATATAAAGTAAAACAATACGGGCCAATTACGTCCCTCTAAAATTATAATACTGCCAATCCATAAAATTAAGAATTCTTCTGGCCAAAACGTTTTAAATACTCTCCAATGACTTTTTAAATTCACAGCCTAAACTTCAACTTTTTTAATAAGCCCTCCCGACGGAAAACCGTTGGATTAACTACCCAAGTTTAGTCATAAAACACGAAAAAAAGGAATCGTTTGATTGTTCGAACACATCCTCGTGAGAGTTATGAATATCAAACTGCACTTACCTGGGTGCCGCTGCCAATCGTCCTCCGAATAAAAAAGTAAAATAAAAAAAACACTGGATTTCAAATATGGAATTGAAAGTTCGGTAAAATGGTGAGCGCGCGAGACGCGTCCGTTCGGCCCTCCGGACTGGCGTAGACTGAACGTTTTGGGAAGTCGGAGGGTTGTTACAACCCCCCGGTGCAGCGCGTCTGCATGTACTCTTCGACTGAGGCAATAAAGACTTATTCGTCTAATTTCCGTCGCAGTTTTGACCTTCTTCGTCTTGATTCGAATCGTTTTAGTTATTTAGTAGATTAAGACTCGTTTGTTCAAATTCCTACTTTATTTTGGTGTGTCATAAGGTGTATTTTAGTTTTTCTGTAGTATATCTTTTGTGACTTATGAGTCATATACGGCCGGTGCTGATTCACTGGGGTCTATCATTTTGCACTGTGGTATTGTTAATGTTATATTGTGTTTATCTGCGGACTCAGAGGGTAACACTCATCGAAGAAGAACTCACTCATAAGAAGATTACCTATGTAGGTGCTTACCAGAGTAATTTCGAAATATATAGAGAACAACAAGTACTTTGGTAGCCGTTCTATATAAGTATCTATTTTATAAAAACAGTATACAACGTGTAACAGAATAAACTTAAGTACTAAAAGTAGTTTCTTTATAATTGACTACTGAATCGATTTCAGTAACTTATTTACATGGTATTATTTTCAAAAATTAATAATTTTATTTAATCAATCTGTCTGTAACTGCATTTTGTATTCTTATATTTAATGCATGCCGTGGCAGCCTTTAATTATGGCTACACTATTAGATGTTACAATATAAAAAAAATAAGAGCTTAAAAACTTACACCAAATTTTACACCATAAAACATGTTATAAAGCACTTATTTTAAACACTTAGTTTAAAATAAGTGCTTTATAACATGTTTTATGGTGTAAAATTCGTTGGTTGTCCTTAAATAAATAAGCAACCTTGTGCGTCATTATACATGTGCGTAAACTTTGTCTCAGAATTGTTAAATATACAACTATCATGTGAAGAAATTCAATGATCTGAAAGCTCCCAAAACGCAGAAAACCATGCACTATTCGTTCCTCTTCTAGCCTGTATGCTGAAGAAGATCAATTACAGGCTAAATTGGGTACAATCCACCTGAAACTTGCCAATAACCTAACGTGGTTATGCAGAGATTGCCAATCGTCTGTCAGTCGCGCCCGTTCGTTATACCAATTAAAGTTAGACCCATATTGGGTAACGTTTTAGGGTGGTTTTAATGTGTTATGGGGGTTGTAAGTAACTAAGTTATGTTACAGATAACACATCGATTTTATTACCTATGAATTTTATCAGTGGCAAAAGGTAGACCTTTACTTATGTAAATGTCTGTTTGTTCGTCTGTACTGTACCTATATGTGTGTTTGTTTTGTATGTGTGTGTGGGTGTACTAATTTCTCACGACATTTCCTTCATTTATCCAAATAATTAGTGAAATAAAAAAATATTGGCAGTCACGGGAGTGTCGACAGAAGGGAAAACTTAAAAAATAAAAAACACCTTTTCACTATAAATAAAAAGTTAAGCTAAGAAAACACAACACTAGACATTAGCATGTCGGTGACGCGCACCCATAAGTTTTGCCCCAACCAAAGATTAGTAAACCCGGCTAAAGAGGTTTTCAGTTAAAAGAAAAAAGTAACACTATACAATTTTCTGCCCTTTTTCTCGCAAAGGGTTTGGAGAGATGATGTTTTGAGTATGAATGTAGATGGTTTTAATAGGAGTAAGCTACGGTGTAAAACTATAATTAGAAACTTTTCACACAAAAATAACAACCGACTTCCTTAAAAAAAACACTACAAACTCAAAAATAACTTTAATTTTGGAAGTCGATGTCTTAGGATCTGTATTTAATGTTTTTTTTTGCCACCGACTTCCAAAATTAAAGTTATTTTTGACTTTGTAGTTTTTTTTAAGGTTCCGCACCTCAAAAGGAAAAAGCGGAATCCTTATAGGATCACTCTGTTGTCCGACCGTCCGTCCGTCCGTCCGTCTGTCAAGACCCTTTTTCTCAGGAACGCGTGGAGATATCAAGCTGAAATTTATATCAAATACTCAAGTCTACTGTCCCTTGGAGCTGTGAAAAAATCAAACTTCTAAGCTAACGCAATCAAAAGATAGCTGTTTATGCCGCAAATTTCCGCAAATTTTTGAAACTCGCAAGGGAATCAAAACCTAAAGGGTACTTCCAGTCGATCTAGAATTTTGAAATTTGGTACGAAGCAACGTCTTATAGCACAGATAAAGGAAAAATTGCGAAAACCGTAAATTTTTAATTACATCATATAATAAACACAACAAAACAAAGACAGAAATAAAACCAAGCCAAGAAACAGAACAGAACTACGACTCGATTGTCGTGATGGGTGAACTTTTACTTATATACCTACAGGTTTGTACGGAACCCTCAGTGCGTGAGTCCGACTCGCACTTGGCCGGTTTTTTTTTAAGGAAGACGGTTGTTATTTTTTTGTAAAAAGTTTTTATTTGTAACTTTTTAGTTATGGTAGATACCCCGCACTAATCTAAACGCGTTATTCGTTCATTTGTCGCGCAAATACTTAATGCAAAAAGACTTATATGGTTTTCACATGGATCCCATTGTCTGAAGGGAACCAAATTAAAATGGGACCATTCGGGAAGCACCAGCTTTCAAATATAAAAAAGAATCCGTTCACCCAGGCAAAAGTTATGAGGTAACAAACATTTAAAAAAAATACGGACGAATTGATAACCTCCTCCTTTTTTGAAGTCGGTTAAAAAACGTTGGTTGGATTTTGTCTAAATGGTATACGGCTCCGAAAGCGGGTGCCTACCTACTAGGACAATTACTAATAGACGTAGTGGGTCCCGCTTAATGGCTTCTAATTAATTAATTCGTCATTATTTCAGCCGAAACATGTCCCCTGCTGGACATAGGCCTCCTCCAAGCACCGTCACTTCGACCGATTCTGTTCTTCTCACATGCAGCGGATTCCTGCAGCCTTCAGCGGGTCATTGGGTCTATCTTGTGGGAGGCCTTGCAACGCTACGTCATCCACTACGCGGTACCACTCCAGAATCTTCCGGCCCCATCGGTCATCTGTTCTTCGAGCATTGTGCCTGCCCACTGCCACTTAAATTAATTCATTCTTATTATTATTAAAACTTTCCTTTTATTGCACACAATGAAACTATTAGTCTTACAACCTCCCACAGGCTGGGTAAAGCAACATAGGCATAAGCAGCTATGGCTGAATACAACGCGAGGCACAGTCCTTCCATCGCGAAAACTTTAATCAACACTGAAGAGTTGTGCAATATGTTTGTGCAGCGTGAATGGTTCACGATCATTCAATATTTCTCATTGTTTGCTGCACCGTTCGACGTCATCGCGTTTGCGCCGGCTGTCGCTGAAAACCAGCGCTAGGGCTTTGTCGCGCATAGGGTCTCACACAGCATTATGCTGAGCGAAGGCCGTTTTACGTGGATGTGGCGCATGTTTTCCCCTAGCTTTTTTATATTTTTGTTGTGTCCTGTGCAAACAGAAGTATTTTTTTTCCTTTTTCATTTTGTACAAAAAAATTGCTCACTATATTTGCTCAAAATTTTAAAAAATATTTTTCCAGACTGAGGGACACTTAGGGCGTAAAATTGGGGCCAATGCTCAGTACTCAAGCGTTCTTGTGACAGCTGATTTGAAGCAATTTCTGGCACTAATTTAAAATATTAAGTACCAACTAGGTACTAAAACTGGCAATCTAGATAAAGTACGAAGACGTCAGAGTGTAATTTATTTCAATTACACTGTTTTCAGGGCACTTTTAGAATTTATTGGAGTTGAACAGTTGAGTTAATAACGTTCCTAAGTGTAGATTCTTATGGAGAAGAACTGTTTAAACACTTGAATCTTGGTTTAATAAGTAGGTAGTTAGTGTATACAGCAATTACTCTGAATTCGGCAGTCGAAAGAATATGTTTCTGACACCTGTCAGTGCAACAATTCTAGTAACTAATAAAGATGCAATTCGCAAAACACGCGTACGTACGAAACTGACAAATTTCAAGAACGAATTCTTTCGATCGCCATCGACTGTAGGTACGTTAAGAAGATTTTAAACTCTTCTTGACTATATTGACCGAATTCTCGCCACTAAATTTTCTCTTGCCAATCACGGTCACTTTTAAATGTGTTGTAATTGTAATGGCAGAAATAATATTTTTGAAGCCAACAACCAAGTAAGACACGTTAAGGGTTATCCCATACATCTCGTTCTTATAACATTTCATTATGTCTTGGTTCCCCGAAGGGTTGGCCAGAAGTGAACTAAAGTAATAATAAAATAATAAATAATAATAATATCTTAGGACAACCAACACAACGTTATCTGATCCCAAACTAGGCACAGCCAGTACTATGGTAACCAGACAACTGATAAACATACTTATAACAACACACTAAATACACACACACACTACACACACACACACACACACACTACATACACACACATACTTGTAACATACATAATTATTATAGATAAATTACCCCCAGACACTTAACAAATGTGCTCATCACACAAAGATTTGTCCTGGGTGGGAATCAAACCCACGACCTCAGTCTTAGCAGTCAGGGTCACTAACCACTAGACTAACAGGCCAGTCAACACTCATAGTACACTCATATTTCGCCAGTTATGTTTAACTCCCATGTAATTCCCGTTTCTATAATAATTATAAGAAGAAGGTACGTTATGGTCATTAGCATCAAGGAATTTACGACTTCATTTGTTTCTGTAAAAAACAAATGAAAGAAGACGCTTTATAAATATCTTACAAAAATAAAATAAAATCGAGCGTCAAATATTTAATGAGTGAAAAACGTTGGGTCCTGAGGCTGAAATGTTTTTATAGGATAAAGCCATTACTTCCGCTCGTCTGGTCGCTCAACTAAAGGTCTCGTTACACGGCGACTTTTGTGAAAACAGTCGCAATTTAGGAAAAGCGAAAATCTTGCAACACTGACTCCATTCAACGTTTGACCGTTTAAGCTGTTGTCGATTCTCGTATCCACTTATTTCATAGTTTGGGGTGTGACCGTGTTGACATGGACGCGTTTACAAACGGGTCTGCATCCTCAGCAGGGAGCACCTTAAGTCACTTCTGTCCCGCCGGACCTGCTGCGGGGAACCGCAGGTCTCACATGAAGTGGCGTGAAGACAACAGTACTTTGAAACAGTGTTGTGACAATCCAGCTAAATACTAATGCATCCACACACATAGACAATTAAACGATTATGAAACGTCGGAAGCCTATTTTTAATATTCGTATTCGCATTCTAAACTCAGTTTCAGTCGATACTATTGTATTATAAATTCGAAAGTAACTCAAGGCAATGGCATCTTGGGGAAGCGAAGATGCCATTGACTATCTTTTTGTCTCACAAGTTACCCTAAAAGGGAGTGGGATAGGGAATGAAAGTTTGTATGGGAAACATAGCACTTCTTAAGTTAGAAGTTAAAAAAAAAAAATGCATTAGCGTTTTCATACAATGATTCCCGAAAGTGTGGTAAATAGGGGGCATTGATTGTAACTGAAATAAGAACAGAATAGTGAGGTTGAACGCTTTTGAAATAGCTTCCAGAACTGACCTTCAGTAAAAGTCCATCAATGTTCTTAGCTGCGTTCTAGTCGTATGATTTAAATGCCCGACTTCTTAAAACAAAAAAATTTCCTTGTAAATAGTCTCTTACACTACAAGTCTCCGTTTTTCCAGGTCAACGATCACCGCACTTTGAAAATAAATTTTCTTAACATTAGGTACTAATTAAACATTTTTTTGTTGCTGTGTTTTTTTTTAGAAATATACAAACTTAAGAGAAGTGGGGAAAGAGGCTAATGGGGTGGTTTTTTTTTTCACGTAGCGGTACACTGAACGTAGCGCCAACGAATTGTCTAAAGAAACAAACATTTTCTGTTGGTTTTCGGTAAAAATACAGTAATGTATGATCTATAATAATTATGAGTTTTAAAATAGTTTTTCCAAAGCCAGATATCTTATTTCGAGGCATAATTTTGAATTTTTGGCAGGTTTTTTCATACTAAACTATTTGACATCATGTTTATTTTGTGGATATAACTGTTGTTATATTTTTTTAAAATGTTTTACTCGTTTTTGCCAGCGGCTCTGCCCGCGTATTATACGTATAAAACTTCCTCTGGAATCACTCTATCTATTAAAAAAGAAACCGCATCAAAATCCGTTGCGTAGTTTTAAAGATCTAAGCATACATAGGTACAGAGAGAGGGAAGCGACTTTGTTTTATACTATGTAGTGATGACTATTAATTTTATCTATAACTTGACTTCCTATTATTTCATTACGTGGTCAAACATTCATTGTCATTTGTTTTTCTTCAATTATTTGTAACTTTTTCCTGCTACTCCTCCACGCATGGTTCATATTTACTTAGAATCACATTATTACTGGTATTGCCCTCAGGGGAAAGTAAACGTTATCTGATCGCTTGTCTGTTAGTTATTTTAAACGCTTGACCTATGATGTATTTATGCAGCCCTGGTACCTCGTTTCAAAGTTGATAGGGGAAATCTAAAGAAACCTTTAATAGCTCAATTTAACGGTACGTTTTCGAACTTGAATAAATAACTTTTGAGACATTTGGCATTTTCTTTCTTAAATTGGAATTTAGAACATCCATGTCCTTTTGCACATACTTTAAAAGAAGATTGTGGTTGAATGTACTATAGGTACATACTTTCTGTATACCCAAGTACACCACCATAACAGCTGTTCTAGGGTACCCCAACATTGCTCACACAATTAAACTGAGTTTAATCTAGTGATTAAACCCCAGGGGCCTGGGTGACCCTACCAGGGCGGTAGTAACATTAAATCTGTATTAGTTAAGTTTGATTAATAAAGTTCGTTTCTTTAGCGTTTAACGTTTGCCTCAAGTTTTGGGAGGAACGTTAGAAGCATACGGTGTGTGAGAGGGGGAAGTGGGGAGTGAGGGAGTCTACCCAGACACCTTTTTGTGTAAATGTAATGAAATAAAAGTTTGTTTTTACGTTTCAGTAATTCTTTGTTTGTAATTTCGAGTTAGGTCTTTTGTTTCACGTTAAAAGCAGGATTGTTAGGGATTTGGGTGTTTGTTTTGTGTGAAAGGTTGTTTTCCAGAATAAATAGAACAAGCAAGGAAGGTTAATGGGGTCGTGAACGTCTAAGTAGGATTTTGATGACATCACATCACACTATACGAACGTAATGTCACGTATAAGTTCGAAGATTGAAATTAAAACAAAGCATTGTGAAACGTCTACGCCTTTCACCTCTGACCTCCTGGTAGGTATTATCAAATCATTGCTAATACAAAACGTAGTTAGTAGTCGTCTGGTAACGGACGTGAGTTTATTACACGGCAGCTAGTGGATTGATTGGTTTTGTACATACGGAGCACCATATTATACTAAGCGCCGGAAGTAAAGAATAACACCATCTCATTTCTTCCCGTGGGTGTCGTAAGAAGCGACTAAAGGACTTACTAAAGACTGGGCAGCAGCGACCTCTATGCATTTTACCACCATACTATGATCGCCAATCTGCCTACCAATCGTGGCGATTATGGCAAACCCCCCGAAAATTGGGGGAGGCCCATGACCAGCAGTGGACGTTTTTCGGCTGAAATGATGATGATTATGATGGTGAGCACCATACTTATCCCAAGATTTTTAATTATATCAAGCAGAGACAAAAATGAATTGGTATAGATATGCACGGGTTTTCTGCGTATAATTTTAGGGTAAAAACTATAATTTGCACTTCTATTACTTCCGAAAATACTTTCTGTTCATACCCTTTCAAGATATCCCCTATAAACAGTACATTCTGTTCCCCAAACTTCCCCCGCTCAAGTTGTATACAAAGTCCAACTTAATCTGAATATCTTATGTAATTATGTTTGCCTGGTAAATATGGGTTCTCAGAATCGAAAGACTACCCACGAAGTACACACATATATGCATCGTGACATGATAAACTTTTGTCGGGCGTAGGTTGTGGGAGAGAGCGTATTTCAATGGACCAAAATATATACACATCGTTATTATTTAATAGTGTCGAAGCAATCTAGCAATTAAAAATTGATAAACATTTAACAAGGCTGACATTAACAGAAAATCAATGTTTCCGAAAAGCATTTTAAAACTTACATTGAAAATGATTGTAGTTTACGTGTAGTACGATGAATAAACGGATAGTTTTTAATATCACTTTCGATATTCATATTGGAATCCTATCATTAACTCATTTTCCATGAGTTTTTCTCATATTTGACTTAACCCGAAAAAACGGGGTTCCTATTTTATAAACCATGTGAGCAGAGAGTCACAATACCTAAATTTTTTACAATTATTCTCATTAATCGTATTGTTTTTTAACATGGTAGGAATCGATATTTTTCTCAAGTACCACAAAGTTTTAAGAACCCCATAAAACTGTAAAATTATCTATCTTCTTTAAATTAATACAAGAAGTAAAATCTTTGTACCCCTTTTTACGAAAACCACGCACGGAGGAGTATGAGGCACAGTTAAAATTTATCTAGAGGAGTGCAGAAAGTTAATATTTTTACATGTAATAATGTATATATTATCATTTTAAATGATGTATGGTCGCATTTCGACATAGGGCGGTCCACTATAAGAAATAAAACATCACCACAACAAAGTTAATAAGACTCCATCTTTTTAGTCCATTCAGGTACCAGGATAACATAACCCGCTGAGAGATAATCACTAATCTTGGACCACACTCTAAAGAAGACACACATACAGTACAGTGGTCACACCACCACAGTCAGGCAATGTCCCGCGGGAGGCAGCTAACGACTTTACTCGCTCACTTATTCCATAAACTCCCAAGGCGCGGATCCTCAGGCTCTTTTTATCAAACTTCGGATGTCTGCCTAAAGATTCATGTGTCTGGTACATACCAGAGCAGTACATAGCTTGATGTGCTAGTCTGGTTGTGTCTTGTGAATGTTGATGTGGAGGAGAAAGTTGTCGATTTATAACTTGAGAATTTGTAATTTTGAATAAAAATAGACAAAGAAAATAGAGAAGTAGGTTTTAGCCCAGGGTTAGATAACGCTACGTGAATCAGCACTCTCCCGCCTTTTATTTATTTGGGTTCAGCGCCATAAGTCTTTTTCTTCCGTTCTTCTCTATTAGCCTTCCCCTTTCTATCCATATCGTCATTCACGCAGTCCATCCATTGTTTCTTTGTTCTTCTCCTACTCTTATAGCTATCGATATTCATGCTCAAAACTTTCCTCACGACATTTTCCTCATTCCTCCGTATCGCATACTCATACCGTGTACCACTTGCAGACTTCCTCTGATGTACTCATTTCTTATTCTATCCATTCGTGTAACACCACATACCCCTCTTAGCATTATCATTTCAGCTGAATGGAATTGGCTTTCATTCATCCCTTTTGTAGCCTTACATTCTGGCCCATACAAGACAGCAGGTCTAACTATTGTATTATATAACATCTTCCCTTTAAATTAAAGGCAATGTCTATATAATAACTATCTTTTTAATAATTTACTCACAGATAACGCACAGCTGAAACCACTGGATGCAGAAGCATGAAATTGTGCAAAAGAGTTCCTTATATATATCCGAAGGTGAGCATTGAGCAATAAGGAATTTTATTTCATTCATCCCCTAGGAGGTTAAATGGGGATGGAAGTTTGTATGAAAGTTCGCTATTTTCTCCGATGGATTTCCCATCGGGCGCACTGCTTGTAACTAGTATGTGTTATTTTGAGAAGAAATATGCAAAGATAAGACAGCAGTAGATATAGGAATGGTTTTCGGCGCAGTTACAAATAAATACCTACAGTGCTTCCAATAACTAGTAAAATAATAAGTTTCCTATTCTAGTAATATTATAAAAGTGAAAAAAAAAATATGTTTGGATGTTTGTTACTTAGTCACGCAAAAACGGATGAACCTAGATTAAAACAAAGGATACTTTTTTATCTCGGAAAGATGTTCCTATAAGATAATTTCTATCCTCCTCGCGGGCGAAGCCGCAGGCAAAAGCTAGTACCCTATCATAAACAACATGCTGTATCCATAAATCTGACAAAAGAAGCATTATCTTTGTCATTTCGTAAAAACAGTTACTGCATCGACTATTGAGCTGTTGAGAAGCTTATGAACAGCAGTTGGCAATTCTCTACAATAAATACATCCTCATCATCATAATAAATAAAATAAATAATAAATATCTTAGGACAACCAACCAACCGTTATCTGATCCCAAACTAGGCAGAGCCTGTACTATGTTAACCAGACAACTGATAAATATACTTATATTTTTCTAAATACATACATATTATAGATATCATCCTCCTGCCCTCCCAACATGTCTTTTTATTCCACACTCTTCGATTTGTCGTTATCTCAGTCATCACCTCTGTTATGCATATCATAATTTACACAGTGTGGGTGTTGTAAGAGGCGCTTGAGGGACCTACAAGAGAATGGCCAGCTGCGTTCTCTATGCATTTTATCGCAATACTGCGATCGCCAACCCGCCTGCCAAGCGAGACGATCATGGCAAACCCCCCCAAATTGAGGGAGGCCTATGTCCAACAGTGCTCGTTTTTCTCCTGAAATGATGATGAATTCACACAGTCCATCCATCATTTCTTTAGTCCCCCTCTACTCTTATAGCCATCGACATTCATACCCAATACTTTCCTCACGACATTTTTCTCTTTTCTCCGTATCACGGACCATACCAGGACAACAGATTTCCACAATTCTCTACAATACGTAATGATTAATTCATAAGCACAGGATCTAATTTGACTTTCGACAACCAAGCCTTCTTTCCAAGTTCATTTAACGTTTTTTTTTTCAGAATATTTTATTCTTCGTCGAACTCTGGTAATTTTATTGTATTAATTGGGTTAATTCTTATCACCCCATTTTTACAACTGGAAGAAACTTAAGTTGTTTAAATTTATTACTAATCAAGAATTTCTAATTGGCATAAGATGGTGTAATGAATATTTATTTTCTTTTTTACGATTTGATTTGAGTTTCGGTTAGTAACAGACTCTTGAATTTATATTTTTTAAACATTACTAATGAGGTAAACTTCCGTTGTAATACAGTGTTGTTAAAAATTAACCAAAATAAAATAAAACATTTTAACATTTTATTTTTTGGAAGGAAAACGACCGCTGTTTGTATTGTGACTTCAAGTATTTATGAGATCCGGAAAACTGTTTTCATCTGTTTTATCGTTTTTAACTTATTCAGTCTATAGCTTTCCAACTGCTGGGACTCAGGACTCCTCTCGGTGAGAGTGGTGGGCCGTCATCTTCCTCGTGGGCTCAGTGCGGGTTGGTGGAATGTCACATGTCTTCAAATTTTGGTTCTAGCACATGCCGGTTTCCTTTGGTATAGTTTTTAAAACTATTCTGTGATCGTCAGCCTGCCTGCCAAGCGTGACGATTATGGCAAAGCCCCCCAAATTGTGGCAGGCCTATGTCCAGCAGGGCTTAATTAATGATGATGATGACAATAACTACAGTCGATGACCCAACAAAAAAATCTTGACTGTCTTCTGATGAGAGATGATGTTAGGGGGCGCTATCGTTCTAGGGCCACGACGATCTGATGGCCAAATCTCGTAAAATAATTAAGTAACTAAAAACATTCAAAATATAGTCGCAGTTTCACCTCGGCGACAATCAAATCTAAACTAATACTAGCTGACCCGACAGACGTTGTACTGTCTCTTTGATCATAATATTTGAGCACGCATTCTGTCAATTCTATGTCAAATGTCATAATGATACATTAAAAAAGTTTACATTGTCCTATTATGTGGTTGTTAAGTATTCTTAAATAAGTGTACTTAAATTTTCTAATTTTCCGTGCAATTTTTTAATTTTATTCTTTCATAAGAACCTTCTCCTGACAATTACAAACACAACAACAAAAAAAAAAGTGAAATCGGTCCAGCCGTTCACGCGTGATGGCGTGACCAAGGGAAATAGGGATTCATTTTTTATATATATAGATTATTATAAAGCTGCAGAGTTTGTTTGTTTGATTGAACGCGCTAATCTCAGGAACTACTGATCCGAATTGAAAAATTATTTTGTTGTTGGGTAGCCTATTTATTGAGGAAGGCTATAAGCGATATAACATCACTCTAAAACTAAGAGGAGCGGAGAAAAACAAATGCGGAAATGTTGCAAAAAACTGAGAAAATCGCACGGGTAGGCGATTCGACGCGACGGGAAGGGTCGAGGGAACAAGAAATTTAACGCGGACGAAGTCGCGGGCCGAAGCTAGTATATATATGGAAACTTGAGGTATTTTTGGCAGAATGAGACTGAGATTAGATTGTGAAAGTTCTTGAAATTAGGAGAATTGCCCTTCTGATTTTTCCGACACAAGCTTCATGATATTGAGGCTGCTGAAGCACTAAAACTATGACTACTTTTGGTAAACGCTTTCCTGAGCGGTTATATTCATAACCAACTGTACCTGCGGCTTCATCTACATAGATGTTGGAAATTATCCCACGGATATATGTTACCGGGAAAAAACCCTATGTAAGCAAGTAAGGGCAGGTAGTCTATGTTACTCCTTCTAACATCTGTCGTTACTATTACCAGCCAGTAGCTACAACCGGTAATCCTTATCGAAATCGGTCCAGCCGCTTTGGAGATTCATTAGCATGATCATTTCAGCCAAAAAACGTCCACTGCTGTTCATGAGCCTCCCCTAAACTTGTTTGTCATAATCGCCACGCTTGGCAGGCGGGTTGGCGAGCGCAGCGTGGTGGTGAAATGCATAGAGAACGCTGCTGCCCATTCTCTAGTGAATCCTTTCGTCGCCTTGTACGACAGCCACGGGAAGAAATGGGGTGGTGCTATTCTTTACGTCGGGCATCACACAGAACATTAGAATGAACTTTGGAGATTAGCTGGAACAAACAAACAAACATCTGTCTGTCGACAGATGAACTCTTTTTTTTGTTTCGAATATACTTTCATTTACATGCAGAAAAAGCTAAAGTTATTTTGACATTACAAACAGCCCAACCCATTTCATTTATTTGTATGTATGTATAGATTTTCGCCAGTTATCAAAAAGTTTAATGGGTTTCACTCACATGTTTATTTCGGGTTTACCAAACTATGTAGTTTCGGATACGTTTCAGAGCTCTGTAGGTACTAAACAGTTATAACTTTAAAATTGTATATTTGTATATGATGTGAGCTTACATGATTGTTTTCCTTTTAAGTAAATTTGCAAATTTTTATAAGGTTTAAAGCTAACTTTACTTTACCAAAAAATTACTAAAGAAAGAAAGAAAAATGTGTTTATTGGCATTATATTATTAAAATAAAACTATAAAATTAATAAAAAAAGCTATAGAAATAATGCCAGAAGGGTCTCAGGTCAGCATAGTGTCAGACGACAACACAAGGTGTGCCACCTGACGCTGATAACTACACAAATATGTATTCCAACCTTAACAAATCTACATAGTTAGTGTTGACTAAAAATATTCAAATAAACTACAGCGATACAGGTGGCGGCTACTTATGTGCTTACCCCTTCTGCGTGTGTAGCGAGTCGTAACGCCGCTATTTTGCAAATATGAACGTAAACACTTTACAGCGCTAGTGATGCGACATGTGTCGATATAACTTGAGTATATCGATGAAACTTAAGCTTAAAAGAGCTATAGTAAAATATGGAGGTAGTTATGTTTTAGTATAGTCGATTTTGTTAGGATAAATCTTAAGATATTGAATGAAAAGTGATGGGATTTGAAGAAGTAAATCACAAGTGGTGCAGTGGCACAGTTGCTGTCTTTCCTAACCGTTTATAGACTGTGACATAAGAACGATTTTGTTCAATCCGAATTGAGATGTAGAGGGGTTTCATTTCCGAGTGCGGACAAATATACCCCTTTCAAACGAAAATCATATATCTATGACCTCAATTTGTGATTGCCTGCAAAAGAAGGACCAGCTTGAGTTCTCTACTATAGTAATTGGTAATTTGTGGGGCTCATGTATACATGAGGCCCACAAATTACCTACTTCTCATCAAAAGGAAAGGAGACGGGCATTTCTGGGCCAAAATATAATAAGTGGAGAAATGGTTTAAAAAAAAGCTTATATTTTTCTATATCAAAATCTGAAAAATCAACTCAATTTACAATCTGGAAAATGAGAAATCCTAAGATTAAGTTAAGGTTCCCAAGTAAATGGAATATCGATTAAATTATAATCGATTAACGTTCATACTATTTAAGAAGATGCCTTCACCAGATGATTAATTCAATTAAAATAATTAAATCTATTAGAAATAACATACTGCACAGCTTAAATCAATTAAATATTTATATAATTAACATAAATTGATCCACGTTTGTTAATCGATTAATGTATGTTTAGTCTGTGCTAACTCTGACATGACATGCATGACATAACGCTGACACTCACTCATTTCATATTGTTTATTGCATGTGCGTATCGTGTTTCCACCCATAGTTTTATTGATGTTTCCTCAACCCCTGCTTTCATTCTACGGACTTCGGAGCTACTTTCTTGTATGACCCTTGCCTTGCCACCATACCCAACACGAAGAACCCCGCTTAAACGTTGGACTTGGACTTGTCATTTTGGATTCTACGAACAGCCTACCGATTGGAAAGCGACACCATGGATCGTTGTGTAAATTGTCGCATAGCGACTAATCGCTGTAATACAACAGATCGTCGAGATTTGGATGACGAAATGATATTAGCAGTAATCCGTCAATGGCGTACACCACAATCTGTAAGTACTTACTCACTTCTTGTTTACCTCACCAACGTCTACCACGCTGGCTTGCAATCTTTACAATATTTTTTCCTTCACCATTATACTAACAAAATAATAATAAAAATAAAATGTCAGTGGGTTGTTTTAGGAGCAACATTCTTATTTCTAGTAGCATAATAACAACCTTAGGTACAATGAGTTATATGTACGTTTGTTTTATTGCCTGTAATGTCCCGGCTATCGGGCTAAGGCCACTTCTCAGAGAAGGAATGAGCTGGATCGCCACGCTGGCTCAGTGCGGGTTGGCGATTTCAGACCGAAGTCCAGGGTTTCCTCACGATGTTTCCCTTCACCGTCAGTCAGTAGTGTCTAAGAGAAAGACCAACTTAACTTATGTACGTATAAAAAACAAACAAATAAGATCTCATATCAAACGTAAATGGTTGTTTGGTTGTTAGAGAGTAATTCACACTGACCTCTGTACTACATCATAGTATAAACTGTATCACGGTAGGACAGTATTCCTCGCTCTCCAATAATCACACATGTTATCAGTTAACATAATATTTGAGATATTTAGCAGGTAGTTCGGTATTAATTAATATAATAAAGTATAGGTAAACATTTAAAACGCCCATGTAGATACATTATATGGAACTGAGTAACTATCGGACCAAGATTTTTTTAAAGTACTTAATCATGTTATCTGTTATTAACCACTTTTTACATCTTTCAGGTAAAATGCAGTGACCATGTTTGCCAAGCTTGCTGGTAGTTGGATCAAAGACCACCATCTTGTTATGAAAATAATATGGTACCTTAGTTGGGCTAGGTACCAAAATAATATAGTACCACCTGCACAGTTTCTAAATGACAATTTAATCATAATTGAAGATAAATAAAAAATATTACTAAAGAACATTTTTATTTTCTCTCCCTCACTCTAGAAATACCTATATAAATTATCATCTGCTTAGCCTTTCCCCAATTATGTTGAGGTCAGCGTCCTGTCTAACCGGATGCAGCTGGGTACCAGTATTTTACACGGAGTGACTGCCTATCTGAGTTCCACAATCCAGTTACTGGGTAATATGATATCCCTTGGTAAGACTGGTTGTCAGACTGGGCTTCTGATGACCCATAACGACTGTCTAAGATCTACGAAAGATAGCTGGGACTAACGGGTTAACATGCTTTCCGAGGCACGGAAGGGTCTTGGTATGTAAAGATGGTCACCCATCCACGGACCAACCGCGGCAAGCGTAGCTTAACCTGATCGGTTAACCCGTGCGGCTGTTATTACTTAGCCACCAGCCCTTCTATAAATACTTATATAATGATTAAGAATAGAGAGAATAGTAAAGAATAGTACCACCCTATTTCTTCCTGTGGATGTCGTAAGAGGCGACTAAGGGACTTAGAATTGGCAACAGCGTTCTCTATGCATTTTGCGACCACACTGCGATCGCCAACCCGCCTGCTAAGCGTTGCGATTATGGCAAACCCCCCCGAATCGGGGAAGACTTATGACCAGCAGTAAACGTCTTCCGGCTAAAATGATGATGAATTATAATAATATTCTTTATATTTAACACCCCAACTGTATTTTAAAGAATGAGAATCGCACTTCAAAAATCAGCTGTTAAGTGTAGATTGTTACGTAACCTCACTTTTCCTAAATCTTATTTAACTCGGTTCTCAGATTGCCAAATCCTCCAAAATTTTCAGTGATTGTTTAATAATATAGTACCTATCAATGGACACCAATTTCATCTTTTTACATCCAGGCCCAAGATTGTATGAAAGCGTATCCGTCTCCTTTCCATAACAACTCAGACGTTTGATTGTACTTGGTTTAAATCAACAAACAGGGCAAAACCACCCAAACCACTTGACGATAATTCCACGAAATATTACCAAACAATATCTCCTATATTTACTTAGAAACCACTAAGACCAAGTTAATGTGGTTAGTAAGACCGTCGTACTATCAGACGGCGTCTAGACATCAGCATTATTATTAACACAAAAGGTTCCTTAAAAGCCCTGTGGACGCTTGACAGTAATTTGACAAAATAATACGTCGTTACCACCAGCTCCTTGTACGCAGTCCATTGTATTTAAGAATTTATATCGCCTTGAGTTGGTAAGATAAGCAAATTTTGTACCGTTTATTTTCGTAAAATACAACAATTTGTAGACGTGTAAGGACTAATTTTGTCATTTTCGTAGCAAGGGCTGCATTCGTAGCTATGTGTTACGCTTTTTCGTAGCAATTGTCCCCATGCTACGCTTCTTCGTAGCAGATGCCCCTTTGCTACGCGTTTTTAGGGTTTTGTAGGCACACTAATGAGCTGTATTATGACTATGTGGTTTTATAATAATAGCAGTTTTGTCACTGGAAGAGAATTGATCAACAGACTCTGGGCGTATAAGATTTCTGGTCATTGTTAGTCCAGAAAGCTACAAGTGTTACTCTTTCAGTGATAACGCTGATGGAAAAGTTAATCATGTTTTGACTTAACATTAGTGACGGAAAAACGAATCATTTTGTACTTCTCTTTATATATGCGACTTAATATCAGTAAAAATTGAGGATCAAAACTGTAAAAGACCTAATGAAAAAACCATGAGTTCTCGGTCGAATTATGTAAAAGACAAGAGAATTTCGGAAAAAGTGCAGTTGACTCTTTCTACTTTGCTGCCGTCGTACTGTCTACACGAAATGTCATTTTTGTCTACTCTTCCTTCGACAAAGCGGTGTTCATAAGCCAGCTCGTAATGGTTCCCAATTTTAATATTTCATACTAACCTAATAAACAACAATCTCTCCTTTAATAAATGTTTGTAATTAAATTTACACGAGGCTTAATTTCTTGTACCCTTAATACAAGTTATCTTGATAACTTAGCAAGGGAGCTAGTTACGACAACATTCAGTGTGCTTTTTACATTTAAGTCTTATGTATGTAATGTTAAATAGCTGTCCTGTTGATATGAATAAATACTTATATTACTATATTACTAATTATCATTTACTAATCTTAATACCATAATCTAACAAATAAATAATTATTTTTATGGTAATCGAACTTAACAAAGCAGGCTTCTTTAACTCCTGTTCCTTCATGATACCCTAGTACACAACACAACATTACTCGTACAATTTACACTACACATAACCCGTAATCCCAGTCTAATACTAGCAGTGTTCGGCTTAGTACACACGTTTAATTATTGCTCAGCAATTAACACTACTGATTACTGCGCAGATTTGTGAGTGAAGCACGCCCGTGTTTAAGTAGAGGTGTTAAATAGAACGGAGATGATGAGAGGGGATCAAAGGAAAGATATAAAATGGTGTCAAGTATGATAATTGAAGAAATTTTTGCTCTCACACTCATTAGGAACGAAACTCGGACAAGTTATCACTATTTTTAGTTGACTTCATAAAAAAGGAAGAGGTTCTTAATTAGGTGGACTTTGTTTTTAATTTTTGTTTCCTTAAAACTCCGTCTTTTATAAACCTATTTGAAAAAATCTTCATTGGTTTCAAACGATACACTGTATACCGGTTTACACATAGATTTTTTCAAGTTTTAATTAGTGGTTTTTGAATTAACTTCAGTAATACGTATTTTTCACACTAACTTTATGTCGATGATGTAATAATTTCCTGTCCCTGTTATTTACTTTGCAAGTGTAGGTGTATGAACATGTGTGAGGTAGGTACCTCAGCTCAAAAGTGATAATTTTACAGGTTTTAAAACCAGTTTCCTCATGATGGTTTCCTTTATCATTACCAGATACTGCTCCCAATACGGTAAAGGAAAACATCACTGTCGGTAAAGTAAGTGCGGCTGTCGCCCCTGAGCCATCACTTGAACAAAATAATTCGTGTAAAATTTAGATATTTAATAAGTACTGTGCCCTCGGGACACCTAGATAAATAAATAAAATAAAATAAATAAATATATTAGGACAACCAACACACCGTTATCTGATCCCAAACTAGGCAGAGCCTGTACTATGGCAACCAGACAACTGATAAAGATACTTATATATTTCTAAATGCATACATATTATAGATAAATTACACACAGACACAGAACAAATGATTGTGCTCATCACACAAAGGTTTGTCCTGGGTGGGAATCGAACCCACGACCTCAGTATTTGCAGTCAGGGTCACTAACCACTCGACTAACAGGCAGAGAGTTGGTTGGTCGGAATAACCACCGAGGGCCGCCATGGCCCGAGCACAATGGTCTACTCAAAGAACTAAGTGCGGAAACCAAACCCTGCTAATATAGAACATAGATACTTTGCCGCAAAGTTGTGTCAAACAGGTTAATTTCCGTAAAAGTCAGATCACTCATCCCTGACACTGGGTTTCAACTGGACCGAGCCGATACGTGACTACTGAAAAATAATAAAAGCAATTTCTATGTCAACTGTTCATGGCAAACATCATTGAGAATTCCAAGTTTAACCGTTAAAATAACTTACTGGAGCTTCTCCAATTAATTTGAAATCAATGTGTGCTTAAAAATGGGTGAATAATAAAATATTGGAGTCTGTACGTTGTTAATTATAATTTATAATAGAGAGTAACTTGAATACTTAATAGTTCAATTATAAACGAAAACGCTAACGTTGATATAACTAAATTAGTCTCTGAGTACCATGACGCTTTCTTTTTATACAGGGTCATATTAAACTAGCTGGCGATACTTTACACACGTGTTGGGTATCGATGTCGGAAACTAATGAAATAAACAAACAAAAAACAAATACTTCACTTCACCATTTGATGGGCGAAGGTCTGGCCCGTAATTGATCAGCTGGTTTCATAATTTTTCGCGGAACAGATATTTTTTACTTCATTTCCAAAAACCAAAGCAGTCGTTTGGTTGTCTTAAGTCACATGTCAGTGTCATTTATAGATTTGAACAAAGTTGAAATAAAAAAAAAGGTTTTTTTTTTAGAGTTTACTCAATAAGAGTCGATTTTCATATATACATACTAGCTTCTGACGAGGTTTCTCAATTCGACCGTATATATTTTGTATGTTGTTGTTTTTTTTGTTGTGAGTAGAGAGGGAGAGAGGGACAGAGGGGGGAGAGGGGGAGAGGGAGAGAGGGAGAGAGAGACAGCGAGGTAGAGAGAGAGAGAGGGAGAGAGAGGTAGAGAGAGAGGGAGAGAGAAGGAGATAGGGAGAGAGAGAGAATATTTTTGTTGAGTGTATACCTACAGGTTTTTTGTACATAATAAATAATTAAAAAATTATAACTATTATGAATCCTGGAAAGGAACTTCGTTCCATCCGGGTGTCCCTTGACACCTCTAAAGTTTTTTTTTATATCTGATTTATTTTCACTTTTGTCATACCCAAAATTTTGCTCGAATAAAGTGAACTATGTATATGCTAGATTTAAAAAAAAAACAGAACAATATAAACCCCAGACCATATTACCAACAACTTCTCTCAACAACCACAATTTACAATCCTACAGCAAAACTTCCCCCAACCCTACAAATATCGTTTGTATAAGGATTTTACGATGTGCTGTGGATGTGTAGTACGAGTGAGACGGCGACTTTGCATGCAACGACCCGATTTACAACACCTACAGTTATAGACATGGCTTGTACTAATATGGCGACCAACATTCATAGGGTATCTTATCAACCTCAAGCTATACAGCGCTATACTGTGCTATGCAACTATCTATAATCAGCTTATTAATGTTCTCACTACTGGGCCACAGGCCTCCTCTCGATGGAGAAGATAATCCACCACGTGGCCCAGGGTGCGCTGGTAGATGTCACATGTCTTCATGCTTTTGTTTCTAGGCCATGCCGCTTTCCTTACGATATTAGCGCCTGTCTGGTTTCGAAATTATGATCCTTCGACTCTCGCGTGTCGTCTGTCGTCCGGTCGCGACCTTTACTCACTGGATTACCACTTCTCACCACAATCTTTACACTGCAACTTTATAACAACAAATGCAAAAGTTGGTACGTCCGTTTGTCTGTGTGTTACCTTTTCACGCCTTCATCATTGTACAGATTGTTTTATTTGTGAGGTAGAGTAGAACCTGGAGAAGGACATGGGCTACTTTTGATCCTATATTTTTGAATTTAAAAATAATAAAATTCAAAGTACATACAAGACGAAGTGGCTGAAAACAACTAGTACCTACCTAAAAAGTATAAAACGACTTCTTATTTATTTAAATTAATTTTCTCACGTTAATCATGTTCGTATAAATTCTTATTTTAATTCCGGAATAGATATCTTGATGATGGGTTTAGCTGGAGCGGGTAACAAGTAGATTACAATGAGCAAACAATTAAAACTAGCATTAAAACATATCATGGATCAATTTCAAATAAATTTTCTAACTCCAAAGCATAGTAGGACCTATGTGGAAGAGTGAGTAACCAATTCCACGGACACTCTTTAAATCAAAATATTCTTATTACAAATTGGTTACATACGTTGAAATTATGCATGTGAGAACGATATATAAGACGTGCCAAATGGGCAACTGAAGGAACACGGGTGGGTTTTAGTCAGTAAAAGTCTGACACGGCCTTCCGCGCCATCCAAAAAAAAGACGTGCAAATTAAAAGTATACGTAATAAAAATAAATAAAAAACATTTAAAAATAAAATAAACCATGGCACCTAAGAGTTGACCAGTCCCTACCGACGTCGTCCGTTCACAAACATAAAATAAAAAATAAATAATAGTTCATACATACATACATACAATCACGCCTTTTTCCCATGGGGGTAGGCAGAAACCACGGAAACAAAATAATGGAAAAAAAGCGTGGGGTGCTTTTTAAGGTATTTTTTTATTGATATCAGGCACCCCACGCTTTTTTTCCATTATTTTGTACTTTTTAGTTTGGTTTTCAATGGAAGCGTGTTTTTTAGTTTTTTTAAACTATGATTTATTTTCTATTTTTTAGGGTGTTTCGAATTTTGAGACGTATGTCAGCGTAGTTTGTGACGTATGTCAGCGTAGTTTGTGACGTATGTCAACGTAGTTTGCGTCGTATGTAAGCGTAGTTTATGACGTATGTCAGTGTAGTTTTCGAAGACTGTTTTTTTGCTTTCCTGGAAACCCTGGCAAGGATACTGAAATTATTGCATTGTCATCGGTTCTTGACAGGTGTGCAAAGTTTGAAAGAAATCTGGTCGTTTAAAGTGGGTCAAAATCGCGCTATAAGGAGTCGGTTACAAACAAACATACAAATATACAAACACAAGTGAAGCTAATATAAAGCGTGTAAAAATAAAATTTGTTTATTTTTGTACACAACATGACTAATGGATCAGCACCATTCAGCTCAACCATTTAGAAGGGAACTTAATGATCCAACACAAACGCGTGTGGTCCTATTCTTCTATGTCACTCGCACATGTCACATTGACGCGACACATGCAAACTCGCACAGAACCGCTCTATAGCATAGCTTAATGTTGATCAGACACCCTTACATCGCCTACTGCTAGTATAGGCGACAGCCGTTCGTATGTATTTGGCTTAACGTCTGATTTTTATTATAAGGCGCGGACATTGTACGGTTCGTGTGAGCAGGCGGTAATTCTTCTGACGATAAGATAGTTGCAGTTCTAATCAAGGATCAAGTGCTTACTCGGTTATACTCATTGTAAAAAGGAGTGGGGTGGTGGTTTATTGTTACTTTTTGCTGTTTATAAAACGACATTACATTTTATACTTACACTATTTATTATTGCTTGGCCTGTTACTCTAGTGGTTAAATGTGTTGAGCGCAATTATTTGTTCTGTGTCTGGGTTTAATTTATAATATGTATGTATTTCATCAGTTGTGTGGTTGCCATAGCTCTGCCTAGTTTGGGATCAGATAACGGTGTGTTGGTTGTGCTAAGATATTATATTATTTTGCTTTTGTATAGTACAGAACAGATGGCCGATGGGGCTGTAAGGTTCTGGCGTGGCGACCGCATACTGGAAGACGAAGAGTTGGAATACCCTTCACGAGATGGACCGATTATCCGATAAAGGCCGCAGGAATATGCTGAAGCGAGACGCATTGAACCGATGGAAGTGGCTGTGGTTGGGGGAGAACGTTTTTCGGCTGAAATGATGATTGTATAGTACTATGTTTTAAAATTTAAGTAAGTACTGGCTTGTACGCCACACTGGCAAGACACCGGACGGTATGTCTTTATTTCCTTGAAAAGTGGGTAGGTGTGGGATGCAGCGTGTCGATACTCTTGCGCTTTCCCATCTTCTTGGCTCGGCGTGCTGTGCTGGCGGTGCTGCTGTGACTGCGAAAAACTTCAAGCGGCGTAGGTATAACAACCTTTTTAGGCATTATATTTTCGAGCCGATTCGATTTGGGGTTGAAACGCTCGAGCCGTTGGGTCCGAGTGCTCATGGTTTATTCAATGATATATGGAAACAGCTGGTTGACACTCCCCGTGGCCCAAGGGCTAATTTGTACCTTGGTTAGATGTTAAGCATTGCCATATAACGTGGTAATGTCACCAGTCTCTAGACGACACGACGACGGAAGAAAGGCAATTATTAATTGTGATATAATGAATTTTGGTTTATTATAAATGGATAAACCTACATTTTTCGAGACAAACGTTTCAGAAACCTTTAGTTATCATCATTTATGGATGTTCAATATAATTTGCACCCCGTTAACCTCGCAGTACCTTCCAATCTATCTTCAAACTACAGTACAGGTACTTAGCAGGATCTGCCAAGTTCTATTGTGCTTACTCTGGGAGTTTAACGCGCGCAGTTTAACTGTTACGTATCTTAACCGTGCGAGACTTGAACCGAACTCAAGAGTGCATTACATCCGCTACTTTACTGCGCCGAATGGGAGATGCATTGCGTATGAATACATACGGACAGAGTAGTTGAAATTACAGAATAGTTTACAAAATGTTTTCATCAGTTTGCAGACTAAAGCGCTGCTCAGATCATCCTGCAAAGTTAAGTTTGGAAGGATGCAGCAGTCAGTCCGTGTTTAGATAATTATCATTCTTCACTAAAATCCAGTTCCGTGTGCTGTCGGATATAAAGAATATCACAAACCCATTTCTTCTTGTGGGTGTCGTAAGAATCGATTAAGGGACTTACTAGAGAATAGGCAGCAGCGTTCTCTATGCACTTTACCACCATACTGCGATCGCCAACCCGCCTGCCAAGCGTAGCGATTATAGCAAGCCCTCCAAATTGGGTTATGCCCATGTCCAGGAGTCTTGGAGGTTGTCTTTAGACTGAAATGATAACTAAAACCCAAAGCGAGGTACCTCCAGGCCGTCGAGATCCTCTAAGAAAAAGCCATCATCAGTTCCGGCTGTCATAAGAACTTCAGGGACAATCAGAAGCATGAATATAAATAGGTATATAAAGCCTACTATATTTTAAATTAAGATTCTGACATGCAACTGGTAACCATGGTAGCTCCTCTAAATCAATCAAATCAAATCACAAATATTTATTTGCTAGAATATGGTATATAAGGTGTTACAGTAATTTAGTTTCAACATATCCTGCCATGACCTGGCGTGCAAATGTAAATTACAATCAGCGATGTCAATTATTCTACCTTACAAATTATAAATTAAAGATTCTATTGAGTTGTCTTCTAAATAGTCCTTAATGGTATAATATTTTTTGTACAGCAATAGTTTGAATAGTATTTTTTTTAAATTGTCAGGGGTAAGTCTTGAAAACTATTTGGTAAATGATTGTAAATAATAATCGAAATGCAGTATACATTTTTTTTAAATAATTTTAGTTTTATTGGTGGTATCTACATACGTATATATGTATACATAAACAGCACACATGCTTCGTAAAGAACGCATTTCCCAAGCATTTATTCCGATTTCATGTTTCTTTTGCCACAAGCAACATTCACTTCCTTACATTGTTAGAAAACTTCGTCAGGCAGATCTTTAGCAACCTAGCATTATGCTAGATTCTGAGTTCTAATATTGGCTCTAGTTTAACCCAAGTCAGCCAACTAACTACAAAGTTTATAAGTTGTTTGTTGTAGCCGTGTGTGTGTCACCAGTATTAAACTTGCATCGAGGAGCTGCAGTGCAACTTCGAAAGCCGCCGGCTTCCTTTGTTTGCAGCCTACTAATTTATATCCATTACCGATTGTTCCTAAGCTACGTATTATGTTGGTGATATATTTACGAAATTGGCTGTAATTTATAGGTTCACACACTTCGGTTGCAGGATTTTGAACTTATATTAAGTGGTTGTGTTTGGAAGAAAAGCCTAATTATAAAAAGACTACGTTTATATGCTAGTCTTTTTCCAGCTAGATCAGCAATTGATTCATCTTTATCTTCCGCCCACTATTGAGTAAAAGCAACCTCCCTCTGTGCCCTGCTCCCCTGGTATATGCAAGTCACATCCAATTGTCGACATCAGTTATTTCAAACTCATTCCACCGGGTTTCTTTGATTGTTATAGTTTTCCATCACTCAGCGATTGATTAAAAAATAATAGTTAATTCCCAATTAGTTATAAAATCTTTTAACTTTTTAAATATTCAAAGTTAAATCATAATAGCCGCACGGATCGATCGATCCGGTTAAGTTACGCTTGCCGCGGTTGCTTCGTGGATGGGTGACCATGTTAAAATACCAAGACCCCTCCGTGCCTCGGAAAGCATGTTAAGCCGTTGGTCCCGGCCTTCATTCGTGTACCTTTGACCGTCGTTACGGGTCGCACGGAGTCGTCAGAAGCCCGAAAGTCTGACAACCAGTCTTACCAAGATGAAGTTAAACATAATTTCATTCCCAGTTACTAAATTGTGTTCAGCTTCAGCCTACATGATAATTTCCTAATTTTCTAGTAAGTAACTATTAAAAAGTATCGTGCCACTTGCGACTCTAAAAATTACTGCAGAACAAACGTTCCATTTCCGCTAAAACGCTGTTCTCAACAAAATGTTTTCCGAAATTCACTGTTCAATTTGTTCGAGTGAAGTGAACGATACGTCCAATGGTTTTCCGATTCGAAACGAACCTAAAAATACTTACACATACAACTATTTTCAGACTGTGCTAAAGTACGGGTCAGTTTTTTCACAGTTTAGTTTAGAATATTTCTGGTGCACGTTGTTGCTTTATTTTTCTAATTTGTGAAAAAGGCTGGGCTGCAATCCGGACCAATAAACTTAAGTTTTATCTACTCACAATGTATTTCCTATTTCTTCCAGTGAGTGTCGTAAGAGGCGACCAAGGGAAAGGACCGACTAGAGAATAGGCAGCAGCGTTCTCTATGCATTTTACCACCATACTGCGATCGCCGACCCGCTTGCTAAGTGTGGCGATTATGGCAACCCCCCCCCCCCAATTGTGGCTGGCCTATGTCCAGCAGTGGACGTCTTTCGGCTGAAATGATGATGATGACAATTTCTTTTGTTAAATCCTTCATTTTGCGACAATCCAATACTGTAACTATTGCGTCTTTCCATCTGTCTTTCGATCTCCTGCATTAGCCTTCACCTACTTGTCAAATCTGTGAAAATTTTTACAAAGTTGTAAAAACAATCTGCTTTTGATCATGCAATAATTGATTTAAATAGGTAATCCGTTTATATTTGAATATCTTCAAATTCATTGCACCTATCACTATTTGTCTCTGCATCACCCCAAGGTTGACTGGTAGAAAATGCCTCTATGCCATTAAGTCCGCCTCTGTAAATTTATGTGCTTAAAGTGTTAAATAAATAAATAAATAATTTACACCTATTTCAATACCTCCAAACATTTCCATCCTACACTGCAATAATTCAAATTTTGCTCTCATCCACCATCCAATTTCATCCAGAGATGAACCAAAAACCCGGGGTTTTCATTGCAATACCAACAAGCGCTCAACGGGCGAAAATACATAAAATGGTAGTTGTAACTGGAAAGTTTCCGCATCAGCATGTTTGCTTCACATTCAAGACATGCACGTTGTAGACCATGCTTTATGCCAATCGTATGTGAATGCTTTATTAAAAAAGTTGCTGAAATATGTGTGTGCTATTTTCGGTACGTTTTGTGAAAATATGAGAGTAATGGATGGCGGACATGAAATATCGTTCCTTGTAAAATAGAGTTTCGCGATTTTGAGCTCGTCCGGAAAAATGCTTGGCAGCACACCTTCCACGGACGAGCTCAAAATCGGGAAACTTTGAAATCTACTAGCTAGTTGCCGGCGATCAATTTCACTGCGTGTGTAACTATCATAAGATGGCCACGCACTCTGATGTCTCTGGAATTGCAAATGGTTATATTAAGCAGTGACCACATCCATCAAGTAAGCATCACCCTCTTGAGAGGGTCTAACAATTAAAAGAAAGTACAAAGTGCATAACCAAAGACTTGATAATGTTGATAATGTTCACTTTGTAGAGTTTTTAATGAAGTTGCTTTTTAACCGACTTCAAAAAGGAGGAGGTTCTCAATTCGGATGTTTATATGTTTTTTTTTTTTTTAATTTATGTTCGGCCATAACTCCGTCATATATAGACGGATTTGCAAAATTCTTTTTTTGTTCGAAAGGAGTTTATTTCGAAATGGTTCCATATAATTTTCATACAGATCTGATGATGAGTTCGGGAGACAGACACCGGAACTCTTTAAAAAATGACAGCAAATCAACCGCGATTTCTGCTATCACATAAATATGCATTGTTTGTTTGGAATTAGTGCAGGGTGAATACCACAACTAAAAATTTAAAAATAAAAACTTTTTTACAAAAACAACCGACTTCCTTAAAAACACTACAAAGTGAAAAATAACTTTAATTTCGGAAGTCGGTGTCTTAGGATCTGTATTTATGATTTTTTTCCCAAAAAAAGTTTTTATTTATTTAATAAACTTTTTTTTTCCTCTTTTTAGTTGTGGTACCTACCTATTCCACACAAATTCGTATAACTTTAAGTTTTTTTTTAAATCGGTTTATAATCCCGGAGATAGAGGCAATTCCCGTAATTTTAAGAACGCTCACATTCTGATCTCATAGATCTGTCAAAAATACTTCGAGGTTCCAAATATTTTGCAAAATTTTTTGACATTTGATTGTCATTGAGATAAGATTGCGACTATATTTTGAAAGTTTTTAATATCGAGATGTCTTCTGATGTAACAAACAAAAAAAAAACCGAATTGTAATTCTCTTCTTGGTTTGTAGTTGGTTTAAAAAACAGCTTTTGTCAGCCAACGATCGTCAGTTATTTTTTTCATTAAGATAGATACTTACTTACCAAAGAGTTAGTGACGAATATCAAAGAGACTACAACAATGGGACACTAAGTTGGAATTGGTATCTGTTTCAGTAGTTGTTTTGGCGATACCGACTGAAACTTGATATCGAGATTGTTATAGATAACACGGTGCAACTTTGTCAGCTGCTCAAACATCTGGCACTTGATAATAAATATGAGATACTATAGGATAGCATAGTTGTCAGTTGTTATATTATACGAAGCGGCTCTGGAATGGAACGTCCCTGGAATAAGTACCATTAGTCAGTACAATAATATGCCTATAGTTGCGGAACAAAGCTCGAAAACTTTAGTAAAATTCGTTTAGCTGTTTTAACGTGAAAGCGTATTCACGCTAAAACGGGTAAACACATTTTAATGACTTTCGACGCATGGGTGGACCATAACCTGGACTAGGACATGAGATACTTTTTATTCCGAGATTCCTGTGGGATCGAGACGATATGGGTGGTGAAACGGTGGGGCGCAGTTGAAACTTTTTATGCGCTAGACAGATAGGCGGAACTACTTAGATGTTTTTGGCAAGAAGCGGTGCGCCACCGAGGCTGATGGATACAAAGGAGGGAGGAAGACTTTTGTCCAGCAGTGAGACTATAGAGTCTAGCTGAACAACAATAACATATCCTGCAGTTTTCATTATACGACTCAAATATAATGCAAATCCAAAACTACTCGTAACTCCAGTGCAACTAAAAATAAAGTACAACTTTATAAACTTCGCTCTCAAATTATATCTTCCCACTAAACTCTACTTAGCTCATGTGAGAATAAAAGCATAACGGTACTATTTAGTACCCGGTGCTAAAACTATGCAAAATTGTTAAACTATGTCACACTGACAGCGGGTAGCGGGCACCTTGTTGTATTTAGTTTCTGTAATAATATTGACCAAACATGATGAAAATATTATGCATGACAGATTCAGGTAAAATGTACTTTTTAACCGACTTCAAAAAAGGAGAAGGTGCCATATTGCACTGCATTTTTTTTGTATGCTCACCGATTTCTCCGCCAACTGTGGATCGATTTCAAAAAAATATTTGTAGGGGATAGGTAGGTTATGCTTCAGAGGTAAATTTTATTGTCTTTACTTTGGTAGTTTTTGTGTTAGCTTCCATAATACGTATTTAATCCACTTTGTTTATCGTGATGATATTCTAATACTACCTGTCACTGCTATGACCTGAACAGTCGTTGTCGTCGTTTCAGCCGTAAGACGTCCACTGCTGGACTTAGACCTCCCCCAATGGCGGGCTTTGCAATAATCGCCACTCTTGGCAGGCGGGTTGGCGATCGCAGCATGGTGGTAAAATGCATAGAGAACGCTGCTGCCCATTCTCTAGTAAGTCCCTTAGTCGCCTTTTACGACACCCACGGGAAGAAATGGGGTGGTGTTATTATTTACGTCCGGCACCACACGGTACCTGGACAGTAGTGGTACCTATACGAATAAGTGCGGGGTAGGTACCATTACCAAAAATTGAAAAAGAAACACTTTTTTGCTTAGTTAGTTATTTCTAATTTCCTAGTGTTTTTTTTTTTTTTGGAAGTATTTTTTTTATTTTTGTAAAATAGTTTTTTGTTACAAAAACCCGTATTCAAGTAACTGAACTGCGCCCTAATTGCGTAAGATACTTTCAATCACAATCAAATGAAGCGCAGTCTTAATCAATAACTTTATAGGTTTGACAAATACGCCCGATCAACATAGTAAAAAACTGTCAGTCAAAATAAAAGGAATTGTCATTTTATGTGTTACGCCATTCACCCAGCATCATTAACTTATGATCTATGTTAATTGTTATAATTTGTCTAGCCTTGTCATAACTATGTTGGGGTTGGCTTTTAGTCTAACTGGATTCAGAATGATGCATAAATCATGGAGTGACTGTCAGTCTGACCTCCACAACCCAGTTACTGGGTAAAACGATACCGCTTGAAAATATGGGCTATCCAATTGTGTTTAATATATTTAAAGTAGACTTATTGCCTTTAGCACGGGATATGATTGTTCTTAGTATGCCAGTTCTGTTCGCCACTAAATCCTGAATGATCAAGGTATGCAGCTGATGCAGCTTGATCAAGGCATACCTTGATCAAGCTGCATCAGCTAAAAGAGCAGTTAAGAGTAGATGCATATACCTACTCTTAAAATTGTCTGCAAAAGACGACTTCGTGTTGTATAGGCGGGTGATAAAATAACTTCATTCACATTTAGGATAAGTTTTCAAATTAATTTTTGTTTCGTCAAAACAAAGTATTCAGGAAGACGTACCTATGACTGTAAACACGAAAACGTGATTTTAACTACTAATTATCAAAATTGTACAACAAATGCGTTTTATTAGTCGACCCCGTGTAGGGAGGCCCTTTATTTGGATGAGAATCACGAAAACATCAAATGACTTCTCCCGCTGGGCGGAACGGTAAGGCGTGACAGACTTCTACTGACTAAAACCCACCCGTTTTCCTACAGTTGCCTGTGCTAGAATAACGCTAACTCTTTCGTACAAAACCGCAACCCTGGCAGGCATCGGCCCTAGCAGACCACTTCGATTGCTGCTGACATCTCGTTCAATCGTCCGTGAAACACAATGCGCCGTCGCGTCGACCTGGGCTTGGTCGCGTTATCGGGCGGCGAGCTACCCTCTAAGGCTCCTATAGTACTACCGTCTTTCCCGCTCCGCTACCGCTTTCTACGTAGCATACACCTCACAGTAAAGTTGAGATGCAGCACAGAATAAGTTTTAATGTATGTTCAACGTTAAATGGAAAGCTATGTCGCTCATTCATTCGTTCACGAACGAACGTTGTGGCAAGGTGAGCGGAGAGAGATTGAATTAACGTTACAAATCGAGAAATTGTTTGGTGGTTAGTTAGCTTCGTAGTTTAGAAGTTTAAATGTAACTAAGTTGGTTTAATTCGGTAATGGAAATTCTAAAATAGATATAGGTAAATAATAAAATACTTCTACAAAAATAAACATTACGTAACTGGTGAAATTGGGAATACTACAGGTACACCGGGACCTGTAGTTCACTCACATTTCACCAGTAATGTTTAAGCCTCAAGTAATGGGGGCGAACTTTTTTTTGACAAATAGGCTAAATACGGAATAGTTGCACATTATTACGTAGGCGTAATAATGTGTATGGTCAAAATTACGTAGGCGTAATAATGTATATGGTCAAAATTACGTAGGCGTAATAATGTATATGGTCGAAATTACGTAGGTGTAATAATGTATCTGGTCAAAATTACTCGGTGTTTAGACATACATTCACGTTTGACGTTTCGATGTGTTCGTCAATTTGGTATATGACTTCATTAAAATGGCAACATTTTTTTATTTACAAATAAAAAAATGTTGCCATTTTACAAACGACATATTAGTAAAAGAAAGTTTATGAATGCACTTTTTGTTGCTAATGGGCTTATCGAGCACTTTAACCAAAGACTGTGTTATGCTTTGGATTAGGTTCCTTATGAATAAAACCATCAGTCTTTAAACACCAACCTCACAATTAAAGAGAAATATTTTTGTCCTGTCTAACTTTACTTACAGTGATAATTAGTATTTATCTTCGTATTTACATTCATATTCTGGTATAGGAGAAGGTGTGAAATGATTATAAACAATATGCCAAATAACCTCCTCCGTTTTTTTTCGTCGGTTAAAAAAATCAAGTTTTCATTTAATTATTTCCGTGAAGAATACCGGACGTGAAGAATAGCACCACCCCATTTCTTCCCGTCGGTGTCGTAAAAGAAGACTAAGGGTAAGTCCCTAGAGAATGGGCAGCAGCGTTTTCTATGCATATTACCACCATACTGTGATCGACAACCCGCCTGCTAAGCGTGGCGATTATGCCCGGGACTTACTAGAGAATGGGCAGCAGCATTCTCTATTCATTTTACCACCATACTGTGATCGCCAACCTGCCTGCCAAGCGTGGTGATTACGGGAAACCCTGCCATATATTGGGGGCGGGGCTATGTCCAGCAATGGACGTCTTGCGACTGAAATAATGATTTAATTATTCGCTCTTTCAACACTTAGGTACGGTAGGTACCATCTAGGTTATTACTAAGAAGAAAGAAAGAAATTTTAAATAAATGAATTTTCTTTCTTTTTCTTTCTAAGATATAATTCCTTAAAGCGAGCAACTCACGTATAAAATGCATTTTACTAGCTGTTACCCCAAACTTTAATATTCGCGTCGTCGTTGTAATGTGCAACATGTTTTCATATCTTCAAAACGACCTCAAAGCGCTGTCGTGGTTGCTTTTGTTATTTTACATACTAAAACGCCGTTTTGAAGGAAATTCAACACGTACTTAGCAGGTTCTGAGAGGAAAATTGCGATTTCGCTCATGCATGGGATATAGAAAAATAAAAGTTGCGGAACGAAGCAATTCACGGAGTTCCGAATTTAACTTTTTATTCAACAATAAAAAGTTAAATTCGGAACTCCGTACGTAAAAAATAGCACCACCCCATTTCTTCCCGTGGGTGTCATATTAGGCGATTAATGGATTTACTAGAGAATGGGCAGAAGCTTTCTCTATGCTTCTTACCACCAAACTGTGATCGCCAACCCGCTTGCCAAGCGTGTCGATTATATCAAACCCCTTTTTTGGGGGAGACCTAAGTCCAGCAGTGGACATCTTTCGGCTGAAATGATGATAATGATGACGTAATTCAAAACTCTTTCATTAAATAAATATGCATTGTGTGGGAGTCTAAACTCCGTGCATCGGAAAGCACGTTCAGCCGCTGGTCCCGGGTGTCATTTGTGAATCTTAGACAGTCGTTACGTGTCATCAGAAACCCGTAAGTTGGACAACCAGTCTTACCAAGGGATTATTATCCGGTGAGACTGGAACCCGACCCCAACATAGTTGGGAAAGGCTAGACAGATGATGATGAGAATCTTTGCATTACTTATTGTACAATTTCTAATTGTATGTAACATTTTTCTTCGAAAATGCCAGAATCGACCTCAAAAGGCATGCGAATATATCTTTTCTTAGCAAACTGTTTGAATTCGCACTAAGGCAAGGTTAGTAAGTGCGATTTCTTGAATAAAGCACAGAAAATAATATAATTTACACGATTTGGGGATAAAACAGAGATTTAGGGAAAGCAGTATCATGCCAAGTGACGTCACAATATGTCCGCCACAGTAATGCAGGTTTGAACTGTAGTAGAAAATTGTTTAATTTTAATAATAATTTTGAGCAACAAAACATAGTAAAATTTTAATCTTTTCTTGGGTTTATTTTAACATGCTTCATTGATTGAGAGAGAAAAAAATACATGCATCCTATTTTATTGAATGTCGAATGGTCGAAATAAGGGTGGCATTTCAGTTGAGATGAGAATATTTTAATTTTTACGGAAAATAGAATATTTAAATAAAACACCATATTTTATAAGAACTATTTATTATTTGTACTTAAAACATACATAATATTTTTTACTTTAGTAATTTATTTACAAACCCGTCTCTTTTCCTTCCGTTTTATAAAATAATTCTTGTAAAAGTACTAGGAACCCATTAGTGACTAGAGCCATAACTATAATCTTAACGTCATTAGTATCAATTGTCATATCTTTGAAATTGTATGAGGATCACCAGGTATGTCGTCACCGCTCCTATCACCTGTGAAAATAATCATTTATAATTATATTAATAACCAGCTTATACCGGATGACATTTTTTACCGTCTCGACCTTCATATGGTGTGTTGTGTAACTAGAATAGAAGGCAGGAAGGCCTTCAGATTCATCGTTGGTGACTAAAGGAGCGCGGGACGCGGGTGAACAGGGATGCGTGTGCGGCTCGTGCGCCTGCGAAAGATCAATGAGGCCGCCTAACAGCCGGCTTCAAAGGGTAGGACCGCGCTCCGAAATCAATGATACATGCCGCGCATTGAGTAGGGTGCGTATGATTTGAGTTTCGATAGATTTAAATATTTTTTTTTTGTTTTTTTTTCAAATTTCTGTTTTTGTTGTTCTAGTATGAAAATGTTACTTTAAATGTGTAGTATTTATTGCTAGATCAATTGAATTACATGTTATTCAAAAATAAAAATAATAAAAAATTTCTATGCCAAAAGCTTCTACTCCGTTCACCTATTACACCCATTTTTTTTTCAAGACGCTAAAAAAAGACACCCAGTATATACAGTTTGCACCACACATATAAGTTAAATTATAATTATTAAAGTGGATTGTAGATTGCAGACCAGAGGGGCAATTTTCGGTATTTTAAGAACGTTCTTAGTCTGATCTCAGTCACAGTCTCGATCTAACAAAAGAACCTCGAATTTGCATACATTTTTGACATTTGATTGTCGCTGAGATAAGACTGCGACTAGATTTTGAATTACAAGGATTGGCTTTCTGTTCAAAACAGAGTGGATTTTGCGCCACAGAGCATGGGGACACGTCGTCCGGCGTCAGCTGCTGGAGACAGTGTTGTCAAGACTTTCTACACACACCAAGCGATCAGTGAACGTCACCGTTAAGTCAAAATCTGTCAATTTTGTCGAGATTAGTCACATCCGAATTTCGTTTTAGTGTTAATAATGGTGCTCTGTGATGCCAGCGCATCGCAAAACCAATTTTGGGTTTTTTTACCACCAGATACCATTTTTAGAGGTTGGCCGCTTTGATAGTTACAATCTATATCTATACTAATAATAACGTTGAAGAGCTTGTTTGAACGAGCTAATCTTCCCAAAAGACCTACCAATCGGAATTGAAAAATAAAAAAGGTATATATTTTGTTTGCATTTGAAAGCCCAATTCGTGAAGGAGATATATGCCATAATAATAATAATATAATATAATATTCCACAACTATCACACAACGCCATCTAGTCCCAAGCTAAGCAGAGCTTGTGTTATGGGTACTAGACAACTGATAAACATACTTATCTATTTCTAAATACATACATATTATAGATAAATTACACCCAGACACAGAACAAATGATCGTGCCATGAAAGCCAGAGTGGCCTAACTACTTAAACAACGCTTTTTTCCTTACTACTGAAAACTACAGTAGTAAGGAAAATACAGTAGCCATGATTTCAAATAATTTTAACTGTAGAAAATAAATCGATACCTCCCATGTAAGTTGTTGTATCTTCAAAATTGTAACTTGCAATCTAAAACCGTTGCGGATTTGGATACAATGTTATACGCCGCCGTTGTAATAATGATACAACTTTATACGTCTGGTAAATAAATATAGGTACTTAAAAATTTTTTTTTTTTTTACTCTTAACATGTAAAGTATGTAAAAATAGGCGGTTTGGTTTAATAAACGTATAACATGCATATTGTGGGTTACAACAACTTACGTGGGAGGTATCGAAATATATTTTATTATTCTTTGGTGCCCAAATCTCTTAATATGTAATATTCTTTATCTTTTAGGAATCATGTGAACCCTAGGCACCATTATTATTAATTTTATTTAGATAGGCCACTCTGGCTCTCATGGCCTCATATATAAGTTATTTAAAATCACGCTAGGCTACGCTAGTACCCAAGCAAAAACAAAAAATACTAAAATAATGCTAGGCGAAATTGATATAAAACGATTTGAGTATAATCTCCATGCTTCAGGGCCTTTGGTCTTCGGATGTGGAAAGTTGGAGACCAAATAGTTTGATATAGATAGCCGTTATGAAAAGATTTTTTCTAGCTCAATTTGAAGTCTTCATACAATAAATTTGTGAAGAACTATAATATACTATGAACTCACAGACGCAATCAGCGGCCTATGAAGCGTGCACATCCCCATGGGGGCGTAGCTGACTGACTGCAGCATCAGCTGTCGTGAAAAGATCTCCAAACGCGAGGGAAGCACACCGGTAGATGGCGCTGACGTCATCAGGCGGCATACTAGTCCCTCGGTTCTTTTGCCCTAGTACAATGAAAGTAAAAACTTTATAGTAACAACAAACATCGTTATCGATTCAATCATCATCAATAATTCAGCGAAAGACAGTAAAATGCCATACGACATAATGCTGTGAAAGTAGCTAAAATAGACCAAACGCGCGGCCATAATCGCCACGCTTGTATTTCGTTGCATTCTCTAGTAAGTCCCTTAGTCGCCTCTTACGACACCTACGGGAAGAGATGGGATGGTTCTTCATTCTTTATGTCAGGCACCACACGGAACAATGAGATTACTTAATCGAGAATTTTTTACTAAAAAAATATTTAGCATGCTATTGACATCAAAACACTAGAAATTATAAACTTCCTTCAATTTTCTTTCGTCTTCATGATTTCATGAATCTTTCACGAGCAAAATTATACATCGATTCTGGATCATGCTTTTGGTAAAACCAACGCACCTCCTTTTCATAAAACAGCCAACCTATCAGACTTTAAAACTACACATACAGACATAAACTCACTCTTTCTTCTTATTATAGTAGGTAGAAACTACAGAGCGCCATTTGCTAGGAGCCTCACATACTCTTTTTGCCTCGTTTATGTTCATATACGGGTCATACACGCACGCCGGTTACGAATACTACCCACTTGACAGAGAACATTACCAGTAAGGTCCCAATATATCCCTCTAGGGCGTCCCCTCCTGACTCATATTTACCTTGTAAATAGCTTTTGTAAGAAGCTGAGTAAGACCCTCACCTCAGCTATAGTATAATGGCCTGGCTCGACAACCACGATCATGCGCAGCATGTGCGTCACACACCACAGGAACTGAAGTACTAGGAAGTGCACGCGATTCGTGGACACAACTGAAATATTGCAAGAAAACATTTGGTAAATATTTCAATATATAATTTTTATGTACGTTTGTATGTCATTGAAATCCTCCTTAATGGCTGGGATCGATTTTAATGTTGTTTTGTATGTGTGAGTACTCTCTAGATCGTTCACAGAGACTCACAATTAAATGATAAATGATTGTATTTATGTAAGTAGGCTTGTACAAATACATTTACACGTCAATCATATTTTTGAAACTAGATGAGCTCGGCGTTTTCTAACTGACTATGTTGGAAGAAAAGCTGAACGAACACAGAGGCCACAGTCGCTTTTAAATTCCAGACATAATCTTGGTCAAGTCATGACCTTGAAGACCAGGTAGATTGGTGTCGAAAATGGTCATTTGGGAAAGAACCACACATATTTAGTACGACGAGACTGAAAAGTATTTATTGACAGTTACATGAAATTTACCCTATTTCCTATTTTACACGCTTTATATTAGCTTCACTTGTATGTTTGTATATTTGTATGTTTGTATATTTGTATGTTTGTTTGTAACCGACTCCTTATAGTGCGATTTTGACCCACTTTAAACGACCAGATTTCATTCAAACTTTGCACACCTGTCAAGGACTGATGACAATGCAATAATTTCATAAATTTGTGCCATTATCCTTGCCAGGGTTACCAGGACGGCAAAAAAACTGTCACAAACTACGCTGACATACGTCTCAAAATTCGAAATACCCTAAAAAATAGAAAATAAATAATAGTTTAAAAAAACTAAAAAACACGCTTCCATTGAAAACCAAACTAAAAAGTACAAAATAATGGAAAAAAAGCGTGGGGTGCCTGATATCAATAAAAAAATACCTTAAAAGCACCCCACGCTTTTTTTCCATTATTTTGTACTTTTTAGTTTGGTTTTCCATGGAAGCGTGTTTTTTAGTTTTTTTAAACTATTATTTATTTCATTTACACTCACATACATTCACCCTTACACACATACACACATTAACTCGATTGACTAAACCTACACTCCTTATTCTAACTGTTTTATTTCATTATAGTTTTTGATGTTTAGTCATTTTTCCTTTTGTGTTTTGTTCTACATTATAAGTTCTAAAGCTTACTAACAAGATTATTGTGATATCCAAATTGGGAGTGGAAACTGTCTCTCCTAAATACAGATGACTCAGTGATCTAGCTAGGAGAGTAGCGATTCACCCAAGAATTCGTTGTACCATGTACCTTACTAATAATGCTTACTTTTTAAGACCCTTATGTGCTACAAAACCTTTATGTACCTAAATAAATTTATTAAAAAATCTACATTCATACATTTTATTGAAATATTTCAGCTTATTGTAAATAGTTACTGATTATGACTGATATTTTGTTACTTAGCTCTTCGTCTACTTTTTGATATAAGTCTTAAATTCATTCTTTTTTCTCTGACATTCATGCACACAACTAACCTTGAAATTTTGCAAAAGTCCTTTTGTAATGAAGGTGACCAGTGAGGACGTATCTTTTAATATTATATTCACCCCAAAAAGTATACACTCACGGCTCGTAGGATCATAATTTCCATAATAACCTCCCTTCCCCTAGAACTGAGTCTATTATCTATACTAATATTATAAAGCTAAAGAGTTTGTTTGTTTGATTGAACGCGCTAATCTCAGGAACTACTAGTCCGAATTGAAAAATTCTTTTTGTGTTGAGCCTATTTATCGAGAAAGGCTATAGACTTTATAAAATCACGCTACAACTAAGAGGAGCGAAGCAGTAATGAAAAATGTTGCAAAAACGGGGAAAATCGCACGGGTAGGCGATTCGACGCGACGGGAGGGGTCGGGGGAACAATTTAACGCGGACGAAGTCGCGGGCAGAATCTAGTATATTAATATAAAACAAATTTACTCACTTATCTCCATAATCAAGAAGTACGGCGTCACTATAAGATGCAGCAGCGTCGATATCAGTATGACGATGAGGGGCAGCCCGTAGCTGTCATCAATACTGTTGACGACGTCGCAGAGCGTGCCGTGCAGTGCCGCGAGCCTTCGTACGGCATCACACGGGGATACTATGAGACGAGGCTCCCCGTTCGCTGAAATAATAGACACTGTTGCGGGTATAGGCTGGCTTCTCAAATCCTGTTGTTTTTTCATGTTAACCTCTCGTATGCCGGGCGACAACGTGCACCGAATGCGCTGTCTGCCGCGGAAAATGGTACGCGCGGCAGTCCGTGTTAAAATTTCAAAAATATATACAGATAAAAAATTATTTCGGGTAATATTTTAAGTTCATTCGGTCTTAATCTCAATCATAAATGCGTTCAAAGTGATTTGAACTCTCGGTTACACGCACCAAATTAATGTTTCATTGTCACGTAATTACGCGTAGATATACGTTGCGGCAGACTAAGACTAGCTTATTCAATTCAATTTATTTCACGAACAATTCACATTGTGTTTGAAAACTATAAAATACATAATAAATAAAAAAACAAACTCATTAAAATTATAAACTAAAACATTCATAATACAACAAAATCTCTAATATGATAAATTAAAAAAAAAAACAATGCAATTAAAAACTTCAATATCATTACACTTGCTATTACATACGTATTAATATTACCCAGTCTCACATTAACTAATATAAAAAATTTAAAACGTGGATAAGTCATCGTCTATTAAATGAAGACATTTCTGCAATAGGAACACTTTGAGCCTTAACTTAAATGAGCTCTTGTAAATTAAAGTTTTAAGTCCAATGGCAACCTGTTAAAAATCCGCACTGCTTGATATTGAGGACTATTGTTGAACAATGTTAAGTTGGGGTTTTATTTTGTTTTTAAAATCTTTCCTGCGCGTACTTTCCCTCAACTGTCTCTCCTCATCTGTTTCATAATTACGCAGGTATTTTTTTAAATTCACCAATTTTTTTTTAATATTTAGAGCGTTGATCTACGTTCCGGCTACGAAAGGTTAATGGATGGGAAACAAGCCGATGACCTAATAATAGCCGACTTCGTCTAGTCAACGCGGAGTTACCAGGGTGACATATGTTCAGTGGAGATAAACCTACCAGTTCTCGTACTCTTGATGATTAAGACTTTATGACATTTATTGTTCTATTTGTTCTCATGGGCCTCATATGAAGGCTGAATCCCAAATGGCAATAGCTTGGAGTTGCCCCACGCGATGGAATCAGAAATAAAGAGATCCGTAGAGAACCAATTTAACCCACATAGCCAAACTAACTTAAATGGTAGTGGGCCAGGCGCATTGATTGCAAAACAAATAGCCTATGGGGCCCAAAGATTCTGAAGTGGCGACCGTGTAATGGAAGAAGTACCTAGCGATGAGAAGCCGTGCAAGAATTCGCTGGATATGAAAAAGCCGTCCGGTACCAGTCGAACTTTTGGGACAGGCCTATGAACGTCAATTGGCTGGAATGATGATAATGATGTTGATCGTTCTCAAGGTGCCTCCACCATTAGAATACGCGCCATGAATGGAGTTCCACGGCTATTTGTGGAACTATTAGGATAGAGAGAAATACATGAGGATATTCTAAAGCAGCCTTTCCGAAAGTGGGCGATAACGCCACCTTGTAGGCCTGCAGCGCCGCCAAGGGGGCGTTATCGCCCACTTTGGGAAAGGCGGTTCTAAAGTGCAACAGGATAACAAAATACTGTCGCAAGACTACAGCGTCGCTTATGCCTTTAGAACTAAGCCGGCGCTACCAGGACAGCATAGTTGTTGAGTTGATAATCTTACCAGTTCTCTTGATGATGACGACATGTTCCCTGCCACTCATGGTGTCAACCAGCAGGCTCACGTTGGCAGACCGCTGGTTGCCAGCCGGTGCTACTCGGATAGCATAGATGTTTAAAGGTGACGCGCTCTTGGGTTTCTCCACTGAAAAAACACAATTCAAGAAGTGTTTTGGAATGCTTTTTAACCGACTTCAAAAAAAGGAGGAGGTTATATGTTCGACTGTATGTATTTTTTTTTTATTTTTTTTTATGTATGTTCACCGATTTCTCCGCCAATTGTCAACCGATTTTGAAAATTCTTTTTTTATTCGTAAGGGTATACTCCTGAGGTGGTCCCATATTAATTTTGTGAAGATTTGATGTATACTTTGGGAGATAAACGAAGGAACTCCTCAAAAACAAACAGTACACGTAATGTGATTTGGATATTGTACTAAAGATCAAAAATAATTGCTGGTTCTATCTATCCATCCGTGGTGAACTAATTATAGTCTTCGAAGATACCGCATGGAACTCCTCATCGGTGAACAGTACATATAGGAACTTACAGTGAAAGGTTAGAAGGTTAGGGGATAATTCTTTGAATATTATAGGCACGTTTAGACCGTTACTTGTATTCTTATATTCCGTTGAGCTGATGATGGAAGGTACAACTCCTTATCGATCAGGAGTTAGAAGATATCTTGTCCTAGATAGACATACTCGTTGACATCGAGAATTGATTCCTCAGCAGACACTAGAGTGGGCTCTTACCCACTCTACTGTCTGCTTAATAAAAAAAAAGCAGCCTTAATCATTTTGGCCTGGCCATTTATTATATTTTTAACCGACTTCAAAAAGGAGGTTCTCAATTCGGATGTTTATATGTTTTTTTTTTTTTAATGTATGTTCGGCCATAACTCCGTCATATGTAGATGGATTTGCAAAATTCTTTTTTTGTTCGAAAGGGGTTTATTCCGAAATAGTCCCATATAATTTTCATATAGATCTGATGATGAGTTCGGGAGACAGACACCGGAACTCTTTAAAAAATGACAGCAAATCAACCGCGATTTCTGCTATCGCATAAATATGCATTGTTTGTTTGTAATTAGTGCAGGGTGAATACCACAACTAAAAATTTAAAAATAAAAACTTTTTTACAAAAAAAAAAACAACCGACTTCCTTAAAAACACTACAAAGTGAAAAATAACTTTAATTTCGGAAGTCGGTGGCAAAAAAACCATAAATACAGATCCTAAGACACCGACTTCCGAAATTAAAGTTATTTTTCACTTTGTAGTGTTTTTAAGGAAGTCGGTTGTTTTTTTATTTTTTATTTTTACTTCAATAATGTAAACAATGGGTTTTTTAATACGTCATTATCTAAAGGGAATAAGTAGGTAGAAATTTTGAATGGTTATGTATTGGCCTCGAGGAAAATAATCTAAGTGATAGAAGAGAACAGAATATTATTGTTCATGGGTTTTGTAAATTGTTTACAAGTTTGTAAAAATTTTAATGGTATTCCTCTCTAGTTTATAAGTCTACATTTACAGAATTACATTCCATAATAAAAAATAACTTACGCTGAAGAATCTGTATAATCCGTCAGTTTCACCTCGGTGCATTAAAGTAACATAGATGTAAGACTTTTGTTACTAACAATATTATAGATCATACGATATTATATTCTAAAAAAAAAAATGAATTAAGAGCTAGTTATCAATATAATAAACTTACCAGGAATTGAGACTTGCCGAGCGGTGAGCGCGAGCGCGTCGTTGACGGCTGAGAAGCGCGCACGCACCGACAGCGCCGTAAAAGCGAACTGCAGCTCAAGGATTAACACCACGAACCACAGCATGTAAAACCCGAGGTAGTTCGTCACCACGTCCCCTGGAACATGACAATCAAAGAGCTAGGACGGGGTTTGCTAAAGTCAAACAAGCGAATTTGACTTGCTACTGCTGCGATCTTACCACGAGGTCAAATTAGGTATAACCCTCATCATCATCATCATTTCAGCCGAAAGATGTGCACTGCTGGATATAAGCCTCCTCCAAATGGGGGTCTGCCATAATCACCACACTTGGCAGGCGAGTTGGCGATCGCAGTATGGTGGTAAAATAAATAAATAAATACATCTTTATTTTGCCAAAATAATAACAACCTTATAAAATTAAAGAATTACACAAGTACTTACATTCTATGAATCCAAAAGATTAGATAACCAATCAGTAACTCAGGGCACAATAATAAGTTCAGGTTATTACGAAACCGATTCACTCTGACCCCCGTGCTAGTTATAAACTGTATTACGGTGGGACCAGTATTCGTCGTTCTCGGTTAACAATATTTTATTAAGCCGATTTGAGACACAATAATTAGATATTCTTACTTTTAAAATGACAAACCAAAATTGTGGGTAAAATGCATCACTTAATAAAATTGCTTTTTTACATTGCGGGTAGTAGCATAAGTTCACATAGTATATGTAAAACTTTTAGATGTTTAGTTTGTTCACAGAATATTTGTGTTGTTTTCGTAAGTTCATATAAATCAATAAAAAATAAAAAAAGCAAATTGATTCAAAAAAAATTAAGTGAAACTAAAAATAAGTAAAAATTAAATAAAAGTTTTTTCTTTTTTAATTTAACATGCCAAATTTGTTGTTTGTTTGTGTGTGTGCATGTGTGTGTCTGTCTGTGTGTGTTTGTATGTCTCTGTGTGTGTGTGTGTGTGATATGGAAAATGGATAGAGAACGCTGCTGCCCATTCTAATATGTATTAATAATATACTTAGAGCATAAGGAATGTAATGCTCTGGTTCTGGAAAAATAAACATTCTCTAGTAGGCATAAACCGGATAGCTAATAAATATACCTAATTGTTTACCACCTTTTGAAAATTTGGACTTACTATCCAAGTGCATTTATGTAGAAAAAAAATGTACGAGCTTGGTAACCTACGAGGTCATTGAAAGAAGAAAAAAATACACCGCTTACAACCTACATACAACGCTTTGTTTAGCACAGACTAAAGGCACACAATGTAAAGCTATGTAAGCAACTAAAATCAAGCAAAAAGTATAAAGTGCTATGTAAAAAACTAGCAATACAGTGTGCCTCACGGCCGCTTCAAAATAAGGGCAGCGTGAAATTGCGTAAAGCACTGCCATATTGTTTTTGAATGATGCTATTTATATTCACAATTCAACAACATTCATTGCGATATTTACGCTGTCGAACACATAAATTTTGCAAACATAGGGACGGTAGTAATCTCAAATGTCGTAAGTAATCTAAAGGGATTTAAACGTCTCTTACCATATTTGAGATGATCATGGTTAATGTTTGAAAAATTCACTTGCTCAACAACGAGCAATGGATTAAGGCTTTTCATCCAATACCTTTTTTTTTTGGATGGGAAATCATCAAATGACTTCTCCCGCTCTGGGCGGAGCGGGAGGGCGTGTCAGACTTTTACTGACTAAAACCCACCCGTGTTCCTTCAGTTGCCCATGTGCCGGGGCCACGGTAAATTAATTTATCGGCAACAAGCAATGTATTAGACTTTTGTTCCAATACCTTTGAGATTGTGGAATAAAGTGTGCTTTGCAATTGGCGTGTTGGTTTCCAAACCTAAATGCACTGTTGACTTGTTCCATTCACTTTATTTAAGTGAATGAAGCAACTTAAAAATCCTAGTATCTGGCTTAGTCAACTTAGGGATCTTGATGTAAATCTCTATATGGTACGTGTCCTTACATTCTCTGTCCAGTTTCTTGGCCTGCAGCGCGTAGAAGGTGAAGTCATCAGCGATGAGCACGGAGAAGAAGATGAGGATCCCCAGGATGATACCGCACAGCTTGCGCTCCGTCACCAGAGAATACTGGCCCCCTATACTGGTATCCACCTGGAAATATTGTGAAGGAATACTGTTATGCTACGACTACATTGCTCTCTTTTGTACAGCGACGCGTCGAGCGGAAAGCGAGAGAGAGGCCGGAAAGTATAGTTCGCGTTATTGCAATACTGTAGCTGTAGCATACCGCGACTTAATATAAACGACGTTTTTATCAACGTTGCTGAAAACTATGAGATCTCTAAAAGCATTTTTTTTTTTTGTAAGCAGACATTTATCATTACTTAACTTTAAGCAACGTTTACAAATAAAGGGGTGAGTCTTTGAGTGCTGCGTGTGAAAAGACTCGACTATCTGATTGTTTTATAATTCTTACACCGTTTGAACACCCGCCACCGTCAACGGGATGTCAACAAGAAACAAGATTGTTGGAAACGAACGTGACGTCCCGGAGATGCGGCCATAGTCAATGTACCTATTTATCCCTATTTCAACACCGTCATCTCATTCTCATTGACTCCCGTTGACGTCGCGTTGGATAAACGTCAAAAAATCGACAGTAAGAACTGTCGATTTTTTGACGTTCGTCAGATAACTTTCATGACATAAGAATTAAACACATTGATTTGACTGCTTTACTAAAGGAATTCCAGATGTCCAACCGCCATATTTATTATTTGGATAAAAGTTATCTGACCATTGAAAAATCAGCACTTACCGACTATCTCCATTTTTTACACCTTTATCTACCAGATCACAATCACTACGCTTATCAAAAGGATAAGTGGTCTCAGTTTATACTTTTTGTATCTCCGTTGGCATAAACGCTTTAAATTTACAATCAAACCTTATCCGTCTAATAGTTACATTAATACAATTTCAGTTAGGTGTCCCTCTTGTTCATCCTCACCGAAGCGATATTCTCCATGAACTTCAGCATGTTCCTCATCCTCCTGGGCGCGCCGTACACTCCGGCGCCGGCCGTGGCCACCACCACCAGCACGTCGCACGTGGACACCACCTGCGACATGCGCGACGACATGCGCACCGACAGCTCCACGCCCACGTTGATCTCCGCTACCAGCCCGAACAGCGTGCATATCACTGAAAGGCGGAAAGAAAAGAAAAGAATGTAAAATTAATATACTGGGATTATTGGGATTGTTTTAATTATGGTTCCTAGCTAGAAAATAATAGTTTAAAAAAACTAAAAAACACGCTTCCATTGAAAACCAAACTAAAAAGTACAAAATAATGGAAAAAAAACTTTGGGGTGCTTTTTAAGGTATTTTTTTATTGATATCAGGCTCTATTTTTACGTATGTCAGCGTAGTTTGTGACGTATGTCAGCGTAGTTTTTGAAGACAGTTTTTTTGCTGTCCTGGTAACCCTGGCAAGGATAATGGCACAAATTAGTTTGTGACGTATGTCAGCGTAGTTTTCGAAGACAGTTTTTTTGCTGTCCTGGTAACCCTGGCAAGGATAATGGAACAAATTTATGAAATTATTGCATTGTCATCGGTCCTTGACAGGTGTGCAAAGTTTGAATGAAATCTGGTCGTTTAAAGTGGGTCAAAATCGCGCTATAAGGAGTCGGTTACAAACAAACATACAAACATACAAGTGAAGCTAATATAAAGCGTGTAAAAATCCATCATCATCTGCCTCTTTTTCCCGACTATGTTAGGGTCGGGTTCCAGTCCAACCAGATGCAGCTGAATACCAATATTTTACATGGAGCGACTGCCTATCTGACCTCCTCAACCCAGTAATTCGGTAATATACATACCCTTGGGTAAGACAGACTTTCAAGCCGCGTTTCCACTAGGCAACAATTGGCACGCGACATGTTGCACAACATGTTGCCCAATATGTTGAAAGTCAGCGCAGAACTTTTGTTTAACAACGTTGTCTGTCTACGCATCTACTACTACGTCAGCCGTCGACAACATATCGCCAGAGTAACTAGTGTTTATTTCAGCGGCAGCGGTTATAATTTTATCGAAAAATGCATAAAAAAGTTATTATATTTGTATTCTCGGTAAGTAGTATCCCATAAACATTTATAGTTTTGGTACAGTTCGATTAATTTGAGCACTCGTTCGTTACACCACACTACGGACATTGTTGCGCGTCACGTCTCCAGTCGACAATAATTGATTCTCAACTTACGATGCTCTCTAAACAAACAAGCCGCGCATCATGTTGCGCCAGCTGGCAACGTCGCGCGCTGTTGTGCAACGTTCCCCTACATGTTGAGCGTCACGTGTTGCGCGTCAATTGTTGCCTAGTGGTTACGAAGCTTAAGGCTTCTGACGACCTGTAACAATTGACAAAGATCCACAAATTACAGCCGGGACCAACGGCTTAACGTGCTTTCCGAAGCACGAAGAGTTCTTGGCATGTAAAGATTCAGGTCACCCATCTACGAATCAACCGCGGCAAGCGTAGCCTAACCGGATCAATCGATCTGTGGGGCTGTTATTACATAACCAGTTTGAAATAAACTGTTAAAATGATAAATCGACACAAAAGCGACTCACCGAGCACTGTGACAAGGATGTAGCTGTACACACACATGGCACCCGATATGCTGACCGTAAACCCATTGCTGCGGGACTCGAAGCGCAGGGGGGCTAGCCCGAAGAAACTTGAGATCTGGAAGTACATGCAAAGGTTAAACATTTAATTTTCTTTAGAATGATTAAGGTAGAAAGATGTATAACCGGGAAACGTAACACATTAACAATAGCAATGGATTTCATTTTGACAGTTGAACAACATTATAATTGCATTATTTACGTTGTTGAAGAGACGATTTTTGACAAACAAATGCAAGGTTAGCAATGTGCCATTTGATTGAAAGTGTTTTAGGCATTACACTGTGATTCAAATACTAGGGCTACATCAACTGTAGGGTGGTCTGCTTGTCAACATTAGCGGTACCCACGAGCTCTGTTGACCACGCAAAATGAGACGCGGCCGGGTCCTAAGCAGGGACAGGAGCAGCCGATAATAGGGCTACATAGACTGCAAGAGAACTCCCGTTAAATATGATGAAGATAGGTGCTCCGCCTACAATGCAGAATGTGGAATAGCTGGATCGTGTCCTCGTCACGATTGGCAGCGATATAGTCATTACCAGAGCTACATAAAAATGCAGAAGATCTCAAACTTAGTATTAAAGGCATGTGCTCCGCCAACCACGCAGTGTGTCGCACGGTGCCCCGTGACTCGGTTGGGACTGGTGCAGCCGTTACTAGGGTAATAAACAACGCAGAAAATCTCACCTAAAGAATTGAGGCATGTACACCACCGACCAGGGTGCTTAGCTTACTCTCGAATATAATTCCAATAGATCGACATTGGTCAAACGTCAGTTGGTTGAGTTAAACGTCAGGGATTGGCTAGACTCAGTGAGTCGTCAGTCGTCAGTAGCCATTACTAGGGCTACATAGATTGCAGGAGGACTCACGCAAAATAGAAAAACTGGTGCTCCGCTAACAACGCAGCGTGTGGAACGGCTGGGTCGTGCCCCCGACACGCTCAGCAATGACACAGTCAATACCAGGGCTACATAAAAACGTAGAAGATCTCACCCTAAGTATGAAGGCATGTGCTCCGCCGACCACGCAGTGAGTGGGTCGGTTGTGTCGAGCCCCCGACTCGGTCGGGACTGGCGAGGCTGCAACTTCCTCCACCTTCGCTGACTCCACGCCTATGAACAAAACCAAATAAAAGCTGAAAACTTTCACAAAAAAAAAGTATATTTAAGGAGCTAATATAACTAAGATAAGGATCAAATGAGCCTATTGTGATTTATATTCAGTACCGATAAATTGAATGACACTTTCTCAACCGCTGTAATGGGTGAACTATAGGTAAATTACTACACTATGCTCGAAGACAGTTTGACGACAGTTAGTTGACGTTATTAGCAGACAGAAGGACCAGTAGATCCTAGCAATCCTCTTGTTTATTAAAAACTACGGATAAAGAACGATGCGGCTTTGACGAGGCCATGATCAGTGCCCACAGATTTAGGAAGATCAACTAAACTAAAGTAATATAATAAAACAATGCCGTCACTATTTCTGTATTACCTTTTTTACGAGGAATACCATGAGATATGTTAGCAAAATGCATTATTAAAATTATCACTCTTTACAATTCTATTAAGTTTAGTTAAAACTTTTCGGTTTTAAAAATACTTTAAAATACGCAACACTTGTCAACATTTAGGGTAAGTAGTACAGTTTACACAGCCGTAATTACTTCAAGAACTTAGTCGCAAAAGGGACCCCGTTTCTCTTCCTCGGTTTAAAACAAACTAGATAAAGCTTGGCTGTCCGAGTGCCGGCAGCTCATTAAACTGCCCTATCCATCTTTACAGCTGTCGATACTACAACTTTTTAATTATCTCTTGAAAACACTTCAGCCGCTGGTAATTTAAAATGAATCTTATTTCAATTACATACAACTTAATTTCGATCAAGCCTGACACGCACATCATTATTTGATTCCGAGAGATCTAGTTTATTTGATTGTCCTTAGATTCCAGTAACAAGTGACACTGTGTCACTTGTTACTGGAAAACTGGGTTTTATTAAAATAGAATTGAAAATTCCGTCATATTCTTTTTCAGTGGGTTTGTATCTTTGGCAACATAGACCTAAGCAGAAGGTCCATCTTCTCGATAAAAACCCAAGAAAAAGGACTGTTACCAGTGGTAATGACCAGTGTTCTTTTTCGCGCACCAAAAGACCTAAAATGACAATGTAGCTACAGACACTGGTCTGTAGCTACATTGTCCAGATAATTTTTCATGACCTACGACATGTAATTCGGGGCCGTTACCACTGGGTAAGGCCCCGAATTACGTGGCGTAGGTCATGGTCTCGCTGGGCACGCCACAATTGCGGTCCCCTCTTTGAGGTGTGGTTAGAGAGGCACCACAGCGTCCTCACCTTCTGCCTGACGCAGGTTCTCAGCGAGCATGGGTGCTTCGGGGGGTTCCTGTTCAGGATAAAGCGGGAGAAAACGCCCGGATGTTTCCATTGCGAGGATCGTCTGGAGGACACGGTGGAGGTGTGCCCCGCCTGGACGGAGCACCACCGTGTCCTCGCGGAGACGATTGGCGCCGGCGACCTCTCGCGTCCGGCCCTGGTGCAGACCACGGTACGGAGCGAGAGGGCATGGTAAACCGTCACTTCCTTCTGCGAAGCAGTACTGCTCGTGAAGGTGGAGGCGGAGCGCGTGAGGAAGAGGCAATCTATGCGCCCTCACGCCCCTAGCCGCCGTAGGAGGAGACGCCCCGGGCATCGAGAGTCGATTGCGGACTCCCGGCCAACGTAGGTGTGGCTTGCGAGCGACGAGCTACCCATTGCTCGCCGCCCGCAAGGACCAGACCCGTGTCGACGGCGCGTAGTGTTCCACGCGCGCCTCAAAGAGATGTCAGCAGTACTGAAGGGGTCCGCTAGGACCAATAACTGCCAGGGTCGCACATCTGTTCGAAAGAGTTACCGTGGACCTGGCATATAAGCAACTGAAGGAACATGGTTTTAGTCAGTAAAAGTCTGACACGCCCTTCCACTCCACCCAGAGCGGGAGACATAATCTGATGATTTCCACCCACAAAAAAAAAAGGTCACGGTCAGTCAGGTACATAACATTGTGTAATTTATTGCATAGCCACTACTCTCAAAACTGTGAAGGAAAACATCGTGAGGAAACCGGCAAGTCCGAGGACCAAACATTTCAAAGCCATGTGACGTCAATCAACCCGAACTGGGTATACGTGGTAGATTACGGTGCACTCCCTCTCACCGGGAGGAGGCCTGCGTCCCAGCAGTGGGAACAATATGGGCTGATTATGATGAATCTAATTCTTTATTTACATTGTTGTGACCCCAAAGGTACAACCACGTGATCACTTTAATATCCCACATAATCTCGAAGTGTTTCCCCGAGAGAATAGCTCATCAATATTTATATATTGCTCGTGGGAGGCCCTTTATCAATAAATAGAATAACATAGCATAACAATATGTGTCAGAAAAGCCGACAAACACATGACGCTATTGATAAAATTCGGACAACATCATAAAGATTCCATAACAATATTTACCTACAGGCAGACAGAATAATATTATTGTACTTATATCTACCCGCGACGCGTCCACGGGAAATTTCTTTTCCCCTGTCTCACCCTGCGCGTAGCATCATTTCGCCCGCCCATCCGTCTTTTTGCTCGACTCCTAAGAACGCAGCGTGATGCAAAATAGTCTTAAACCTGCCTCAAAAATTTGGCTATCAAATACGAAAATAATTTTTCAAATTTCCGACTAAGTTCATGAGATTATTGCGTTCAAACAAACAACAGTATTCAACTACATTATCTATACAATCTATACTTAATATTATAAAGCTGAAGAGTTTGTTCGTTTGTTTGATTGAACGCGTTAATCTCAGGAACGGCTGGTCCAAACTGAAAAATTCTTTTTGTGTTGGGTAGCCTATTTATTGAAGAAGGCTATAGGTTATATAACATCACGCTACAATCAAAAGGAGCGGAGCAGCCACGAAAAATGGTCGAAAACTGACACGCAATTCGATGAGACGGGATGGGTCAGGAGAGCAAAAATTAGACGGGGACAAAGTCGTGAGCAGAAGCTAGTTATTATATAAAATACTAGCTTTGGCCAGCGACTTCGACCACGTATTATACATAGAAACCATCCTCTTAAATCATTTTGTCTACTGATGAACACTGCATTAAAATCCGTTGCGTAGTTTTAATGACCTAACCGTAAAAAAGATTTATTCCCTTTATGTCGAGTCCCGTTATATCGAGCCTGGAAGTCTATTGTTCTCCAAAGTATTGATATTTTACGCTTTCTATTACCTTTATGTCGAGTTTGGTGAACAGGTACAGTCAGAGATGTAAATTAAAAGCATTGGATGTAAATTAAAAAAAAAAAAAAATTTGTTCTATTACTTATTTTCATATATATATCTAATCTTTCTTAATCTAAACATATAAATCACAGTATAATCATCACGTATATAAATAATTCTTCTAAAAAATAACTTTCTTAATCTAAATAAATCACAGTATAATCATCACTACTGTTGCAAATGTTAAACAGCATAGTTTTACAGTAAAAAATAATTCTTCTTGTAAAAGTAACTTTCTTAATCTAAATAAATCACAGTATAATCATCACTATTGTTGCAAATGTTAAACAGCATAGTTAAAAAATAATTCTTCTTATAAAAGTAACTTTCTTAATCTAAATAAATCGCAGTATAATCACCACTATTAGTGAAAATGTAAAAAAAAAAGATATAGCTTTATAATAAGTAAATAATTCTTAAATTAGCGTTATTGATTTACGTTATATCGTTGTATCAACCTAGGTAACATGTATATTTTAAATAATTAAAAGATAATCACTTATCAAATCTTACAGTTGATAGGCGTTTAAGACAAATCATTAAATCAATTTTGTTAGTTATAAAATCTTCAACTATTTTATTTATTCGTATATCAATAGCCAAGCATTTTTTTTTCTTAAGTTCTGATTGTCGTCGTTGTAGACATTTACCTGCTCTATCTTAAACCTAGCTTCTTTAGCCTCATCTCTAAGTTTGCTAATGAGAGTATATAGCGGAGGTCTTTTACTAAGCTTTTTATTTAGCCTGTTATGCCATCCCTCTACTGCGTTTGTGGTCCTGTGGCGTTCGTTGTAACAACAAAACAAATCAATATTAAATCCACTGCGATGTTATGTATTCATTAAATGATTTAGCTTAATTGCCTTCAGGTGCACTTTCTAATAATAACACCCATGATTCTGGGATGACATTTTTGGGAAGATGTGCTGTGGCTGCACACATGATAATATTTTTTTTTCCACCGGGAACATTTACTATTCCGGTCTGTTTTCCTTTTTTCCACAACGCCTTATGGAAGTGGAAAAAACATCCGCTTATATCAACTAATGGAAAAACTTCTTTAATAGCGTTAATTGCTGCAATTTCAAAATCGATTTTAATTTTTTTTGGTTGGAATTCTGGAATGTTATCTTTTATCATTTCAAACATATGCACATAGGTCGATTGGTATTTATCAGGTAACAGCACAAAAATGATCGGCACTATTACGGTTTTGTCTGCGGTACTACCAATGTCGGCATGTATGGTATATAATTGATAGAATGGTCGAGCAATTGAAAAGAATGTTCCATCAACAAAGAACAGATTCATGGACTGCAATGCATTTTTGCAATCATTTAACATAAATATCAAAATTTTATTTACCCCACTACTTTCTACAACCAGAAAATCTTTTGCGATCACTGGTGAAATTTTGAAGCAGGACAGCAGGACGAAAATATGCATCTTTAAGATGAGAGAAAAGGATAGATAGCTACATTGTATGAATCTGACAGCTGTCACCGAAACCATCCTATAATAAATGAACTTAATGTTTTAAAAGATAGGTACTTTTTCATCATGCACATAATTTCGAATATTAAAAAAATACACTGAAATTAAGACATACTTTGATGGTTAATTAAAAATATAATAGTACATAGTACTGTAAGGTTAAAGTCATTAGTTATTTTTAAATTATTTTTTGTGTAAAAATTGATTCTAAATTATGTGCGTGTATACATTTCATTGGACGGGACTGTACTTCTAAAATATGATATTATTAAACTCGACATAAAGGTAATGAAAGCGTGGTAAATAAACTCGACATAAAGGGAATAGAAACGGGACAGAAAACTAAACTCGACATAGGGGTAATAGAAGCGAGACAAGGTTTTCGGCTCGACATAACGGGACTCGACATAAAGGGAATAAATCGTAAAAAACACGAAATGCTACTTCATTTTACACTATGTAAAGATAAATATTCCATTATTGTATTTAGACTACTCACTCATCACGTATCTCGATTGTAAAATAGATATAAATAGAGATTTCCAATATAAATCCACTTTATTATCATACTCGTGGCTAATAAATTGGGATAAGCACAATTTATTTTAGTCGTTTTAAGTCACGATTCAATACCAGCGATTTAAAATAGATACGCCAGCGTTTTAAAACTCAGATTATGATCGCACTTAAGACCAATTCAACAGTTGCGCTTCACAATCAGCCTACAATGTTCCCACTCTGCTGGGAACCAGGCCTCTCTGTAAGAAGGTCATTAATCCACCACGCAGGCTCAATGCGGGTTGGCAGATGTCACATGTCTTCGAATTTTTCTTTCTAGGACATGCCGGTTTCCTTATAACGTTTTCATTCACCATTTTGTGAGCATTGGTGATGAAATAATTAACACAAAGTATAGTGCCTACCTGTGTATAACAGGGTAAATGTAGCGTGGAAGCGATACTGGTCTCTAAAAGAAGTTACAAAAAATCAGTCTATACCGCTAATGTTGAAAAGCAAAGTATTTAACTCGCGTATACTTCCTGTCATGACTTACGGATGCCAAACATGGGCTTTAACGAAGCAAAACTCTAAGAAGTTACAAACTTGCCAACACAACATGGAAAGAAGTATGCTTTATGTTAAGAGAAAGGACAAATTCAGCCTTAAACATATAAGGGCAAAAACAAAAATAGCAGACGTATCATATACGATAAAAAAGCTGAAATGGAAATGGGCAGGCCACCTTATCAGAGACAAAAAAGAGAAATGGGCAAAATTAATAGCCGAATGGTACCCAAGAGAAGGCAAAAGGAAACGAGGACGCCCGATACGTAGGTGGGACGACGATGTGAAGTTGATAGCTGGGCCATTGTGGAAGAGAGCAACCCATGACCGGGAACTATGGCAAAATATGGGGGAAGCCTATGCTAAGGCAAAACAATCTTCGGAAACTGGTGTCTGAAGAAAAATTTTTTTTTTTTCTCTTTTAAATATTATTTATGTAACTAGATTGTAAGATTGTTAATAAAGGCTAAAATTAAAATTAAATAGTGCCTACATGGGTTCGAAACCCACGAGACTCGTAAGTCACGGCAGTTACCACTGGGCTACCAGTGCCGATGATCAGCACCCTAAATGCGAAACGCACAATTTCTCAGAATCTGAATGGGATTGAAGATTATATCTAAGCCATTGCGTCATTTGTTCGAATAACTTTTCAGCTCAGCAACGTAAATAACGCAATGAATGTTGTTTAACTATGAATATTAAACCAATTCCTACCGATAAAAAGTTTCGCAATTACCCCTCTGATTATCATACTTAGGACCAAAATCTGCAAATGTGCTTAGACTGCAAGTCTATCGTTAGTCTAGTAATCGCGTGCACCACTTCTGAATACCTACCTACTAACTAGGTAGGAATAAGAAGCAGTTTGTATAGGTACCTAGTTTTCGAGCTGTTTGGGGTTGAAACTCTAGGGCCATGGGGTCCGAGTGCCCGCATAATATACCGAGACATTGCCAAGCGGCTAGTCGACTCTTCACGTGACCAGAGGGCTGGCCTATTTTTTGGGCAAAGAATCAGCATTGCCATACAACGTGGCAATGCTGCCAGCCTTTTGGGCACGTTTTCTGTTGACAACGATGCAGAAGAATTTTTTGATGCTTTGTAATTATTTATTTTTAAATACACATGTACATATTTTTTTTTTCTTTCGATTTAAACTTAGATTTTAAATTATGTAAATATTGTAAGATATTGTATATATACAAATAAAGTACAGAGTTCATATTAAAATAAAATACCTAACGTTTTCGAGTGATTATATTCTTTATGCGAGTGCAACCACAGGCTGAGCTAGTATTAGTACAATAAAATATACGGTGTTTTATCTGGAGTATTTTATCTCTTAATATTTATAACTGCACTTTCATTTTAGCACTGGTTATCTTTACATTGTAACTGCAATAATTTATGGAAATTGATATTTTTTATTATCACTTTTACAAAGCACAGGTTTTACTTTATTTTTGGTTAGAAACTAACCGGTATTAATTATCTAAACAATTATATGTAAATTCATCATCATCATAATTTCAGCCGAATGACGTCCACTGTTGGACATATGCCTCCCCCAATTTGGGGGGCTTTACCATAGTAGCCACGCATGGCAGGCGGGTTGGCGATCGCAGTATGGTGGTAAAATGCATAAAGAACGCTGCTGCCCATTCTCTAGTAAGTCTCTTAGTCGCCTTTTACGACACCCACGGGAAGAAACGGCATGGTATACTATTCCACATGGAACGCAAAATAATACATACCAAATATCACCCTGCCAATTGGAGTTACACCTAACGTGTAATTATTTGGGGATGTCCAAGTAGAACGTATCATATTTATTCACACTCACAATTCAACTGTTCACTTATTTAATATCAACTACTTTTGAAAAGTGATGTTAACAAAATTGACGTCCTGTTTTTGCACATAAACATAGTTATTTCAAGAAACCAAATTATAAAAATCCTAACCCTAAAGTCTTAATAAAACGACACTTTCACTAAATTAAATAAAAAACATATCAATTTAAAAATCCAAGGACCATAATCAAAAATTATTTTATCACAAAACATTTGATTGATCGAGTTAGCCTAGTTTTTTTTTCACAAAAGTGCTAGCGAACGAGCTTCCGACGTGTAGGTACGAGTTGCACTGTATTATTTGTTATTGATGATAGCCAAACTATCTGTTTTCGTGTTCCGTGAATCATAGCAGGGAAATCATGGCAAAAGTTTTGCGTTCATGACCGTTCATTGCAAAAACATCAATCTCTAATCATTATTGTTAGTCACTTGGTCAGCAGATAGATACAATAACAGAAATAATAACAAAATATTTAGGCAAAACTCGCATTACATTAAATTATTTATAATACTGCAACAAAATATAATACAAAGTCAAAAGTCACGGACTAGAAATAAAAAAAGTGACAAAATGAAAATTATATACCAAATTATAAGGGTCACAGGATTACAGTTAAAAATAAAATGAATCACGTTTAAAGGCTCGTACAGACAGGCGCGACATGTCGCGCGACCTGTCGCGGAGGCGATTCTGCGATATATCGCGACGCAACACCTTTCACACTGGCGCGACCACTCGTACGCAAATCGGCCGCGATTCGCGCGCGACGTCCTTGTAGCGGCGCGACAGCTTTTAGTACATTTTGTATGTCGCGCTACTCGACGCGGCGCGACCGTGTCGCGGCGCGACAGGTCGCCCCTGTGTGAAGTGTCGCGCGCGTTTTCATAGAAATTGTTCTACGGATATAAATCACCGATTCGTGCGCGACCGTCGCGTCGCGCTAGTGTGAACGGGCCTTAAATATAAATTACTTTCTTTTATAATACGAATGGTATCACAGGTGAGGTCAGGCCTACGATTGTCGACTGCTTAAACGGACTTGCCTGTGGCTACCAAATAAATTAAAGTCTCCAGTCAGAGCTTAAAAAATCCTCGTAAAGTATTTCTAATTTAGTAAGAGTTACGCTTTGCTCATACTTTTGTTTGCAATGAACAGTACACGACCCTGTCGCCGAAATATTTATACCTAAAGACCAAGAAGAACTGTGAAGTTTTATTTTCGTGTACCCAAAAATACTTTTGAAGTTCGATTTCGATAAATTATTAATTCGAAATTGCAATATGGTCACAAATTCAAAAATTATTTTCTGGTGATCAAGCTGCCAAATGCCGTTATCCTTTTCATTAACTTTTTAAACCAGGAACGTATCTTAATTTACAGAGTGAAATATAAATGCAGTAAAAATAAAAAGGAAAAGGAGTAGAAACAACAACCGCTCTAAGGATCAACACTAAAGAAATAACGACATTTCAAAGTGACTACATTATAAGTTACAAAGTGTTTCCTAAGTGAAAACGGAATCAAAACAACATTAAAATACTATTATAGAACGCGATTCAGGAACCAAAAATAGGTCAAACTAAAATGAAAAATCATAAGGCATGATATTTTATTCCTTCATCATCACTTCCCTTCCTTCTCTTAATCCAATGTATTTGGAGTCTACACAGAATCTTTTTCTTCCATACTTCTCTATTAGTCGTTATCTCGGTAGTCACCGGTTTTCTAGCCATATCATCTGTCACACAGTCTATCCATCGTTTCTTTGGTCTCCCCTACTCTTATATCCTGTCAACATTGATAATCAAAATGTTCCTCATGATGTGGATAGCTTATATTATGAAAGGCAAATTAAATTGCCGTAGCAGCTGAAACAGGCTATTTGCTACGGCGCGGCGTAGGCGTCTACGAATTTACTAGACAATTAACTAAAAGATCACATTATTACTAACACATGTAGTGTATTTTACAATATTGTTTTGGACTAGCTCATTAGGAGGCCTTTTTTGTATTTTCCTTAAACACTCCTTTCCTTATCACAGAATTCTTTACTCGTTTTCAGTTCAGCTTTGTAATACAATAATAATAATTTGCTACTAAAAACATTTTTACAACAAAAAAAACTTTTATGAAATTTTTTCTCTTATTTTTTTGTAAATAAGAATTTATGTCTTTGTATCATAGTCAAAATCTTTAAATCTGTATTTTAGTTTTTGGCATCGACTTTCAAAATTAAAGTAATTTTTCTCTTTGTATCGTTATGGAAATCGGTTGGCTTTTTGTTTAACTAAGTTTTTTTTTACGTTTTAGTTCTGGTACCTACCCTACAGCAATTCGTATACCTCTACTTGATATGTAAACAACAGTGAAACAGGTATTAAAATATTATCAAGAAACACAAAGTGAATTAAATATGTACGTTTTATCGAAGGTAACGCAATAACTACCCAAGCAAAGTTAATAAAATGTATATGGCCCCATATCCTGAGGCATAATCTCTACATTAAAGACAACTCTTTTTAAATCGATACTCAATTGCCGGATAAATCGCGGGACATAAATACAAAAAAAAAACACACGAAAACTGAGAACCTCTTCCATTTTGAAGTCGGTTTAAAAATCAACAACCCGAAAACGGACCAGGTATTTTTATAATAATAATATTATTATGGTCAAGTCCCTTCGTTCTACTTCTCAATTCAGTGCTGTCTAAACAAAACCACCGTGTGTCACTTACAAATAATCGGAAATAATAGTTTAAATAATGTTGTCTCCAATAAGTTGTTTATAATATCTTCATCGCACTCAAAATGAACCGAACCTTTTTGACATCAAAACAAGTCGGTACTTAAGTAATATGTAGGTGTTCAAGGTCATGGGGTCAAATGAAATGAAAACAGACACGGAACTAGTCATTTGTGTTGTTTTGTTGGTAGACTCGTGAAAGTGATTTATTTTGTACAATAGATTACTTTCGATGGATAAATACAGACGCCAGCACATAACGCTACTACAATCTGTCAATTTTTTTTATTAAATTTTCAACTTTATCGCCAAAGTATTAGATTCAAGATTGATTTGAAAAATTTGACAGTTTCGGGTAGCTTGATGTGCTGGTGTCTTTTTTTTTTCGTGGAGAAATGCTCATGCATACTGCGCTACCACGGGGAAATAGCGCAGTCATGTGGGACTCCAACCCACTAAAACTCCACGGTGTCCTTCTATACCGCTTATGGCGGGAACACGGGCACGAAAGAACTCTTCCGCGAACCCGCCGCGGCTGTCCGTCGCCGGACCCACCTCTGGGGCAAACCCCCTTTTACGGCGTGCATGAACACATAACACGCCGTGACCACCCCGGGGACCATTTAGCACATGGGCGCCAGACGACCCGTGAATGGCACCCTTGGTCCCCCTGCGACGGGTCAGGACTGTGGCCCCGCCGCCTACCACTTTTCGGCCGCAGGGGAAAGGAAGAGTGGCCAACGCTATACCAACACTCCTCTTCCCCTGCGGCCCCACCGCGTTCGCCATCGGACGGTGGCGACCCCGTTCAGGCCGCGGAAGGTAGGGAGAGCGGCGCACCTCAATACCGGCACTCCTCTCCCGCCGCGGCCTCCAGTCCTCAGCCGCGATGCCTCAGATATACGACATCGCGGCCCGCCTCAGTTGCGATGTCACCCAAGCGACACCGCAACCTACGTGTTGGCCGCTACGTTGTCGGCTTGACGGCAAAAGCCCTGACGAGCGGCCCCTCCATGGGTTCCTCTTAGCTTCACCGTGGTTGTCCAAGCCACGGCTACTGAGCCCCTCCGCCTCGTCAATGCGGGAACCCACTGGGGGGGAAATGCTGGTGTGTGTACCAACTCATTGGTTTTCTATCAAGCGACCTTTTTCTGTCAAAAACAAAAATCATTTATTCAAACTAGGCTGAGAGTCAGCCATTTGAACGTCAAAATTACATAAGACAGTCCCCCAAAACGCTCGCCCTTCAAAACTACCTAATGCCTTAGCTGGGAAGAAGAAGTGGCGTAACAAACTCCTCAGCAGGGCAGCTGTCTGTTACGTTAGAAGAACTTGATTCCATACAATAATATGTCATTAATTAACGTATGAAAACACAAAAAAATAAAATCAATTATTTGCCATTGTCAGCTAGCACACGCCAATTTCCCAACAAAACATTGAAAACTATACTCAAGCAGTAAAAAATATACAATAATTAAAACAATGTGGGGAATCCCTTCGTGGAATCCTCCATCACGCAAAAACGGATGAACTAATTTGGAGGAGATTTAGCACACATAGTTTATAATAGTATGTACCTTACCGTATAGTTTGTACCTTTTTATTAATTAATTATACCAACATAGTTTAAGTAATACTAACAAAATTATGGGTTATGTGCCTGATATAAAGATAAATAAATAAATAAACTGGATTAACACTAGAAGCGCTGAACATACCGACTAAGGTAAATTTGGATAAAAAAATATGTATATTGCAATTACGTGGTTGAAGTCTCGTATAAATAATAAATATAATAATCATCACATTTCATGAAAAGTCATAAAAGGTTATGATTATATGCATAATAAAATATTTATTAGAGCAGGAAGAACATCGAAATGGGTCAATTTTGGGACGCCCGCACTTCTAGTGTTAACACAGAGGGTACTTTTCATCCCAGTAGTACGTTCCCGCGGGATAATTTCAAACCTCCACGAGGGCGAAGCCACTGGCACTAGCTTTTAATGCAAGATGCCTTTTTAATTGAACATCTACACTAATATTATAAAGAAGAATAATTTGTATTTTTGTTTGTTTGTTTGTTTGTAATGGATAAACTCAAAAACTACTGGAAAGATTTTAAAAATTCTTTCTCCATTAGAAAGCTACATTATCTGCAAGTAACATAGGTGATATAACATCACGCCACAACCAAGAGGAGCGGAGCAGTAATGAAAAATGTTGCAAAAACGGGGAAAATCGACGGGTAGGCAATTCAAAGCGACGGGAAGGGTCGGGGCAACAAGAAATTTAACGCAGACGAAGTCGCGGGCTGAAGCTAGTCATACATATAACATAACATCCTATGTTTCCCAAAGGGTCAGGCAGAGGTGGACCTATAAGTTCATCCACATTTTGCCATTAAGGTTCAATCTTTCGTAATAATTAATTAAGGCTTAGTTTAAAGGATTTACGAAAAGTGAAAACTTTGGTTCAAAAGCGGGACCCTCATGTTATTAAATTGTTAAACAAACCTTTCAATCCTGAACCGAAACATGATCCTTGGCAACTGATTTTTTTATCTGTCCTTATACGAAAAATATACTTATTATTACTGTATAAACTGTTGGAGAATGAACTTGTTCTAAACTACAGGAACTCACAAAACCTATAGTTTACTAGGAACTTCACTAACAGCACATAATTCTAGAAATCATCATTAAAAACAGTGTTTTTAAAGTTAATCGTGACCGAATTACAAGTCGACAACATTCAAAATTCGACGTGATTTCTGAACAATAACACAACTGACCTTTCGTCCGCATAGCAAGTGCTGTGAGCTAAGTATTGGTAAGAAAAATACGTAGACGGCTGTCGGCGTCAGCGACAGTCTAAACAAATGCTGGTCGGTACACACGACGGTAACTGACGTCTGTTTGCTATCAAAACAGGGTTTCACGAAATTTTATTATTTCTATAGACCATTTTTTGGACAGGGTGTAAAAATAAATAATATCATTTCATGTCTTGTCTATTGTCTGATGAAGATATACCTACTGGGGATGGCGTGATTTGTACTTACAATTTGGGTATATTTGCCTGTAATAGTAGGTATTTGGTCTTTTGTAATAGATTTCGGTAGCCGCGTTTGAGGCTTCAATACAGTTTTTTTTTTGTTCGAAAGATTTATTTTATTATTTTTTTGGAACGAATAAGGGAGAAATAGCGGTTACACTGTATTGCTGCATCAGATACTGTGAGTCCATTATATTCTAATTTTACTTATTTATTTTAGTCTATTCTATTCGGGAAAGTTACAGCTAACTTAAATTGTGTCAAACAATATGAAACTGAAAGCCATTTATGAGTTTTCACTGATACACACTAAATATAAAAACAAAAATGAGGTAGGTACAAAATACCAATTACATAAATTAGGAAATAAATCATACAGATCGAATTATACAAATAAAAACGCATATAGATGCAACAATTAATTATCCGTAAAATGCGTCTCACCAACTAATGATTAACCGGAGAAACATTGATATTGAAATAATTAAATTTATTTTATTTACTTTGCTACCGGCACTCCTCTCCCGCCGCGGCCTCCAGTCCTCAGCCGCGATGCCTCAGATATACGACATCGCGGCCCGCCTCAGTTGCGATGTCACCCAAGCGACACCGCAACCTACGTGTTGGCCGCTACGTTGTCGGCTTGACGGCAAAAGCCCTGACGAGCGGCCCCTCCATGGGTTCCTCTTAGCTTCACCGTGGTTGTCCAAGCCACGGCTACTGAGCCCCTCCGCCTCGTCAATGCGGGAACCCACTGGGGGGGAAATGCTGGTGTGTGTACCAACTCATTGGTTTTCTATCAAGCGACCTTTTTCTGTCAAAAACAAAAATCATTTATTCAAACTAGGCTGAGAGTCAGCCATTTGAACGTCAAAATTACATAAGACAGTCCCCCAAAACGCTCGCCCTTCAAAACTACCTAATGCCTTAGCTGGGAAGAAGAAGTGGCGTAACAAACTCCTCAGCAGGGCAGCTGTCTGTTACGTTAGAAGAACTTGATTCCATACAATAATATGTCATTAATTAACGTATGAAAACACAAAAAAATAAAATCAATTATTTGCCATTGTCAGCTAGCACACGCCAATTTCCCAACAAAACATTGAAAACTATACTCAAGCAGTAAAAAATATACAATAATTAAAACAATGTGGGGAATCCCTTCGTGGAATCCTCCATCACGCAAAAACGGATGAACTAATTTGGAGGAGATTTAGCACACATAGTTTATAATAGTATGTACCTTACCGTATAGTTTGTACCTTTTTATTAATTAATTATACCAACATAGTTTAAGTAATACTAACAAAATTATGGGTTATGTGCCTGATATAAAGATAAATAAATAAATAAACTGGATTAACACTAGAAGCGCTGAACATACCGACTAAGGTAAATTTGGATAAAAAAATATGTATATTGCAATTACGTGGTTGAAGTCTCGTATAAATAATAAATATAATAATCATCACATTTCATGAAAAGTCATAAAAGGTTATGATTATATGCATAATAAAATATTTATTAGAGCAGGAAGAACATCGAAATGGGTCAATTTTGGGACGCCCGCACTTCTAGTGTTAACACAGAGGGTACTTTTCATCCCAGTAGTACGTTCCCGCGGGATAATTTCAAACCTCCACGAGGGCGAAGCCACTGGCACTAGCTTTTAATGCAAGATGCCTTTTTAATTGAACATCTACACTAATATTATAAAGAAGAATAATTTGTATTTTTGTTTGTTTGTTTGTTTGTAATGGATAAACTCAAAAACTACTGGAAAGATTTTAAAAATTCTTTCTCCATTAGAAAGCTACATTATCTGCAAGTAACATAGGTGATATAACATCACGCCACAACCAAGAGGAGCGGAGCAGTAATGAAAAATGTTGCAAAAACGGGGAAAATCGACGGGTAGGCAATTCAAAGCGACGGGAAGGGTCGGGGCAACAAGAAATTTAACGCAGACGAAGTCGCGGGCTGAAGCTAGTCATACATATAACATAACATCCTATGTTTCCCAAAGGGTCAGGCAGAGGTGGACCTATAAGTTCATCCACATTTTGCCATTAAGGTTCAATCTTTCGTAATAATTAATTAAGGCTTAGTTTAAAGGATTTACGAAAAGTGAAAACTTTGGTTCAAAAGCGGGACCCTCATGTTATTAAATTGTTAAACAAACCTTTCAATCCTGAACCGAAACATGATCCTTGGCAACTGATTTTTTTATCTGTCCTTATACGAAAAATATACTTATTATTACTGTATAAACTGTTGGAGAATGAACTTGTTCTAAACTACAGGAACTCACAAAACCTATAGTTTACTAGGAACTTCACTAACAGCACATAATTCTAGAAATCATCATTAAAAACAGTGTTTTTAAAGTTAATCGTGACCGAATTACAAGTCGACAACATTCAAAATTCGACGTGATTTCTGAACAATAACACAACTGACCTTTCGTCCGCATAGCAAGTGCTGTGAGCTAAGTATTGGTAAGAAAAATACGTAGACGGCTGTCGGCGTCAGCGACAGTCTAAACAAATGCTGGTCGGTACACACGACGGTAACTGACGTCTGTTTGCTATCAAAACAGGGTTTCACGAAATTTTATTATTTCTATAGACCATTTTTTGGACAGGGTGTAAAAATAAATAATATCATTTCATGTCTTGTCTATTGTCTGATGAAGATATACCTACTGGGGATGGCGTGATTTGTACTTACAATTTGGGTATATTTGCCTGTAATAGTAGGTATTTGGTCTTTTGTAATAGATTTCGGTAGCCGCGTTTGAGGCTTCAATACAGTTTTTTTTTTGTTCGAAAGATTTATTTTATTATTTTTTTGGAACGAATAAGGGAGAAATAGCGGTTACACTGTATTGCTGCATCAGATACTGTGAGTCCATTATATTCTAATTTTACTTATTTATTTTAGTCTATTCTATTCGGGAAAGTTACAGCTAACTTAAATTGTGTCAAACAATATGAAACTGAAAGCCATTTATGAGTTTTCACTGATACACACTAAATATAAAAACAAAAATGAGGTAGGTACAAAATACCAATTACATAAATTAGGAAATAAATCATACAGATCGAATTATACAAATAAAAACGCATATAGATGCAACAATTAATTATCCGTAAAATGCGTCTCACCAACTAATGATTAACCGGAGAAACATTGATATTGAAATAATTAAATTTATTTTATTTACTTTGCTAACGTAAAATTCGAATTATAAACTTCAAAACCAGTTTATATTTACATACTTTATAATAACAATACCGAAATTTTAAATAGAATCATTTTACATCCCCTTTTCTCTAACAAAATCTAAACTTCTATACTGTATCTATACACACTTATATACTTATATTATCTATACTTCTATACTAATATTATAAATGCGTCAAAGTAACTCTGCCTGGCTGTTACGCTTTCACGACTAAACCACTGAACAGATTTTGATGAAATTTGGTAACGGGGTAAGTTTGCAACCCAAGAAAGGCTACTTTTTTATGACTTCCTCGGCGTCCGCGATTAACGACATTTATTTAAACTTCTCGCACTCAAAAAGGTACAAAGGTTGACAAAGGCGTAAATAAATAAATGTCGTAAGGATCATCCGGTAAGGACCAGGCTCGGATCGACGGCGCGTTGTGTTCCACGCGCGCCTCAAAGAGATGTCAGCACACATTGAAGGTATCCGCGAGGACCGATGCTTGCCAGGGTTGCGGTTTGTTCGAAAGAATTACCGTGGCCCTGGCACAGGCAGCTGAAGGAACACGGTTTAATCAATAAAAGTCTAACATGCCCGCTCCGCCCAGAGCCAGAGACGTCCTTTCACAATCTCCCACACAAAAAAAAGAGATCACAGGCTCTTTTAAAGTCCAGATATAATATTGGTCACATCATGAGAAGATCATGTGGATGTCTGAATTGGTCCTTTGAGAAGTAATTAGAACATATCAATGTAGTAAAACACTAGTTTAATACGATTAAAATCCAATCCAGTTTTCATATCGAGATATTATGCAACAGTGCCATAAACTGCTAGTATGTTATTTTTAATATTAAAAAAACATCAGTGTTTAATAAAATCACGGGTCAATCAGTGCTCTTTTTAAGGGCGTGAACCCATTGAATAATTTACGAGGTAATTTATTATCCAAACAAACACTTCCATTTGTCACTCCCGTCTAGTTTATTTATTGTGGTAGTACAGACACACCTACGTAAATTATTACAATGAACGAGGTGACGTATTGTGCGTAGAATAAGGGCTCGTCCTGTGATATTTAGGCCTTCAGCTTGCTGGGCGACCACGACCATGGTCACAGCGACCAATGTTTTACGCCAAGTGGTCGAAATTCGACCATGTTTTTTTATTTGCATTTTTGTTTACTCCATTCTATATCGGTACCGTCATTATGTCGGTATCGGTAGCGTGTGGTGCCGGACGTAAAGAATACCACCATCCCATTTCTTCCCGTGGGTGTCGTAAGAGGCGACTAAGGGACTTACTAGAGAATGGGCAGCAGCGTTCTCTATGCATTTTAACATCATACTGCGATCGCCAGCCCGCCTGCCAAGCTTGGCGATTATGGCAAGGCCCCCTAAATTGGGGGAGGCTTATGTCCAACAGTGGACGTTTTATTGCTGAAATGATGATTCTATATCACTGCACTGTGTTAGTACTGCTCGTCTCTTCTCTTTACGGGAAGAGGCTTTTACTCTGCAGAGGAGCATTCATTTGTAGTTTTTTTTTTCTGTTAACATATCTTGGGACTATGAGGTCCTGGTCCTTTGGTTACGAGGGGCCGAAGACAACTCGCAGGGACAATTTAAAATGGAATGAGTGTTATTTTCATTATACTGTAAATGAGCCGACCACCGAACGTGCAATGAATAGCTTAAGGCGAGGTTGCAGTACTTTTTAACTTTTTTAAACCTCTGTAAATCTAGTAAAATGGCTAGTTTCCGTAAAGAAAAAATTATTTAGGAAAATTGAACATACTGTTAAGCGCTGTGTGAAGATAGAAACGTGAATTAAAACAATTGGCTCGATAAAAAATAATCATAAAGTTGACACTAAATCGCCATTTAAAACGTGTGCCTTGAAGAGATTCCATCATTAAACCATGTAAAACTCATACCAAAAGATAGGTTTTATTGTTTTTTAGGGTATGTTGAGAAAATATTTTATAATTTCCTTATCATTTTGTCTCCACGAAACAATTATACACAAAATCTAGCATCTCAAACGCTCGCAACGACCGGCCAGTGTTCGCCGAAACGTCTTCAACTACAAGAGGGCCTTAAATACATATTCATAATATCTTGACGGTCGCTGTCGTCGATCCTATCCGCATTGGCATAATTCTAAAATTAATCATTCATATTTGCTTTGCGATCGCTCCGGATACATTGATTCGCGAGTGGGAGGGAGCAAACATCCAACTGAAATATGTAGGATTTTGTAACTTTTATTACAGACTTAGGTACTAGGGAGACAGTATTTCGAGCTGCACGCGTAGCATGACCACCGTAAAATTGGTTTTGTCAACGTCAAAATTACAGATTGTAGAAAGATTTAGACAGAATTAAAGATTGTCGAAAGATTTGTACTCTACCTCTATCTCTATTCTACCAAGAATACACAAATCCCATTTCTACGGTGGTCATGCTACACGTGCTAGTGTCTTAGAATACGGTCAATACAGCTCCAACTCAAACTTTAAACTACGAATAAAGGATAAGGTTTAAAGTCAACGCGTATATTTGTTGTTTTCTTTTAATGTATATGCGAATTTGCGCATTCTCGACTGCCGATCGCCAACCCGCCTGCCAAGCGTGGCGATTATGGCTCCCCCCCCCCCCCCCCCCAAATTGAGGGAGGCCTATGTCCAGCAGTGGACGACTTGACTCAATGATGATGATGTTATGCGAATATCTTAATTTATACTTTATTGTTTAAGCACTTTCAAAGGTACCAATAAAGTTATATTCTTCTGATGAATGCTCTGAACTTCAACATATTATTTAAAATGTTACATAGTCTGACCTGTTTACCACGCTTTCTCTGAGTAAGTGGCTCTTGTTTAATAATATCATGTGTTAGTCCAATGTAAAATTTATCTTTTAGTACTTTCAACACCATCATCATTGGAGCCCAGTGCCTACCCCTGCTGGATAAAGGTCATCTCTTTTTCTGCCATACTTCCCGGATCTTTCCGTCCCTCATCTACGTGTTTCCCGCGACTTTGAAATCATCAACCGACTTGCCTGTTAGTCTACTGGTTAGTGACCCTGACTGCTAAGACTGAGGTCGTGGGTCCGATTCCCACCTAGGACAAATGTTTGTGTGATGAGCACAATCATTTGTTCTGTGTCTGGGTGTAATTTCTATATCATCATCATCATCATCATTTCAGCCGTAAGACGTCCACTGCTGGACTTAGGCCTCCCCCAATTTGGGGGGCTTTGCCATAATCGCCACGCTTGGCAGGCGGGTTGGCGATCGCAGTACGGTGGTAAAATGCATAGAGAACGCTGCTGCCCATTCTCTAGTAAGTCCCTTAGTCGCCTTTTACGACACCCACGGGAAGAAATGGGGTGGTGTTATTCTTTACGTCCGGCACCACACGGTACCGGTAATTTCTATATATTATGTATGTATTTAGAAATATATAAGTATGTTTATCAGTTGCTGGGATCAGATAACAGTGTGTTGGTTGTCCTAAGATATTATTATTATCAACCCAACCCGGTTTGGGACGGCTTGGTTTCTATGGCCACCATTCGGTCATAGTTTTAGTCCATCGACAATCTCCTCGTCTAACTGCCTTAGTCGACTAGAGATGCGTAGGCCTGTCCTTGCGTAGGCTTGTCCCTGTCAGAGTCATAGACTTTCAATCAAAAAGGATATTTAGTACTTTATAGGAGCCAAAAAGTCCCTTAAAAACAATTAGAAAATGATAACCTAAAGTGATAAATAGATTCATAATACGTTCCATCGAATTTACGCGTCGCTTTTGCCACTCAATTTTTAACCCTATTATTTCTAGCATAAGCCTTTTATTACACATTTGGTAACAAATTGAGGTGTGTCTGATGACGTAGATGCTTATTGACAACATTTCTAACAGTACCTTTTAGTAAATATTGACTTTTATTGTACAAATGTGGGAGTAGAACGTGTTAATTCTACGAAGGAAAATTTTCATTCATATTTGACATCGCTTCGTGCTTTTCCACAAACCACTTGATAATATAAAATTTAAAAGGTTACAAGTAAAAAAATCACTTAGTCTGGCCAACGATTTTGTGAATTTCAAGGACTTTATTTTACTAGATTTTTTCATTTAAAACTTACACTCCCACTTTGCCCAAGGGGATTATTGTGTAAAATACAAACGGCAGGAATGTTTTTAATCTTGATAGTTCCACAACATGCATTGCTTTCTTTGCATTGTTTAGCTGACAAATTTTTCGAATTTAAGAAGCTATGAATGAGCAATAACGTACAAAATTATGCAGATTCGTATTGGTAGTGTGATACACAATTAGGGTAATGGGTATTAGCTTGTAAAAAAAAATACCTGTCGTTGTGTAATGCCCAGTGGTATCCGCCTCGACTTGCGAGTTGAACCCAAACGGACGCTTTACTTTGTGTAAATAATTTCATCATTTAAAACATAGTGAGGAAACCGGCATGTCTTAGAACCTAAAATTCGAAGGCATGTTACATCTACCAACCCGCACTGGGCCCGCGTGGTAGATTACGGCCCACTCCTTCTCACCTCGCAGTGGGAACAATATAGGCTGATTATTATGATTATGACAAAAGTAAAAAATAAAACCTGGAAGCTTTACAAAAGTTACAAGTTTTTAAATGGAGACAACATCAGATAACACTTTTCCTTATCACTTTATTTCAAAAACTTCCGATTCTATTGAGCCATAGACGCCGTGAAAATAATGACCAACGTTTTCAGGACTCATAACAATTGTGGTGCTGATAATGATCTTTATTTAACTATTTATTAATTAGGATTTCTTAAATAAAATGTGTGAAAGACACACACCTTTGTCCAGAAACAGAAATTCTTTCAGCAACAATAAAATGGTTTTGTTATGTGCTGACAAAGTAATGTTAGAATAGTATGCGTAGGTCAACAAATGAGATAAGTAGCAGGGTCGTCGGATATAGTTGAGCATTAAAATCATGTATGTTTTCAAATGAAATTGAATATAATTAATTTTAAAAAATAAACAGTTCCTTCATCAAATTAAATTTCATTCGAAATCATCCATCGTTTTCTTACTAAACTTCAGCTATATCCGACTACCCTGATTACTTATCTCTTTTGGTGATCGTACATGAGTATCTTTATTCAATGCCTCTTGATTTGCTAGAAACCAATATACAGAAATAAACACCGGCTTACTTCAACGTCTAGCAATGTCCGTCATTGCATCGATCAACACCTTCTTTACGAAAAACTATTTTTGACCATCAATCAAAAACAACAAACATAAAATCTCACTTAAAATTATTTGATCATCATACTTTTTGGAAGCCAAACTTTTCGCGAGCTAGACCTAACCCACGTGCACCGCAAATCACTAAATATTTTTTTTTTTTTTATTTTTTTATTAGCCTACTCTATGCCACTGCTGAGCAAAGGCTCTAGCCCCAAAATCCCCCAAATCTCTCCAAGTATCCTTTTCCCGGGCCACGTCCATCCAACCCTTGATAAATATATTTATCATTAAAATGTGAATCACTAAAACATTTATGTCTTAAAATATTGTTGGAGCAAATAGTTCCTAATTGTACCCATAGATGGCGTTGCTCATGGATCGTGAATCTCGCTGTTAAGATTCTCCGCCGTTTAGTTGGGTCAAGGAAGTTTTTTATGCTAATTTGATCTTAATACACATGTTATAAGTACATTCAATTGTTTCACTGTATTATAATCCTTGTTGCGATTGTGAGTGCTGCAGTAGTATCTGTGTTCAGTGGTGCTAAGTGAGAACGTGTTCAACATATGGTCCTTCGAAGCCGGACTATTGGTCCGAAAGTTTTTGAGTCAACCACGTCTTGGCTGGGCAAAAGTGGATCGCTTGCGCTAACCAGCCAAGAGAGAAGCAGCAGCAGCAGCAACTCAGTAAGCAGCAGTAGCGGTGCAGGCAGCGGGCTACTGCAGACGGTGCCGGGTGACGACATCGTCAGGAATCGTAACCGAGGTGACCGGGAGGTGTGACGTGCGAGGACGCATTGTCATTCATCATTCAGTGAACAATTCATCATCAGGTGGTATCGATCAAGAGGAACAACTGTGAGTGAACTTTTATTACTAAGTGAAAGACAAGTGCTAGTTTAAACTAAATTAGTCGTAGAACATTTAAATTTGACTTTATTTTGAACCTTATTACATTGAAGATCTGAACTTTAAAAATTTAGTATTAACTTTGGAATATTTGCCGTGCTTTAGACATAGTTTAATTTTTAAGAAATTGGTTGAGACGGGGAATCTATGCCCAAATTTGTAAAATGTTACGTGTGTTTTAAAAACTTGTAATTTTTTAACAAATAGTTTGTTGATACTTGCAAATTAAACTGGATGTCATTAACTTAGAATATTTTCCTCAAATCTTGAACAAAATAACACTTTATTATATTGTTAACCTTTAACTATGGACGTGCGGTCTCACAGGCCGCTTGCAGTTTGTGATTCTCGTGCCCCCCTCCTCCCGCGTACCCCAGGCGTATGCCAGCTTCAGTAGCTTCAGTTTTAGGGGCGAAACGACCGTTGAGAGTGAAGGTTACGTCGCCAGCTGAATGTTGCGTAAGTAATTTCACTTTATATTTTCAGTGCGGTCTGTGAGACCGCGCGTCCACGTTTGTGTTATAAATTGACGCTGACGGCGATGTTGTTTGTTTTAGATTTTGTAAACTAAAATGTCAAAAAACGATCAACTAACGACTGCAGGCAAACGAACATCGAGTTCGTCGATTCAGAGAGCCAGTAAAATATTGCAATTAGATGATCCTTCTTTTGAAGACGAGTTTCAACGATGGCTTTTAGAATCAGATCAGTGCGACAGCGATGGGGATGTTGATGATTGTTTATTTTATGAAGCTGACATTGAAGAAAATCACTCGAGTGAACAAGGGATTATTGAAGAAAGTGGTAGTACTACGAGAGCTGACGGTGACATAAGGAGATTCGATAGTGAAAGTTCATATCACGAAAATATACATAGCACAGTTACGGCCCTCGAGGTAGTGATTTTCCACAGAGTTCTGGACTTGTGTGGAATTAATGCCTACACTTTATTCTATCAACAACAAGACAAACAACTAAAAAGAGGTAAATTACTGAAGAAATTACCACGACCCCTGGTGGTTCCACATATGCAAAGACGAGTTATAAACCCTAATTTGCCAAATGAATTAGTTATGATGCTGACACGAGTTTTGGGCCCTGATATGCCATCCCAAGAGCCACGAAATGAAGTAAATATAGTTCCTAAACGTAAGACGTGTAAACTATGCCCACCAAAGATAAAACGAAAGACGACCCACATTTGTGTAGGCTGTAAACAGCCAATATGCCTACAATTCTCTAAGCCGCTATGCAAAGACTGCCAAAAAATATGACCAAGTTGAACCTTTGTCGAAATTTTTTTGTTTAGTTTTGAGAAGATGATGTTAAGTTTTTAATGTTCTTTGTTCTTTATATTTTATTGTAAGCGAAATAAACTAACTAAAAAAGTCATTTTCCTGTGATAAGAGACCTATAAAGTGATCTCAAGCTAAAAGGACTGAAAAGTGCTTTTCATGGTTATATCGTTAGATTTAATTTAAAATAAATACATTTCTCATTAAAATTACATCTTTTATTTACATTTAGTAACTCTTTTAAGGGATAAAAACAAAAAATGATACAATATTTACTCATCAAGATAGAAACGAGCCCGTAAAGATAGCGGTCTGTGAGGCCGCACGTCCATAGTAGTGTAACAAAAAGGGAACGTCCATAGTTAAAGGTTAACATTTGTTCCATTTCTACTTCTTATTTAATTAAAAGTTTGCATATTTATTTACATTGGTTAAGGTTTGACAAATAATAAATATTTACGGGTATTAGAAAAAAAAAATGGAGTCGTTCATTAATAAGTTAGAAAACATTTGTAATAGAATCAATAAGGCTTACACAAACTTTAAGAAATCGCCTAAAGAAAGAATAACTCGTCCTTATGTCAAAGTTAGGTTAGAAAGTGTAGAAAAGTTATGGGATCAGTTAGTAGATAGCCACAGTAAATTATACGAGGAATATGATCCCGGTGAATTGAAACAAAGTTCATATGTTAAAAAAGATATGTACGATATCACTCAAGAAGTCTATATTCAATATAAAACTGAAATAGAAACTATTTTGGAATCTTATGAGGTAAAAGAGGAAAGTATTATAGAAAATCCAAAAGATCTAAAAAGTAATTTAAAACAATGTCAAGTAAAACTGCCAAAAATTGTGATTCCAGTATTTTCTGGAAAGTACACAGACTGGGTCACCTTTCGAGATTTGTACCTATCACTTATCATAACAACACATCGTTGGATAATGTGCAACGAATGCAATATCTAAAAGGCTATTTGTCTGGGGAAGCAGAACAGCTACTTAGACAAATACCTATATCAGAAACAAACTATGATAGATGTTGGGAACAACTAAACGCGCGGTATAATAATAAAAGATATTTATCACATTTCATCTTAAAAAGGTTACTCAGTCAAAAGAATTTAAGTAATGAATCAGCTGTGGGTCTCAAGGAATTAATGGATAATACAAATGATTGTTTACATGCATTAACTAATCTTGGTATCAATACTGCTAACTGGGATCTCATAGTGATTCATATACTTACTTTAAAGTTGGATCTTGAATCCCGAAGACAGTGGGAATTAAATGTTACGAACGACAATTCTTCTGATGGTTTACCAACTTATGAACAATTTAACAAGTTTCTAACCAGTCGTTATAGAGCACTTGAATTTTTGGATACGGGATCCAACACAGGAAGAGCAAGACAAATAGAGAAACCTAAAGTTTTTCATGCGTCTACTATGCAATGTAAATTCTGTAAAGAAAGTCATAAAATAATAAATTGTAAATTTTTTATAAAAACTGATGTAAATGCCAGACGGGAGTTTGTAGGACAAAACGGTTTATGTTTTAACTGCCTAGGGGGCAACCATTCGGCCAAGCAGTGCTTGAGTGCAGCCTTGTGCCGAATTTGCAAACGTAAACATCATTCTTTACTCCATTCCGCTGGTCAGGTAAATAGCGATGCAGATAATACAAAAAGTTGTAATGTACCTCGGAACGATGACGGAGATATATCTGGTGAACAAAAGGCTATACCATCCAAACCGTTAAACTCTGACACAGTGTCTACATTTTTCTCGTCAAATAAAATTAAAACGCAACATCAGGTGTTGCTAGCCACGGCTCTGGTAAACGCTACGGCCAGGAATGGAATGAGTCACACTATCAGGGCGTTGCTTGATCAAGGGTCTCAAGCTTCCTTCGTGACAGAAGCAACTGCTCAGTACTTGGGTCTTAAAAAGATGCCAATAAGGGGACACATTTCAGGGCTGGAAGGAAATACTCATGTTATTTCAAAGTTTATGGTAGAAATAACACTTACCTCGATTCATGATCCAAGCGTAAAAGTCTCAGTTGCCGCTTATATATTGAAAACAATAACCGGGTTTCTTCCTTGCAAGAAAATCATATCAATGGATTGGGTATGTGACTTACCTTTAGCAGATCCACAATATAACACACCAAACAAGATCGATATTTTGCTTGGTGCCGAGGTCTATGGTCAAGTAATTCAAGAGGGAATGAAAAAGGGACCTCAGGGAACTTTAGTAGCGCAAGCTACTTCATTTGGGTGGATTCTTTCGGGTGTGGTAGAAAAATCACATCAACCTCATGAGAATGTAGTAGTTATGCATTCCTATGTGGAGGAAAATGACTTATTAAAAAAGTTTTGGGAATTGGAGACGGACACAGTAATCAACAAAAATATCTTAACGGAGGAAGAAAAACAGTGTGAACGTTTCTTTGCTGAAACAACAAAAAGAGATAAAGATGGGCGGTATATCGTACGGTTGCCGTTTAAAACCACAGATCCAGAATTAAGAGTAAATAATTCAAAAAAGATAGCTGAAAAGAGACTTTCGTTATTAGTTACAAAATTGGGTAAAAATGAAAACATGAAAGTAAAATATCAAAATGTGTTAGATGAATACTTACTGCTGGAACATATGGAGAAGATTCCTGAAACAGAGATAAATAACTCGAATGGAATTTACTTACCTCATTTTGCGGTTGTTAGAGAGGATAAAGACACCACGCAAGTGAGGATTGTGTTTGATGCATCCTGTAAAGGTGATAACGGTGTTTCATTAAATAATCTTTTAATGATAGGCCCTACCTTACAGCCAACTTTAAGGCATATTTTGATGAAATGGAGATTGTATCCAATTTGTTTATCTGCGGACATTGTCAAAATGTACCGGCAAATCAAAGTTGACGAACAGGACGTTGACTTTCAAAGGATTTTGTGGAAAGAAAGTCCTAATCATCAAACTAACGAATATCGTTTATTAAGGGTAACTTTTGGTACGGCATGTGCCCCGTATCTTGCCGTTAAATTTCTTCAGCAAGTGGCCACAGACGAGAAGCATAACTACCCTATAGCTGCTAATAAGGTAAAGGAAGACTTCTACATGGATGATCTGCTAACAGGCGTCGAAACAGTGGAAGAAGGTGTCAATTTGTATCATGAATTTAACAAGTTAGTAGAAACAGGAGGGTTTTCGTTACAAAAGTGGTCAAGCAATAATGGGGATTTATTAAAAAGTATAAACAAAAACGATGAAGAAAATAAAGAAGCAAGGAGAAAACTTAAAATCGACGAAGTTATGAAGTTACTTGTACTTACCTGGGATCGAACGATTGATGCGTTTCGTTACACGGTGACACTTCCGCCGACGAAGGAACCTGTAACAAAAAGAATAATTATATCAGACATATCACGTTTGTTTGATCCACTCGGATGGGTTTCACCAAGTGTCATAGTAGCAAAAATAATCATTCAAAAGCTATGGCTATCAGGCATAAGCTGGGATGATGAAGTGCCAAGCAATATATTAAAAGAGTGGCGTACTTACCGGGATGACTTGTGTCAATTATCACAATTACAAATACCTCGCTGGATTAACACCAAACGCAATGATGCACTCGTTGAAATTCATGGATTTTGCGATGCGTCAAAGGTAGCTTACGCCGCGGTTATCTATATCCGGGTTATCGATGTTACGGGTCAGGTGTCTGTGAATTTGGTGACATCAAAGACGAAAGTAGCACCGATCAAGCAAATATCGATTCCCAGACTGGAGCTCTGTGGAGCGGTTCTTCTCAGTAGATTGCTGGTTGAGGTAGCTCAGATATTGGATATTCGGAAAGACAACATTCATGCTTGGACGGATTCTACTGTCGTGTTGGCCTGGCTCAATAGCCATCCAAATAGGTGGCAAACCTTTGTAGCTAACAGGGTATCGGAGATCTTAACAACTTTAGATGCACAACAGTGGTCTCATGTTCGGTCGGGCGTAAATCCAGCGGATTATGCGTCTAGGGGTCTCAACCCTTCAGAGCTCAAGAAACAAACGTCTTGGTTTGAAGGGCCAGCGTTTTTATCTTCAACGGATATAGTTTATGACAAACCTAAAGATATGGAGACCAATTTAGAAATGATCAAAGTACATTTCTCTAGCACGGAAAGTAATTTATGGGACCGGTTTTCAAACTTAACCAGATTAACGAGAGTGGTTGCTTATTGCCGAGGAAGAAGGATAACGGTGAAATAGCAGGGTTTTTAACAGCTCAAGAGTTAAAAGAAGCATTAGATGTTTGTATCAAGAAGTGTCAAGCAGAGAGTTTTGGAGAAGAAATAGATAAGATAGCAAAGGACGGTAACTTAGTGAAATTGAAAGGACCTTTAAAGTATTTAAACCCTTTCATAGATGGAAAGGAAATATTAAGAGTAGGAGGGAGGCTACAAAAGTCAGAATTAAGTGATAGTAGAAAACACCCTATATTGTTACCCAAAAAGTCCAACCTAACTAATTTGATTGTGGCAGACTCACATTATAAAACTTTGCATGGAGGGCCTCACCTCATCTGAGGTCAAAATACTGGATTCTTGGTGCCAAAGAATTAGTAAAATCACACGTACATAAATGCGTTACATGTGTGAGGCATTCGGCAACTACATCAAAACAGTTGATGGGGCAATTACCAGCTGCAAGAGTAACGCCTACCAGACCTTTCAAATATACCGGGGTAGATTATGCAGGTCCAATAAACATTAGGACCTCCAAGGGCCGTGGTCATCGTGCCTATAAAGGCTATATTTGTTTATTTATCTGTATGGCCACAAAAGCCGTACATATTGAAGCTGTTAGTGATCTAACAACTTGTAGGCAACTATACACTTTATTCAAATTATTTACATATATTTATCTATATAATCTAAAACTTAAAACTAATATTTACAAACAAACACAATCACAAATTACAATACAATTTATATATATTTATTTACACTTAAACACCATCATATATACACCTTACCAGTTGGTCGATAAATTTTCTATCGATAGTCGATGGTCATCGAACTATCGACCGAGCCGTCATCACTAATGACCGATACCTGCACAACTATCAATATATATATACGGCTGGCTACGGCTGCGCGGGCGCTTGCCTTTCACCTGTGCAAGGTCGAACCAGTCAGGACCTTACCCCGACGCGGAGCGCACGCTTGTCGCCTCAATCCCATAAACACGCGGTATTGCAATTTAGCTTTGTTTCTCATTGTTATTAATCTGAACTATACTTCATCTATCTATCATTCTTCTACTTTCGTCCTTCCGCTAGTCTATACTGTGCTTCTGCTTGTGCTTGTGAACTATTCTCTATTGTGCCTTCTGAACTTAGTGTTAATGGTGTACGACTGTGGACAATTAAATCCTCTAAAACGTGAGTTACGTATTTATTTCTACCACACACCACACCTATATACCTATACTGGTGACCCCGTGAAGAACGATGGAAGGAGACATGTTCAAAGACGCACAAGGTACGGCAGAGTTGCCGCCACCTGGCACCACTAGTGATGGACCAATGTCGATAGATCCCAGTAACGTCTTTAAAGTCGGCGTACGAGTGCCTCCGTTTTGGGCTGAAGAGCCGGAGATTTGGTTTGCCCAGGTCGAAGGCCAATTCAGTATAGCCGGAATAACCAGTGACGTAACTAAATTTAATTACGTTATCGGACATCTGGACAACCAGTATTCCAGAGAGATAAAGGACATAATAATTAGCCCGCCTACCAGTAACAAATACGAAAAACTGAAGACCGAGCTTATTAAGCGACTCACCGCGTCTAACGAAAAAAAAATCAAACAGTTGTTGATGCATGAGGAGCTGGGCGACCGAAAGCCATCGCAATTTCTTCGTCACTTGAAAAGCCTGGCAGGCTCAAACGTTCCTGACGATTTCTTAAGGACGATATGGGTTAGTCGCCTACCGTATGGAATCCAGACTGTGCTGGCAGGCCAACCAGGAGCAACTTCTCTCGAGGATCTAGCTGACTTAGCCGATAGAGTGAACGACCTGGCTACAACAACTCCGAAGGTTGCAGCAGTGAGCGACGCTGTCCCTAGTTCAGGTCTGTACGAACTAACTAGGGAGATAGCTGAGCTTCGTCGACAGTTCCAGCAGATGTCTACTCGGAACAGCCGTTCACGCTCCCGTTCCACCAGAGACACTCGCAACAGTTCGAGGCAGCGCTCTCAATCGAACTACAAGAGTACCCCAATTGTTGGTACCACAACAAGTTCGGAGAAAAGGCCAACAAGTGTATCCGGCCCTGCGACTACAAGGCGGAAAACTCCAAGGGCGGTCGATAATGGCGACTGACGATTGCCCTTTACCCGCTTCTGGTCGCCTGTTTGTTACTGACCGATCTTCGAAGACGCAGTTCCTGGTCGACACAGGGAGCGACCTCTGCGTGTTCCCACGGTCAGCACTTCATGATCGTCGTGCTCGTACGGACTATAGTTTGTGTGCGGCTAATGGTTCTAGCATAGCTACATATGGTTGTATAAATTTAGATTTAGATTTTGGTTTACGCAGAACATTTCAATGGCGTTTCATTGTGGCCGATGTAACGAAGCCAATAATAGGCGTAGATTTTTTAAACTTTTATAATCTGATTGTTGATTGTCGTAACAAGCGCCTAATTGATAATTTAACTTCTGTTTCTACTATTGCTGCTGTAGCTAATTGTAATAACATTTCTTCTGTTAAGGTCGTGACTGGTGAGACTCGGTATCATAAAATTCTCAGCGAGTTTCCAGAAATTACTCGACCAGCTGGTAAGCCACACTGCACACCACACAAAACAGTACATCACATACGCACGACACCAGGCCCTCCAGTTTGCTCTTCACCTCGTCGTTTAGCACCGGACAAGCTTAAGGTTGCTCAAAAAGAGTTTCAGTCTATGCTGTCCCTTGGCACAGCTAGACCTTCTGAGAGCCCGTGGGCTTCACCTCTGCATCTAGCGCCAAAGAAAAACAATGGCTGGCGTCCTTGCGGCGATTACCGTAAGTTGAATGCCCGTACTGTGCCTGACAGATATCCGATTAAACACATCCACGACTTTACCCATAGTATAGCTGGATGTAAAGTCTTCAGCACGCTCGATTTAGAGAAAGCATATAATCAGGTACCTGTCAGCCCCGAGGACATTCCTAAGACCGCCATCACGACCCCATTTGGTTTATTTGAATTTCCTTTTATGACGTTCGGTCTTAGGAATGCGGGCCAAACTTTTCAGCGGTTCGTAGACGAGATGACGAGGGGATTAGACTTCGTATATTGCTATCTGGACGACTTTCTCGTGTTTTCTAGAAGTCCTGAGGAGCACGAGGATCACCTTCGTCAGGTCTTCAACAGGCTGAAGGAATATGGCATGTTGATGAATACCTCGAAATGCGTTTTCGGTATGGAGGAGGTAACGTTTCTAGGCTACCGGATTACCGAGAGCGGTACTAAGCCACTTGATGGCAAAGTTCAGGTGATCAAGGATTTCCCCCCACCAACCAACGTTCGCCAGCTCAGAGGCTTCCTCGGCATGGTTAATTTTTATAGGAGATTTCTTCCTCACGCAGCCGAAATCCAAGCCCCACTTCACGCCTTACTAACAGGCTCCGTCAAAGGTTCACAGCCAATTTCCTTGACAGGCGACACACTAGCTGCCTTTGAAGCTTGTAAAGAAAGCCTGACCCAAGCTGCTCTTCTAGCTCATCCGGACTGCACCGCTAAGCTTGCTGTTGTTACAGACGCTTCTGACAGGGCTATCGGAGCAGTCCTGCAGCAATTTAAAGATGACGCGTGGCAGCCCTTAGCCTTCTTCTCAAGGAAATTGAGCCCTTCACAGGTGAAATACTCACCATATGATAGGGAGCTTCTAGCAATTTACGAGGCCATTAAATATTTTAGGCACATGCTAGAAGCTCGTCATTTCATAGTCTACACCGACCATAAACCTATAAGTTTTGCCTTCAATGAAAGGAAGAACAACTGTTCGCCAAGGCAATACAGGTACTTGGATTATATATCCCAATTCACGACAGATATCCGCCACATTTCAGGAAAGGATAATGTGGTTGCAGATACCTTGTCGCGAATTGAAGAGCTAGCAGACCCAGTAGACCTCGAAAAATTAGCTCAAGCTCAGGCTTCTGACTCAGAACTCTGTAAGCTTTTGAGCGAAGGTTCTTCTCTGCAGCTTAAAAAATTCAATGTCCCTGGAAGCCAAATTTCCCTGTACTGCGACGTCAGTACTTCAGCTTCCAGGCCATACGTGCCTAAAGCACTTCGAAGGCAAATCTTTAATAGCTTGCATTCTTTAAGCCACCCTGGTGCCAATGCGTCGGCCAAGCTGATAGCCGAGCGGTTTGTATGGTCAGGTGTGCGAAAAGACTGTAGGGACTGGGCGCGTGCTTGTATACCGTGTCAGAGGACGAAAGTCAACCGTCACGTGACTTCCCCTCTCGGCACTTACAACTTACCGCGCGCTCGATTTAAGCAGATCCATATTGATCTGGTAGGTCCTCTCCCACTTTCTCAGGGTTATCGGTACTGCTTAACGGCCGTGGATAGATTTACACGGTGGCCAGAGGCAGTACCGATACAAGATATTACCGCGGAAACTGTGGCCAAGGCTTTGCTGTCCATTTGGATTTCTCGGTTCGGTTGCCCGACAGATATTGTAACCGACCGTGGTCGCCAGTTCGAATCGGCTTTGTTTCAATGTCTGTCGAGGATAGCCGGATTCGAACACAAACGGACGACAGCCTACCATCCGGCATGCAACGGTTTGGTAGAACGGTTTCACCGTCAGCTGAAAGCCGCGATCGCCTGCCATGCAAACGATAGGTGGACGGAATCTTTGCCATGGGTCTTATTAGGCGTAAGATCTGCCTTTAAGGAAGACCTCCAAGCCTCTTCTGCGGAACTGCTGTACGGGGAGCCGCTAAGGTTACCCGGAGAATTTTTTGAGCCAACGGTCAACGGTACAGTAGACACATCCGAATTTACAGCAAGGCTCAGGAATTTCGCCGAGAAACTGCGACCGGTACCAGCTTCCCGCCACTGCAATCCCAAGGTGTTCGTTTACAAGGAACTAGAAACTTGCGATCACGTTTTCCTCCGTGAAGACGCATTGCGAGGTGCTCTCCAGCCTGCTTATTCTGGGCCATATAAAGTCATTACACGAGGGGACAAGGTTTTTAAGATACTTGTTAAAAACAACGAAGTGACAGTATCCATTGACCGTCTGAAGCCTGCCTTCATCCTATCTGACCAGGTGGAGGAACCCTCACCAGTAATGCCGCCAAGTTACACAACACGTTCTGGGAGGCGTGTTAAATTTACTGACTTCTATCGCCCTTGACGGTCTCTGGAGGGGGGTGGTGTAGGCAACTATACACTTTATTCAAATTATTTACATATATTTATCTATATAATCTAAAACTTAAAACTAATATTTACAAACAAACACAATCACAAATTACAATACAATTTATATATATTTATTTACACTTAAACACCATCATATATACACCTTACCAGTTGGTCGATAAATTTTCTATCGATAGTCGATGGTCATCGAACTATCGACCGAGCCGTCATCACTAATGACCGATACCTGCACAACTATCAATATATATATACGGCTGGCTACGGCTGCGCGGGCGCTTGCCTTTCACCTGTGCAAGGTCGAACCAGTCAGGACCTTACCCCGACGCGGAGCGCACGCTTGTCGCCTCAATCCCATAAACACGCGGTATTGCAATTTAGCTTTGTTTCTCATTGTTATTAATCTGAACTATACTTCATCTATCTATCATTCTTCTACTTTCGTCCTTCCGCTAGTCTATACTGTGCTTCTGCTTGTGCTTGTGAACTATTCTCTATTGTGCCTTCTGAACTTAGTGTTAATGGTGTACGACTGTGGACAATTAAATCCTCTAAAACGTGAGTTACGTATTTATTTCTACCACACACCACACCTATATACCTATAAACTCAAGGCTTCTTGGCGGCGTATAGAAGATTTGTGTCGCGAAGAGGCTACTGTTCTGATATCTGGTCAGATAATGGAACCAACTTTGTGGGGGCATCAAAGGAATTAAGAAGGTTGTTCGCAGCGGAGAAATCTCAGTTACCAAAAGAGCTGGCTGACTGTTTAGCATCACAGGGCATGAAGTGGCACTTTATTCCTCCGTACTCGCCAAATTTCGGCGGTCTTTGGGAAGCCGGTATCAAGTCCATAAAATTTCACCTTCGGCGGGTTATTGGTGACTCAACGTTAACGTATGAGGAGTTGTCAACCGTATTGGCACAAATTGAGGCCTGCCTCAACTCGCGACCACTGTCAAGGATGGATGACGGTCTGGACGGATTAGATGCATTAACTCCGAGTCATTTCCTTGTTGGTGAGTCCTTGGTCGCCGTTCCGGAGTACAATTTTGAATCTTCCGCTGTGTCCTCTTTACGTCGATGGCAATTAACTCAAAAGATGATGCAGAACTTTTGGCGGCGCTGGTCGCAGGAGTATTTGTCTATGTTATTAAATCGATATAAATGGAATAAACTAACTCCGGAACCAAGTACCGGTGATTTAGTTTTAGTTAAAGAGGATGATTTGCCACCCTCTCGCTGGCTGCTTGGTCGTGTGGTTGCAAAACACCCTGGGGCCGATGGTATTACTAGAGTTGTATCTTTACGCACAAAGACCTCTGCAATAAAAAGGTCTATTTCTAAGATTTGTATCTTACCCGTAATGTCCACGACAACGTAGCCATAAGTATGGTAATTAAGATATTTCATGTAATAAAATTTAGTTTGTTAGCTTGTTTTAACCATAAGTTAAGATAGTTCACCGGTGGGCGGTATAACAAAATAGTAGGTGATAATGTAAGGCCAAATGTTTGAATTTTTCCTTGGTGGGCGGAATGTTGGAGCAAATAGTTCCTAATTGTACCCATAGATGGCGTTGCTCATGGATCGTGAATCTCGCTGTTAAGATTCTCCGCCGTTTAGTTGGGTCAAGACAGTTTTTTATGCTAATTTAATCTTAATACACATGTTATAAGTACATTCAATTGTTTCACTGTATTATAATCCTTGTTGCGATTGTGAGTGCTGCAGTAGTATCTGTGTTCAGTGGTGCTAAGTGAGAACGTGTTCAACAAATATTTATCGCTAAATACATTTATCACTTAATATATTTATTACTAAATAAATTTATCACTAAATACATTTGTCTTTAAAGGAATTTAAAACATCGAGCATTTTTTTCTTGATTGAAATTGACAAATAAATAATGATATTTTAGCTACCGTCATCATGGTCCTAAGAATATCGATCGATTTTTTTTTATCTAGTGAGATTCTCATCTCTGTGTTGAGTCCAGCAATGAGAATCCAATAGAGCACGTTCCAGCGCTTCAAAAAAAAAAACCGGCCAAGTGCGAGTCGGACTCGCGCACCGAGGGTTCCGTACAAATCTGCAGGTATTCATGGTTTATGCAAAAGGTTTATGTTTATGAAATTAAATGTTTTTTTTTTTCTTTAAATTTTTATATTTGAGTTGACTGAATGAAAGGTAAATTGTGGTTTACGATTTATGACGTATTAAAAAAAAAACGACTTACTAGATCTCGTTCGAACCAATTTTCAGTGGAAGTTTACATGATAATGTATAACATATATTTTTTTTAGTTTTATCATTCCCTTATTTTAGAAGTTACGGGGGGGGGGGGGCGACACACATTTTACCACTTTGGAAGTGTCTCTCGCGCAAACTATTCAGTTTAGAAAAAAATGATATTAGAAACCTCAATATCATTTTTGAATACCTGTCCATAGATATACCACACGTATGGGTTTGATGAATTTTTTTTTTGAGTTTCAGTTCTATGGTATGGGGAACCCCAAATATTATTGTTATTTTTCTATTTTTGTGTGAAAATCTTAATGCGGTTCACAGAATACATCTACTTACCAAGTTTCAGCAGCATAGCTCTTATAGTTTCGGAAAAAAGTGGCTGTGACATACTCGGACAGACAGACAGACAGACATGACGAATCTATAAGGGTTCCGTTTTTTGCCATTTGGCAACGGAACCCTAAAAACAGTGTACCAAGGATTTGCAACTCTCAGCGCTTATTAGTGCGTTTAACGTATTTAGTGAGTCGTCCGCGTTAAATTTCTTGTTTTCCCGACCCTTCCCGTCGCGTCGAATCGCCTATCCGTGCAATTATCCCCGTTTTTGTAAAATGTTTCATTAGTGCTCCGCTCCTCTTAGTTGTAGCGTGATGTTATATAGCCTATCTCGACACAAAAAGATTTTTTCAATTCGGACCAGTAGTTCCTGAGATTAGCGTGTTCAAACAAACAAACTCTTCAGCTTTATAATATTATATTAGTATAGATTAGATTGTCGTCCAAATGAGACTGCGACTATTATGTATTTTTAATAACGAGAATTGGTTTACATGTCTTATTGTTTTGAATTCAATCCGAGGGATAAATGCACAAATTAAACACAAAATCACAATTCCAAGGCCGATTTAATCCGTCGTCTGCATAGCAAAAGCGGGATTAAGCGTCAAAGTGAATCTCCAGCACATAGTCGCTCATACATAGGCGAGGAAAGCTGTTATCTCCGACACGTCACACACTCCATCTCATCTGATACAAAGCTCAAAGTGACAGATTGGATAGTGATAATGGTTAGTGATTCTGTCATAGGGTTTTCAAGGCTTTTTAAACGACATCGTATAATTTTGAATTAGACCACTGAACCGCCCCCTATACCACCACCCCATTTCTTCCCGTGGGTGTCGTAAAAGGCGACTAAGGGACTTACTAGAGAATGGGCAGCAGCGTTCTCTATGCATTTTACCACCATACTGCGATCGCCAACCCGCCTGCCAAGCGTGGCGATTATGGCAAAGCCCCCCAAATTGGGGGAGGCCTAAGTCCAGCAGTGGACGTCTCACGGCTGAAATGATGATGATGATCATGACCGCCCCCTATTAAGGGACTTCAGGGGAGAAACCAGTTTAGGAGGCCGAAATTTTGGTGTTTTTCGTGAATTTTTTAAACAGGGAAGGACTAAGTAGAAATTGTTTAAACTTGAAGGGTATATTATTCATGTTTTAAAGTACACTTTAGAATTTTTTCAAATAATTTCCGTCAGAATTAGTGGCGTTAGAACGTGATGTCCATGGACGATTTTCATCCGAGTATTTTGCTGGTGGGCATTCCGAAGTCGCAATTTATGTCTGCAATCATCACATTCATTATAATTTTGTTAACAACATATTTCCTAAGAATATGAACCCAATTGTGATTAAAAAATTGAAAATTGCATGTTTTTAAGGTGTTTGAACACAATGTCATGTTTTTATACCATATTTTTTCACCTTTTTTGCATATATTTTTTTTTAAATTAAATATAATCCCAGAATTAGGTTCATATGGATTAGAATTGAATATAGAATACACACAAAAAATTTTAGCCAATAACTTTTTGAGCTAGAATGCCCACCAGTTGAAAAAGTCGTTTCGAGAAAAATAGAAATTGAAGAAAAATTCAAGGCAGTAATTAATTATATTGGTCAATAACTCTTTGAGCTAGAAAGCTCAAAAAGTTATTGACTAATCGAAAAAAATAAGTTGAAAAAAAGTCGTTTCGAGAACAACGCGTTTGAAATAAAATGTAGCGAAATCGAAGGAAAATAAAAAGGAAATTTTAATTAGTTTTATAACCTGCTCACCGGTTATTCAGCTATTCCAGTACCGTATAGCAATCCCTCTTCTTGCTCATATCATCAAAATATACATAGAATGTTAACTTAAAAAAAAAGGACCAGAATGTAAACTGTGACCCAAAGTATGAGAGGTCAAGTGGTCATAGCATCGAGAATAATGCGAATTTTGCTTTCAAATTTTTACCACACATTCTTGAGTAGTTATACTAACAATTTATGCTTGATGATTTTTTGATCGGTCTAAACTGGTTTTCCCCCTTAAACATTATTGGCAAAATGTGGGTGTACTATAGGTATACCTTTGCCTAGACTTCGGAGAATACGGTCGTAAGGTTTATAATCTATACATCTATCATCTTACTTTTCTTTTTTTATGACTTCGCCTTAAATTTATTTATTTATGACAAGCTATGCTAAAACCTAGTCAGATAATATAACAGTGTTTGTCGAGTTTGAAACTAAAGTCTTCAGCGGCTTCACCAGCGTGGAGGTCGGAAAATATCTCACAGGAACATACTACAGGGGTAAAAAGTATCATGCAAGTGTAAATCCAGGTAATAGACTATCTGTTTCAAACCAAATTACCAAATTTCATCCAAATCTGTTTAGCCGTTTTTCCGTGATTAAGTAACAACCATCGAAACATGCAAGCTTATAAACTTTCACATTTATGATAATATATTAAGATCTATTTCCTGCTAATTTCTGACATTATTTCGAAGTTTTGGGAATGTCAATAAATCCTGAAACTGTCAAAATCGTGCTACACATGACTGTTTATTTAGTTAGAGAAACACTCTTAAAATCATAGTTAAAGGAAGTAAGTGCGCCATCAATTCTCAAAGATAAACAAACAGAGTACTAGGGTTCCATAGGTAAACAGAAGCTTAAAGTTTGTAATACGTACCAACAGTACTGACATAGTGACGTGTTTCTATCCATAACATAGCCAATGTTTTCGTCACAAAACACATTATTTAATGAGGACACGACATCACCACGGTGTTCTATAAGAAAAACTGGCATACACTTTCACTAAACGCACAGACTTATAATTTAATATTAAAACCTGACTAACAAATTTTATGAAGAAAATCGTGTCGTTCGGTGACACTGCTCTTAAAACAAAAACTACGTCTTAATAAGTTAATTATTCTTTTATGAGTGTCCTAAAGTGCATATTATAATTACATTACTGAAGCACATTCATTTCTATTCTAGAATAAGTACAACATAAAAGCTATTACTGAATAATCTGGTCCTTTTGTCAACACAACTGAAAACCTTTTCCCACGGTAAATAATAATCAACTGAACAAAGTAGTATGGAGTTATTCTTTAAACGATAACCAAATAATTTGTTGACGTGTCAAAACTAATTAAAATAGCTAGTCTGTCGCCATCATTCCAATGTAGCCAATATTTATTATAGTTATTTGTATAGTTCGTAATAAATAATATTGTAATCATGTGCATGTTTGCATGCCACCATTTTGTTAGAAAAATGCACTGACTTGTTTTCAAAAGTTTGAAAATAGACCTCCTATACACTGGTAGCCTAGTAGATTAAAGGCCAACACAATTTTGAAAGGCCCACCACCAATAAAGCCATTTCATATTTATGATCCTCATCTTTTCAACCGCAAGACGTCCACTGCTGGACATACGCCTCTCCCAATTTGGGGGCGTTATCATAATCGCCACGCTTGGTAGGTGGGTTGGCGATTGCAGTATGGTGGTTGAATGCATAGAGAACCCTGCTACCCATTCGTTCTCTGAGGTGACTAAGGGACTTACTAGAGCATTCCAGTAAGTCCCTTAATCACCTCTTATGACACCCACGGCTTGAAATGTGATGGTGCTATTCTTCACATCCGGCACAAAACGGGGAATTTTAAATTTAAACTTTCCATTAGTGTGCTATATAGTAGTCACAACTCAGCCGAAGCATTTATACGTACCACCATACAATTATTAGTGTCGCCCGGGAATGTAATCAGTTTTCTAATCAAGTCTAATCTCCTAGTACCTTACCATCCTTAAGATACCTATTTCTCCTTGTGAGATTTCTACTGTCGATTATCCATCAAACAACAAAATAGAAAAGAAAGTCCGCACAAGTTCTGAAAAATGGCAGCGTGCGTTGGACGAAGCCTCATGTTTTTAAATTAGATGCTTAGAAGTAAATGCAAAACATATTAATAGAGTAAAGTTGCAGACGGTCTTGGCGTAATGTGTTTGAATAGTGTTTTAGAATTTCCAAGGATATGATATGGTTTATTGTCACTAGCTGATGCTGCTGCAAGTTGGCTGCAAGTCATCGGAGGGCTTCATGGTAAACGCTGGGAAACGCTATCAAGGTGATTCCTTTTTCTACAACTGCCAACAATATTGACATAAGCTTAGCGATAGATTATGTCAGTCCTTGTGTCAATCGAAACTTTTTGTTTTCAGTACAGTTTTAAATGGACTTCATATCGGTTGTATTTTTCTTTTAAGTACATATTTGCTACTTCAGAACTCCGTCATACATAAACCGATTTGAAAAATTCATATTAAGTTTGAAAGGGTATCATTACCGAGGCGTCCCATATAAATTAGGTCAAGTTTTGATTTGTGGCTTTTAAGATATCTTCAATAATACGTTTATGTTGATGATCTTATAATAATTACCTGTCATTATTTTTACTTAACAAGTGAAGGTATACAAACAACTAAACAATGAAAAAACGGCCTCCAAAAAACCAAACTTTTATGTAAAAAATAATTTTAATTTCAGAAGTCGGTGGCAATGAAACGACAATACAAAACCGAAGACGTGACTTCCGAAATTAAAGTTATTTTTCACTATAAGTAATGTATATTTTTGTGGAAGTCGATTTTTTTTTGCATCATCGTCATTACTGAAACAAAGTGACTTTTTCTTAGCCCTCTGCCAAAAACTAACCTAAACCGCTATATTCAATTATAAGGATTTCTTAGATTTAGGTCATTATGAAACCACTGCTCTCTCTCGCTCTGATAAAAAACAAATGACGACCATTCTTGTTCTTACTTTCTCTTGTGACGCAAGATAAATGAGAATATGTCACATAGTGGTTAAGAGATTAAACAGTAAACGAGAATGGAAGCAGAATTAGCTGACTCAGGTGTGGTTTCTAGTTGTTACACGTGGCTGATTTTTTACAGGGCCGCTTCGAGCCTCGATGAAACTTAACGTAAATTGTTTATGTCTCACAAAAACTTGAAGCTACCTATGCAGATCAATTCTTACGTTCTATAGCTCTTGCCTTCTCTTGTACTCTTCTCTTTAAAAGACCGCAATGGCAGCTAGGTTTAACCTTCCGGGCCATGATGCTGTTTTCTTTATTTTATAAAAACAAACAATATCGTCTTTTTGAGCTTGGCCGTAGGCAGGTAAAAATACAAATCTTGATACAGGGATTTTAAGCAATTGTCACTACGAGATCTAAAAAACAAACAATCTGCTATTAGATTTAAGAATGCATAACTTACATACCGAAAGACGTTTTTTCGCGATAACTGCGTTCAAAATAGACAGTAGGAACACTGATTGTTTTTTCACATTTGCACTAACTGACATCGTTTAGTCAAATGGTGCGGTTTTACAAAAAAAGACGTAAACAACTCATAGATCAAAGGACAAATAAACGTAAACAACACGATGTAATCGAATATTGGCAGTTAAAATTATCGGCGTTAGTATCAGAAAAGCATTTAATATCCATTAAGGCCCACAGTATTCGACACGTGATAACATAAACATTGTCTGTCTTCGCGATTCTATGTGTATTTTGAATACGAAATAAAAGCTCATGCTAAAATTTATAATTCCTTTAACTTGGGTTTTTTTTTATCAAATTGATTTAGGTCAGTTAAAGTTAATAATTACGTATTTAAATGACACAAAGTACATAATGATTTATTATTACATAAAAGTCTTTTTGATACATTTTTGTTAAACTGAAAAACATAACTTACCCATCGATGACAAACCACTGAGTTCAATGAACTTCTTCACCCATTTACATGATTTAACAACATCATATTTTAGCAAAACTGTGTAAAACTTGTAACAGCCGTGTAAAATATCGAAAGCTAAGTACCAGGGTCCCAGAAACGCGTGAAGTTGTTAGGCGGGCGGGGCGAGGACTAAACCGAATCAAAGCTTGAGAGCCAGCCCGTTCGGTGGGGAACGCTGTGATTATTTCTTCAAAAACTCTTTACATTGCCGTAGATGCTTACGTTGTTTCTGTAGCCGTGATAGAAAAACATCGATGAATGTAAGTACGCCAGCCTTACAGTTTGTCCTAATGGTACTGTTCTGATACATTTTGGTGAATGAAAATCTAGAGTTATAGCTTCTAGTTTTGGCACTTCTGTGTACTTCTTTATACCAATTTAAGCAGTCCTTTTGTCCGAGTTGTACCTTATGTCGAATATTTTCAGATGATTGATTTTTATTCGATGCAGTGGTATGGAAATAAAATCAAATAACATTTTTTTTTTGTATTTACCTGTAAAGAAATTGGTCGATATTAATCACCCTATTGTAGGGATGCCCGATCTGAATCAATATTTCTAAGATCGATTCATAGCCATACGATCTACCGATTTTTTAAATCGATTCAACAGGATACGATCTTCGCCAGATCGAATCGTATGCGCCTAGAAGAGCGTATGAAGAAATCGTATCGACTAAAATATAAATAACGTACCGTACGAATTACAACTTGCCGTGTATGTTAGCATTCCCTTTCGAACGTTTGTTTTCTACTGATTCCAATTGTCTATATTTTTCAACTTTTAAAATTGATCATTTGGACAGACGCACTGGATCTAGCCGATTGCGGCATTATTTGTTTCTGAGTAAGGCATCTGCCACCTACGATCAAACGGCGGTTGATTTATAAATCTTGTCCAAGGCCTTCTGTCGTCTCCTAATTTATTTAGTGTACTAGTTTCTGCCCGCAATTTCATTCGCGTGAAATCTTGGCCACCGACCCGTCGCATGGTAGGTATCCCATCGCCCGCCTGCGCTCTTGCTTCATTTAAACTTACAATTCTTTCGTTTTTCTCAGCTCCTGATGGTCATAGCGTGATTTTCAAAAGCCTACCCCTAGCCTCAAGAATTAGGCTATTAAATGCATAAATATTTTATCGTATCCGACTTATAGTTCCTAATATTACTTCTTGCAAACCAACACACACTCTTACAAACTTTACCTCTTCATAATTAGTGTAGATGTAGATGACATATTTTGTTACCACTATTTTGTTGTTTTTTTTTTTATGTATTTTCGGCCATAACTCTGTCATATATAGACGGCTTTCCAAAATCCATTTTTGTTCGAAAGGGGTTTATTCGGAAATGGTCCCAATTAAATTTCATATAGATCTGATGATGAGTTTCGGAGACAGATGCCGGAACTCTTTAAAAAATGACAGCAAATCAACTGCGATTTCTGCTATCGCATAATTATGCATTGTTTACGCAATCACACAACATTACGTAACGCCTGTACACTCGAAAGGGTTACACAGATGTATTCAGTCTATCAGGGTACACCCACATTTTCTATAAAAGTTAGGAGTAGTTAAATATTTTAAGTAGTGAAATTTCCGTTAAACATCCGAATTGAGAACCTCCTCCTTTTTGAAGTCGGTTAAAAATGCTTTGCAAGAATTGTAATATGATACAGATCATCATCATCATCATCATCATTTCAGCCGAAAGACGTCCACTGCTGGACATAGGCCTCCCCCAAATGATACAGATAGTGGCTTTTTTTAACAATATATTAAAACGTTATTTAGTAATAACGCATGCTAGTGCATGCGAAATGATTGATTACATTGATTAAATGAAAGAAGCGATTAAAATTGGCACTTATTTATATTGTAGTAATGACATACGTGCAGGTTAAGCTACCCTTGCGGCAGTTAATGGATTGGTGGGTGATAATCCTAATGATACCGAGTCCCCACCGTGCCTCGGAACGAAGTTAAACTGAGGCACTCGGCTGTCATACGTCGATCTTATACAGTCGTTACGGGACGTCAGAAGTCCGAAAGTCTCACAACAAGTTAAGACGTTAACAAGGGGTACCGTATTACCTAGTAACTGGAGTTATATTAAGAATGTCAAGCATTTGTCAGATTCATCATCATCATCATTTCAGACGAAACACTTCCACTACATGAACATAGCCTGCGCTTTTTACACGCTTTATATTAGCTTCACTTGTATGTTTGTATATTTGTATGTTTGTTTGTAACCGACTCCTTATAGCGCGATTTTGACCCACTTTAAACGACCAGATTTTATTCAAACTTTGCACACCTGTCAAGGACCGATGACAATGCAATAATTTCATAAATTTGTGCCATTATCCTTGCCAGGGTTACCAGGACAGCAAAAAAACTGTCACAAACTACGCTGACATACGTCTCAAAATTCGAAATACCCTAAAAAATAGAAAATAAATAATAGTTTTAAAAAAAACTAAAAAACACGCTTCCATTGAAAACCAAACTAAAAAGTACAAAATAATGGAAAAAAAGCGTGGGGTGCCTGATATCAATAAAAAAATACCTTAAAAAGCACCCCACGCTTTTTTTCCATTATTTTGTACTTTTTAGTTTGGTTTTCAATGGAAGCGTGTTTTTTAGTTTTTTTAAACTATTATTTATTTTTAGTTTGATTTTTTATGAAAGCGTGTTTTTTAGTTTAATTAAACTATCATTTATTTTCAATTTTATAGTTCGGTTAGCTACAATAGCGGGTTTTTGATATATTTTTTATGCTATTCTGGTGGCCAGGATAATGGCACAAATTTGCAATCGGTCCTTTATGAGTGTGCAATGGTTCAAATGAATCCAACCTTTTGAAGTGGGTGAAAATCACATTCAAAGATTTCGTTACAAACCAAGCGAATAAAAGCGTATTTTGGCTTGAAAACTTTTGAGTTTTTTTTACAGTTTAGTACAGAGTAAGTTGACTTAAACTGCGGTGGTAGTGTTGGCTTAAGATTACTGGCTAAAAAGACGTTATTGGACCATTTTTTAATTTTATAGTTACTTAGGGTGCGTCCATTAATTACGTGAGGCATTTGTGAGAATTTTTCGACCCCCCTCCCCCCTTGGTGAGATATCGTCAGGTTTTCCTCAACTCCCTCCCCCCTCCTCTAATGTCATGCGAGATTCTTCAAAACTTCTATTTGGGCTGTAAACACACAGAAAACAAAACCAAGCAAATTTTCTTAGACCAAAAATAATTTCTTAACTCAAGAATTTCTTCTCTTGACTCAATAAAATCATTTTCTTCAAAATGCTATTCTTTGTTCAAGATTTTGGCTCTTGAGTCGAGTAATTTTTTTTATCAGTGTAACTATTGTCTCTTCAGCCATATTTTATTATTATTATATTATTATCTCTTTATTTCAGAATTAAATTCCATAACTGAATATATTTGTTAGTAAAGGACTACTTAAACACTATGTTAGCCTATAAAATAATACAATACAAAGATGTTAGTAACATAAAAACTTAAAAAACGATGTTAGTGGACATTATTAATATATACAGGAGCATGAAGCTGACTTAAGTGCCAGATAAGAGGACAATCCAGTTTGTTGGCAATGACACTCAGGTGACTGTTGTTACTGGCACGCACCCTGCGCAACAAGGACGCTGCTCGCTTGCGTCTGATTGCAGCGAAACTGTCAGTCTGGGCGTCTGCAAACATCCCTGAAGCACTACAGAAGCGTGGCAGCCCCAACAGCATCCTGAATGCATTATTGTACTGGACTCGAAGAGCATTAACGGCTTTTTGAGTAAAGCCAAACCAAAGACTGCACGTGTAAAATACTAATTAATACTTGGAGCCAGGATTACTAATTATAGAAATAATTTTTCACGCAATTTTACACCGTTTTCTTCGAGAAAAATAATAACGTGATATTTGCAAAGACCCCCCCTCCTCCCTAGGTGAGATTTGGAAAGGTTTAGCTTGATCTCCTCCCCCCCTAGAACACCTCACGTAATTAATGGACGCCCCCTTGGCAATTTAAGGCAAATAGACCAAATTGCAATGTGAATAAAATCTCACCAAACGCGATACTTTATAAAAGGAAAACGAAAGTGTAGTTTACATCTAGGAAGACTTAGATAATGACGTATTTTTATGTTCCTCAAGAAACAACCATTTCTGAATGCAGTCTTTTTATAGAACACATATGAAACTCCTTAATTGGTTACTCCACAATGAATCTAATTCACCTCAACCTGAGATACATTCTAAGCTACCTACTCCATTTGATAATTCTGTGGACAAACACTAATGTGTCTAGTTTAGTTTCCTACTATCATGAACGCTTCTATAATTATGCGCATCGATATTATCAAATAACACAGTTTCACACTATCGTCCTAAATTAACTACAACTAGTTTTAGATCCTTATCACAACTGATACATATTCATGCTTGTAACATCCTTTTCACTAACTATTCTTTGTCAACACTTCGTTACAAATATGGGCGTACAATTTTTACTTCTCTGTGCTCTATTAATTTTTAAAGTAGAAACACTTCCAATAAAAGTCTTTCAAATAAATCAACAACAAACAAAAGAATATGAAGTTTTTAAAGACATTCTGATTCAAAATCTTATTGTGACAACTGACAATCTAAAACTGATTTTAAATTTGGAACGTAAAAATACTTGGTACACAGTTCAAGATGATGATAAATCCAATACAAAATTGATGAATTTCAATGTTATTAAAAATCTTACTCCTTTTCAATATGCAACTACATCCAAAAATGATTTACAAAAGAAGAAAAGTAAAGAAGAATCATTTCAAAACGGAATGAAAGCTGAACATGATATTCCAGGCGGTCATACAGCAAAAGATATACCTGTCAGCCTTAATAACTTTGAACTATCAAAATATTTAACAAAGAGATCATCAGACCAAGAAGATAAACCAACAGAGAATGAAATAAAAAGTGAAATAGAGGAAGAAGAAGCAGAAAAACAGAACTATGATGATACTAAAAAGAAAAGACAGGCAAACAAATATACGTCAATCGTCTTGAGCGAAGAAAATCTTTTAAATTACGGTAATAGTAATTCTTTAGAGCTTGATAATAATTCGGATTCAGAAGACAATTCTGCGAAGACCAAGAGACAGGCAGGTGAGAATCCTCTGCCCATACCAACAGGAGATGGTGACACTCAGATGTTCATGGGTACTTTTCAAGCAGTGATGAGGCCTTTGAAGTTATCGAGCTTAGGATGACCTATAGAAGACAGGAGATCGATTATAAGTAATAAAATGTTAATATTTTATATCTATGTGGTGGTTGGTATTTGAAAATAAACCCTATGAATTTTTCGCTTATAAGGCTATCTCGGGAAATAAATTTTATTTTATCCTTAGATTTATTATTCTCATCATTCACAGAAATTTTCTATTAACCTGCATCTGTAAAGAGCTTGCCCCTATTTTTAACAGTAAGGAAAATTAGATTTAAGCAATCACTTTCATTTCCACGTTTGTCAAACATTGGCGAAATTATGAATGAATTATGTAGGTAAAACGTACTGTATGCTTTTTTATCTTGACAAGCTCAAACACGTTCTCTTCTTCTGAAAATGCAAAAAAAAAACTGAGGAGGTTATCAGTTCGATCAAAAAAAATCAATGAACAAAGATCACTTAAAGCACCGACTCATAATTTTAAGGTTTATTGTTTTTTGCTTTTCTATTTTTTTCGGTGGTTTAATTTTTTGTTAAAATGTTTTACTCTCAAAAATCATTGGACACTTCAGTTAGAATTCCGTTATAGAATGCATATTAGAAATGGGGCTGACTATCTTAACAATGTTCCGATAATGATGACATTTAATTGATGGTTATTAATTTATTATTTTAACTATTCATCATCATCATCAGTCTACAGCAGTCCACTGCTGGACAAAGACCTCTCCAATTGCTTGCCATTGAGTTCGATTCTCGGCAACTCTCATCCAGCTGCTACCAGCCACTCTGCGAAGATCGTCGCTCCACCTAACCTGAAGGTGTTTAACGATTCGCGGTATCCTCTCTAGAACACGTCTTCGCTCACGGTAATCGGTTCTACGGCTAATATGGCCGGCCATTGCTTCCTCAGTTTTCTTATTCTATGAGCTACGTCGACAACTTTGGTTCTCTGCCTGATCATTCTAGATTCTATCCCTGTGAGAGACTCCAGGCGTAGCTCGTTCATTCGTTTTAACTATTTCAACGATATTATCAAAATATTCAACACTGATTCTTAATGTTCACAAATACAAATATTGTCCGAATAAATAACAGAATTAAATAAATACTTGTCTGTCACCATGTTGAACAAGAAAAACAATTAATATTCTTTCTTTCAAAGAACAAGAAAACACACACACCTAATGTGTGGATAGTCGAGAAAACACTAAAAATGCTGCAGTGCTAAACTTCCTATCACGTTCATTTCTGTGTCCGCAATGAAAATTGACATCGGCAACTTACGAGCAACTACAAAGTTTAGAAATTTATTGACTTCGTAACTTTTTTCAGCACTTTATAACAAGACATTGTAGGTGGCTCGTATTTCATCTTTCGTGAGACAAATTATTATAGTACTGTACTGTTGAAAGTTAATTAAATAATAAAATCTTAGGACAACCAATACACCGTTATCTGATCCCAAACTAAGCAGAGCCTGTACTATGGCAACCAGACAACTGATAAACATACTTATATATTTCTAAATACATACATATTATAGATAAATTACACCCAGACACAGAACACAGAAATGATCGTGCTCTTCACACAAAGATTTGTCCTGGGTGGGAATCGAACCCACGACCTCAGTCTTAGCAGTCAAGCTCACTAACCACTACACTAACAGGCCAGTCAGTTACTCCTATACTGTTTACTATAAAGGATGGCAGGGAATATCGACGCCCAAACTGTAACCATGAATTCAGCACATGAATCTAGACACCTAGAGAAATAGCAAAAGTGCAACACCCGATTAGAGAAATGTGTCTACGCGAACACATTTCTCTAAAATCAATATTGGGTTACGCAATATTTTTTTTACTTTGAAAGACAGTGGTGCCGATTCTGTTGTACACCAAACTAAACTAACTAAACTATCTCTAAAATTCCTTACTTTTGGCTATGAGAATTTTAAAGCTATTCTGCAAGAAAAAATCTCTAAGTTTAAAAATTATTTTGACACGACTAAAAACGAATTTGACAATCGCGACTCAACGTGTTTTTTTTTTCTTTTGGTTTCGCAACGTGGTACTTGTGTGCGCTACGCAATGAATTTTTTTAGAGACGAAGGGGCGCAAGGGGGCAGCCTGGACGTGTTTTATAAGGAATTTTTCACTTTTTGTTTGATAAATATAAAAAATATATTACCCACGTGTTAAGATTTACATTTGTGGGATTTATCAAAGGGGGTCGAAAATTTCATTATTTTTGCGATAGGACGTCTTTTTTGAGATAAAAGCAAAAGAAAAAAAAATACAGCACTGATTGGCGTGAAGGCAACGCGTTGGTGTGATTTTTTTTATGACCACTGGTTTTTTTTTCCACACCTTTTTAATCGCGATTAAAAATAGATTTAGTCAAAATAAATTATTATAGTCAAAATTTTTGATGAAAACCGGCAAACTCAGAATAGCAAAATTGTCATTTTCACTAAACTAATAACTCAGTGCAATCTTTGTCCTGTCAAACTAAAATATAATTAAGTTGTGTCACTAGTCTATTTCAGAATAGGAAATCGTAGTTTGACAGGAATAAACCAAATTTTAGTGATTTTTAGTTTAGTTTAGAGAATTTTCTACAACAGAATCGGCACCATTGACTATTTAACTTGAAATATAATAAGTCTGTTTTCTTATCCAGCACTTTCGATTCCATGATTTTTTTTGAAGTAAGACAAATAGCTCTGAATTTTGATAGACCTTAAGATTAGGGTGCTTAAATTAATTTTTGTTGTGCATACAATATGTATCAATATTGTTTTTAAGACTGTTTGGCTGGTTGGCTGGTACTGGTTTCAACTGGTTACTTCATTTATCGAAGTTAGACTTGACAGTCTTGTTCAGAACAATAAAGATTACATCTAGGTGAGTGATGTCCTGTAAAATTTAGAGTAGCTTTGTCCAGAGTAGTGTGGGACTAAATAAATCAAATTACAAACAAAAGTGGATTTTTAACGTATCAATATTTATTTAATTTTTCGGCGTCTCTCTCTTTTGATTAAGTATGAATGAACGTTTCCGGGTTGAATGTTTTAAGCGTGTTAACCCAAATAACACCCCTAATATTTAACCCATATTTAACGTAAAGTAAATCCCGATTGGTCACATGTAAACCAAGTATCCTAATTGTCAAGATATGATTTTAGATAACGGTTAAATTTCTCCAGGTACCAAGGCACGATGCACTCACCCCCTCACACGGAGTGCGTAGTATCCGGGACGCTGTGCCTCATGCTGCGAATGTCGCAGATCGCCGGCGTGGTACCACTCTGCTTCAGGCGCACGCCTGCTGGTTGGTGCGTCCAAGTGTCTAAGGTCGCTAACTTCTACGGAAAGGCACTCTCTTTTACTTTATGTGAGTAATTTTTAAACAGGACTTTGCGGTCTATCTATTTGGAAAATTCCAGGTTTTACTCAGTAATTCAGACAACCGTGACAGTGCTTTTAATGTATGAAACATGTACCTAGTTCATACAAAATAGATGTTAATAAGAAAATCGCAGAGTGTTTAGGGCTACATAGACCTTGTGTAAGTCGTAGGTATGCCGTACAGAACCGATCGTTATGGCAATGCTTGGGGAGGTGTTTGTCCAGCGATGCATGTCTTTTGGCTGAATGATGATGAGCAGTTCATACCCTTACTACATCTATCTTCTACAGGGCTTTTATCAACACTAACCATAGCACTAGACATACTCATTGAGCCGCAGCGCTCGTACCGGACCCGTACAAACTCCACCCGTATCGTGTGGGTGGCAGATGTGGGCACCGTAGGGCTGGTGGTCTGTACCGCAGCCTTCACTGGGATGATGCGGATGAAGTGGCTCACAGTCTACATGATGAAGCTTCAGGAGGTGGGTAGCATTCAGAATTCTGTCAAAGAAACCGCACCAAAACGACTGTATTTTTGTCACTCTCTCATCAACTCTTTAAGACATCGTTTTTTATAGTCGCACCAAATCTTTGATAAGTCAATGCACGGTGGAATTTTCAAGTGTTGTAAGGGAAATCTAAATCCCAGTTTCTTACGACATAATTCTGAGGTATTGTAAAAAAAAGCCACTCAACTAGAGCCTCAACCCAATAACACATTCCCCAGGTAAGCTTGGGATTTAAAAATAAATAGGTGACATGTGTATGATGTACTACAGGTAGACCTCTATCCAACCCTTCCGGGAAACAAGGTAAGATGTTCTGTTATGTAATGTCTTTATTTTCAGATTAATTTGAAATTGAGTCTCTACCGTGAAGAACCATCGAATGAGGGCAAAAGAATGTGGATAGTTATGAGTTCCATGATTTTCACATGCTCCACTATAGCACTAGATTACGGTATATTCATATACCAAGTCGTCATTTACAATGGGAAAGGTATGTGTTAACACTATTCGTACTACCGCAGTTGGTCAGATAAAACAGGTCCACTTCTCCGTAGCAGATCTTGCCTGGATGACGCCATTATGGCCAAAAAACACTATTTTGCACTATATGGTACAAGCTTGGTAACCAACAGCACAAAAATCAATATATTTACACCTATGTGGGAAGGCCTCTCACAAGGTGGACTGATGACTTGGCCTCAGGACTCTCTCCCCATCAAATACTGTATAAATTGTCCAAATTGCCCTCTATTTGGGCACGCCTAAGACCATGTCTCGCCTTCCATTAATTTCTAAAACTAACTGCAACGCCTGCAACCTTCCTCTTTCAGTGGTGACATCGTGCATGTATATATTCTATAACATATCATCAGCGGTGCAGCAAATAATCCTTCTGAGTTTCTTCGAGACGGCGACCTCTGTGCTCACCACCCTACAAACGCTGAACCACTGCTTGAGGGACCTCCTCCAAGAGATCCTAGATAATTGTAAGTTGATGATTGTTTTAAACTTGAAGCCCTGGTAAAAATTCTGAGGGATATAAAAGAACATATTGGTCATAAAGCTGACTTAAAAATACAATACAACGTAGGTAAGCTACACATATTACCAACGAGGTATACGAGTACTTGCTTAGCATAAATACACTATCCAAAATCGAGTCTATTATTTTTGCAGCACCTGAGGCAAAGCGTGCATTGACAAACCAGGAATACCGAATAGATATGTACACTGGTGTCACCAACAAATCTATCAACAGCGTGGTCGACACTATGACCCTGTACAGAGGTATCTTCTATCATTATATTTGTCATACATTCTGTAAAGATAACTCCTAACCTCGATCACACCATTATTTAATTAGATTATTTCACTACCTCACTTTGTTATTTGCACTTGTTATTGCATAGGTTATTAACCAACGAAAAAAACGGAGGAGGTTATCAATTCGACGCGTATATTTTTTTATTTTTTTTTTATATATGACCACGCATTACTTTTTACATAGTAGTCCGATTGTGATAATTCTTTTTCATTGGAAAGGGTATACTCCGAGAATGGTCCCATATAAATTTGGAAAACAAAATCAAACCCTAAGGGACAGAAAACGGGGGATGATTGATTGTTCACTCACTGATTGTAATGTTCAACCACGCATAACTTTATATAGAGTAGTCCGATTTTGATAATTCTTTTATTATTGGATAGGATATACCCTGCCAAGTATTATAAGTGCATTTAAGTTACAAAAAATTATAAAATAAAAACTTTTTAACAAAAAATTTAACCGCCGAAAAAACTGAAAAGCAAAAAATAATAAACCTTAAAATTATGAGTGCCGGGCGCTTTGAGTGATCTTTGTTCATTGATTTTACAAAAGAATTATCACAATCGGACTACTATGTAAAAAGTTATGCGTGGTCATACATAAAAAAAAATTAAAAAAATATACGCGTCGAATTGATAACCTCCTCCGTTTTTTTTCGTCGGTTAAAAAAGAAATAAATCCTTCGTTTTCTCTAATTATCTTAAATTATGCTGTAGTGAATTGTATTTTTCAAAGATATCTTTTAAATTTTTGCAGGATTACCAAAACCTTCTCCAAAGTCAATCCCGACCACGGTCCGTCGTCTGGCCGCGCTATACTGTTCCATATGCGACGTGCTACGTCAGGTCAATGACAGTCACGGGACTGTGCTCGTAGCTCTGCTGCTGTGCTTACTCCTGCACCTGGTCATCACACCGTACCATGTCATCACTAACATCTGTAGGTTGAGAGTGAAGTACCTCTTTGGATTTATAAGCTGCTAGTACATACCTTGAGATATTAATATGACTTTATTTCCTACTCTGCCAAATCAAGTACACAGAAAACATTGTTACAAGATGTCATTATCATTAAATGGTGTAGTATTTTGATATACTCTTATCGAAAGTACCCGAAAAATTTTGCTATACTTTGTAATTTATATACCTCATTACAGTCAACAAATCCAGGTCGGATCGTTCAAGCCCACTGCTGCAGATAAACTGGGTGGTGCTACATTTTTGCAATTTGTTGCTAATTATTGAACCTTGTCACCGGACACATGATGAGGTAAGCTTGAAGACGAAGTAACAAGGATTGAAATGCCAAATTAGTTCTCCTATGCTAACCAGATGATAACGAGTCTATCGTTATCATCTGGTTAGCATATACTACAACTATGTTAGGGTCAGCTTCCAGTCAGCACGCTGCTGCATACCAGAATTTTACATGGAACATAGATGTCAGCAAGGTCAGGTAGGTAGCTAGTTTCTGTAGCCTTTACAACGATGTCTACATCAATCTAATTGGGGAAGGTATTAACCTAACGCTTTAAGACTAGTTGCCAGACTTTCAGGCTGACTACCTCTGAGGACTGACATAGATCGACGAATTACAGCTGTGACTGAGGGCCTCTGTGTTAATATTTTATTTTCGAGCCTTGTAAAACCGCATAGTGATGGTCATCCCGATACTGATCTTCTAGATGGAGCTGACGCGGCACCTGGTCAGCCAGATGATGCGGTACGCATCCCCCGACGACGGTGCGTTGTTGTTGGAGCTTCAGATGTTCTACCAGCATCTTATACTGAACGAAGTCAGCTACGCACCGTTGAAGATGTTCCCATTAAACAGGACACTTATTACAACGGTAAAGACCAAATATTTACAATCAAGAATATTCCGAGATATCCTGTCAATTTCACTTAGAATTAGAGTTGATTAAATTTCAGGTAGCATTTCTATAAATTATAGCAATGACATGTTTGTTAAGAGGATCACTAGCCAAGCTTAATTTAATCAACTCTTCCTAAGCAACTCGACAAAAGTCTCTCACAAGTTGCGTCAAAACAAGACTAATGGCTATTCTATACTAAAGGGAAACATTATTTTTCAGATTCTTGGAAGCATCACTACTTACCTGGTGGTCATCGTACAGCTGTAGGACTTTTATTATTTTTAAGGTTAAAGTGATTGTGTCATTCAAAATCAAATATTGTATGAAAACAGCAGTACAATTCTTAGATCAAAGCTATTTTATTTTTTTAAACCTATCACCATACCTTCACATTTTATATTACTATGAAATTCACTGTCTTGATTTGATCTTAAAACAGCAGAAAAATTAAAAATAATAATTGTAAAGCAGCAACACTTGACGTAGAAAGGATAAACTTGAATCTGTCTTTCAAAATATCAAGTCATTGTGGCTTCTATTTCTTACTTTTTCTCCTTCTTATTATTGTGCTCTTCCAACAGTTTTTCAGCCGTAAGTATGCGTTCTTCAATTTCTTCAGGTTTCAGATCTAAACCAAACAAATGTTCAAATCCAAAAAACACTTCATTATAATTCTGGAATATATCATGTGTATCTTCATCTAATTTAAAAAGTCCATTTCGCTTCTTTTGTATTATTCTGTTTTCTCTCTTTTGTAATTCTCTTCTGACTCTTTTCTTATCAGCAAAATTGCCTAAATTATCAGTATTGGCAAATCTTTTAGAAATCTGTTTGTTACTTTCTGTTTCATCCAAACCTTTCATAACAAAATTACTATTACCATATTCGTAGGCAACAGTTGTTTTTGTTACATCGTACCCTTTCGTAGATCTGATATCTCTTTTGTTCACTTTATTAGAACCACTAAGCTCGTCGTGGACTTTAGTATTATCACAATCAGCGTTTCGTTTGTTGATTTTCTTTTCACTATCACAATTTTCACATTCTTCCATCTCTGCACCATCAATGTTTCTATTAAACACAGTAACATCGTTTTTCTCTAATATTTCTGGTCTTTCTTCTAATGCATCTAATAGGTATTCAAACAAAGCTGGTATGCTTTTAAATATTTGAATGTATTCATAATTTGGTTGTGCTTCTTCGTTCGATGCTGGAAAATATCATAATATAAATATATTTATTTAAAAGATACATATTTTTAAATAGGACTATTAAAATTATAGGGAACCTGGACCTCCTCCTAGGGTCGCGAGTTTGTTTGGAAAGAGTTACCGTGACCCTGGCACAGGCAACTGAAGGAACACGGGTATGTTTTAGTCAGTAAAAGTCTGATACGCCCTCTCGTCCACTCAGAGCTGGAGACGTCATTTGATGATTTCCCACCCAGAATAAAAAGGGTAACTGGACCTTTTAGCCCTAGACATAATTTCTTCAACTCCTTGTACGCAGGATAAAAAGTTTAAAGGCCACAACAAATACTGGATTTTGAAATACTTATTGAAACTAACCATCGTTTTCGCTTACTACTGCCAGTATATTAAAGTTCAACAAAACTACAACAAATATTGTTTGATAGCGGTTTGTCTTCATTATTTATATCACTTCGACTAGTTGTGGACCACTCGTAAGAGTTACTGCACAAAAAACTATACAATACCGAACAGGTCGTAATTTGTACTGATAAGATAAAGGGCTGCTTAGAAATTCAACAGTCCAATGATAAAGAGCCCTTCTTTACCTGTGGTATAGATACTGAAAACTTTCGGAAGGGGTAGGTGCCTGCATTTCAAGTGTTATTTATTTATTTAAAACTTCTTCGGACTTAACAACATACGCATTTTGTAATAGTTAATCTTAACTTGATTCAGAGACAAACAGAAGTTTAAAGATACACACATGTTTATCTTTATATTACAAAATACAAACATAAAAGTCATCTTATTGCTTGCTTTGTTTACGATCGAAAATAAAAAGTATCTTGAATGTTCTCCTCCAGTTCACGGTCTACTATGTGCCAAATTTCATTCGCATCCATTCAGCTGTTTTAGCCTTTTTTTTTTTTTTTTTGGATGGGAAATCATCAAATGACTTCTCCCGCTCTGGGCGGAGCGGGAGGGCATGTCAGACTTTTACTGACTAAAACCCACCCGTGTTCCTTCAGTTGCCCATGTGCCAGAGTCACGGTATCTCTTTCGAACAATCTCGCGACCCTGGCAGGAGCTGTTTTAGCCTGAAAGCGTAATAAACGTAGGTACTCACTTTCGCATTTATAATATTAATTAGGTTTAGGATTTACAACGGTTACCTTAACCCTTCTATATTTCACCGATATATTTATAACTAGCGACAATTAGCAATCAACAGATTTTATATTTTTACGACTCCTACAATAGGTGACGGGTTGTGACCATTTTGTAGACTTTGTAAATATTGCGAGGATCGTTAAATTAAAGGAATCCAACAATTTGCGGCCGCAGGTAATACGGGCCGTTGGTTACAAATCGATGAAAAACTAAATAAACATTTACCTACAGCAGACTACGGTTAACCTAGTTTTATGACCGATAATAAGGTACACAACACATAATTACTTAATTAGTAGTAGGCGCGAATAAACCCGACTTTACTGCGACATATTGTTACCCGGTCATGCATGATACATGAATTTGATGCTACTGAATTTAAAATTACAAAAATTCCACTGACGATCCGGTAAAGAAATCCCTACTTTCTACGAGCGACAAAAGCTATAGCAACATAATATTATATTCGGATATCATCATAATGATCATCTACTGTCTTACAAACATATATAGACTCTCTCTTCTTATCGAGGTCGGCAGAAACTATGTAGGTACTTACAAGACGCCACCTGCTACGATTCTTAAATACTCCTTTTAAATCGTTTACATTCCTACATCTGGTAATACACGTACGCCAGTTACAAATACAACACACCTTACCTTTCTAGAGAACAGAGTATGCTTAAATGGTTTGGTCATGTTGCGAGGATGAATGAAGGACGGCTAACAAAAAGTATTTACAAGGCAGATCTGGAAACTTCTGGACGGGAAGCCCTACGAAAACATATAGTGACCTTATTGAGGATCTGCTTTCTTATACGTTGATAATATGGCAACAAAACATCAGTAGGATCTGTGCTATGACTAGATCGGAAAAGACTTCTAGAACAGGCTTACTTTCTTTGTATAAATGCTACCAAAACCCTAAAGACGTCTAACAGAAATTGATTGCAAATGTTTTTATATTATACCGACACAGACCGGTAGCTCATTTGAAATCAATTATGTTGCTGATTTTAAAAACAACACCAGTTCCCATAATTATTACGAATTCATGTTTCTTTAAGCAGATAGATGTTTATTTTTGATGCAAATATGGATGAGATGAATAATGTATTTATTTATTCATTCGCTAATATTAAGCAGGAAGCGATTACCTACTCCTTTATAGTAATAGTGAATATCAGACTATTTTGAGCCTGGATTTCGTCAAAAGTTTTTAATAAATCTACTAGCTGATAGTAAAAAATAATCGATTAGAGGGTGGACAAGGTCGACCGATGACCTGGCGATAGGAATCCGCTGGATGTGAGAATTACAGAACCGATCGAAGTGGAGATGCATGGCAGCCTATGTCTAGCAGTGGACGGACGTCTTTCGGTTGAAATGATGTTGATGATGATGAATTGATTAGAGTTTTATCTATACAAGAAATATACGTCTGAGCGCGTATTTTGTGTACGGGTGGGAAATCGGTTATTCGATCCACCCCAGCTCCTCGAGAAAGGCCAGCAACGCCTTGGTGTTACTGACTATCTCACGTAGGGTACATGGTTTACCGAAGTACTTGACCCTGTATATGGCGATCGCCGGGCAGTTTAGTAGCACGTGCGCTGCTGTCTTGTTGTCCTCAATGCAGGCCCTGCACATCGGACTGTCTGTAACTCCTATGACAAAGAGATGTTTATAAACGACTCATGGCCAGTTATGGCTGCTGTAACCATACGCAGCTGTGGTTTGTCTAACCGGAGAACCTGTTTTGTAAGGCGGGCATCGATAGTAGGAAGTGCTGCCTTGGCCTGCCTGCACTCACTTTGGTCCAACCATAGCTTAAAATGTTGATCCCTGGTACGTTTGCTTCCCAGAGAGCGTAGGTACCCGAAGGGAAGTGGCGCGATGGGTTCTGGCCCACCGGTGTCATGCTCGACCCCCTTCTGGCAAGTTTATCGGCTGCATCGTTGACTAGCAAACCGCTGTGTCCTTTTATCCATTGAATGGTTATATTATTGAGGCTACCCACCTGGTTGAGGGCCTGGTGGCACTCTTATATTCTATCAGCCCAAAGTCAATCGAGTGACTGTCCAGCGCTTGCAGAACAGCCATACTGTCTGAGAGTATGCGGATCGAGTGTTCTGTAACTGCCCTGGCCATAATGGCTGAGGCGGCAAGATGTCAGTGATCCCAATGCATTCAGCCTGGAACACTGTGTTGTGGACTCCCAATGGTGTGGCTATATGTATGTTGAAGTCTTGCGAGAAGTCTCCAGCACCTGTGCCACTCTCTGTTTATGATCCGTCCGTGAAGATACGCAGCTCAGTAGAGCGCAAACCCTCACAACGGCGATCTTCGTAAAGTTGGATTTTATATTTTTTTATCAAAAATTAACTGTGTGGATATCCGGTCATTTATAGCTTTCGTAAGGGGGAACTCATTGTTGAGTTCTTTAAGCAGCGCGGTGTGTTGTGCGTCTCTCTTTGTCCAGAGGTTAGTTGCATCCAGACGCGCTGCCGCCATTGTGGCTTCCTGCTGTATGAACCGGTCGAGCGGTGGTAGTCCCAGCATGGCTTCCATGGCTACAGTCGGAGTTCATGCAGCCTATGACCGCCATACAGGCTAGTCTTTGTATGCGTTGCAGTTTTTTGCAGGCTGTAACAAGCTTGGTGCGGGGCCACCAGACCACGGCCCCGTAGGTGATCATGGGTCGGATCACTGCAGTGTACAGCCAAAGTATGATTTTGGGGGATAGGCCCCACTTCTTACCTATCATTTTCCTGCATTACCAGAATGTAATGCAAGCCCTGTTTAGTTTCTAAAAGACACCTTGCCCGATCTTCTCTTAAATAAACTTTTTTTTTTTTTCATCTAATGTAACATCACCGATTATTTTCTCCTCCCAGCTTCAAGTCTTGGGGCATTGACATCATTCATAACCACGCGTAAAATCACACATCAGTCGAATGTGCACTATAAATTAATTTTACATTATTTGTTCAACTAAAACTGTTTACACTTCGGAGATTTAGTGGTTCTTGACTTGACACGTGTGTTGCAGACTGCCAAATAAACAACTGTTGTTTTTCGGGCTCCGAAACACGTTGCTGTTCTCCTGAACAATTAGTTCAAGATTGTTGTTTCCACCGAATTGTACAATTGCAAGGACTATTTTTTATGGTATAACCATTTTCCTGCCTTTATTCTAATTTATTTGGAGTCGGCGCAACATGCCTTTTTATTCCACATTTCTCTATTAGTCATCTCAGTAGTCACCCCTTTTTTAACCATATTATATCCTTCGTGTCTTTAGTCTCCCTCTTCTCTTATAGCCGATCATATGTATACTCAAAACTATTTGTTATGGAATATGAATTAAAAAAAGTGCAAACAAGAATGGTGAGTAATTTATCAACATCGAGAGAGCGCGTCAAGAGATTATTTGATGAGAATAGAGAAAGTTGAGCAAAAAATATACACTATTTAAATGAAGAAGGAAACAACTGACTTGCAACTTAGACAAAAACAGAGTTAGATTTCCACACACATACATATTTCTATTTAACCTGAGCCAGAAAGATAAATCGTACAGAGTCCACCGGTATCACTTCTATGAACCTTGGCATTCAGAAATGGAGCAAATGTAGCGAATAATGTGTGTTTCGTGAAGCTCTTAGTAAATCTGAAGGAACAATGTTTTGCGTGCTATGAATTCAAATGCACTCTTGATATATTGGGGACATTGGACAATAGCAAAGTTTAGTTTTAAATAAATAATGCTTTATAAACTAAGCTTACCATGATTACATGACGTAACCTCACGTCTTGTTCTCCAGATGAGTCAGGCAGAAGTATACCTATAGTACACCCTAAATAAATAAATATTTATTCTAAGAGCATTACTCTCATTAGCTCTCAGGCAACTAGTTGGTATTTGCGAGCGTTATGCCGGCTCCCATGATATGGTCTATAATGTCACGAAAACTGAAATTTTAGTTTTTAGGGCTGGTAAGGGACCGGATACAGTTCCAGAAGTTTTTATTTATGGTTCACCAGTGAGGGTTGTACGATCTTTTAAGTATCTAAGCCACATCCTCACTGACGATCTCACAGATGACGCTGACATCGAACGAGAAAGACGGGCGCTATCTATAAGGTGCAATATGCTTGCGCGCAGATTTTCCCTTTGTAGCGCGTGTGTTAAAAAGACGCTGTTCCGTGCCTATTGCCTCTGTTTTTATACTTGCCAGCTGTGGTCAAAATTTAAAAGATCAACACTTAGCACCATGCGTGTTCAGTACAATGATGCCTACCGTATCTTAATGAAATTTCCGCGGTACTGTAGCGCGTCAAGCATGTTCGCTGAAGCGAGACTTTCATGCTGTTATTCGATCGCGCATAGCATCGTTTTCCAGCACTCTGAGAAACTCGACCAATCAACTGTTGAGGATCGTTAGTGAGGATTTGAGCAGTCCGATGCGCAGGTATTGGCTAGAGGTGCATCGGAGTGCCAATCGACGATAAAAAAATATTGTGTAATTTTATTTTATTGTGGATTTTTTTTTAAAGGAGATTAAATTTGATTGTATTTTACTGTATTGGTGGGATTCGATTTGATTGTGAATTTGTTTTCATTTCATGTATTTTGATTTAAAGTATTTTTTTAACCGACGAAAAAAAACGGAGGAGTTTTTTTTTATGTATGACCACGCATAACTTTTTACTTAGTAGTCCGATTGTTTTTTTATTAGAAAGGGTATACTCCGAGGGTGGTCCCATATAAATTTGGAAAACAAACTCAAACCCTAAGGGTCAGAAAACAGGGGATGATTGATTGTTCACTCACTGATTGTTATGTATAACCACGAATAACTTTATACAGAGTCGTCCGATTTTGATAATTCTTTTTTCATTGGATAGGGTATACCTTGCCAAGTTTTATTTGTACATTAAAGCCACAAAAAATTATAAAATAAAAACTTTTTAACAAAAAATTAAACCGCCAAAAAAACTTAAAAGCAATAAATAATAAACCTTAAAATTTTGAGTCGGCGCTGAAAAATCAATGAACAAAGATCACTCAAAGCGCCGACTCATAATTTTAAGGTTTATTATTTATTGCTTTTGAGTTTTTTCGGCGGTTTAATTTTTTGTTAAAAAGTTTTATTTAATGTATTTTGATTTAATGTATTTTAATTTAATGTATTTTGATTTAATGTATTTTAATTTAATTTATTTTAATGGTGTATTTTTTATTTATTTATTTTGGCTTTTCAACAGTGAGTACACTGTTACTTTATAATTATGACATTGTAATCTTAATTCTAAGTGCCTCACTAGTTACAGAAAAGCACCACATGCACTACATTATGCGCAGATAATTATACACAATTAATTAATTAAAATAAGTTACACAAAATTAATACAAATAGGAAAAAATTCAAATTATGCAATTAAAAGCAAAAAAAAAAATTGTTTCATGAATTACAAAATAAATTAAGATTGGATTAAATAATAAATCAATCAAATTACATACAATAAATTTAAATAAATTAGATAGGCCTATTTAATACATTTTTCAAATATTTAATCTTTATGATATTTAATCAGACTGGAGACACCCATCAAATAGCAAGAGCGGCTTTTTTTAGAGCAGGTACTGATGAGTGTCCGCTTCCTGCTCTTTGTATGCAGCATACATTCTAGATAGTGGACAGTGGGGCCTTAAGTTGGTATGACATTTTGGCATGCAGAAAAGCCTCCTATTAGAACTTCTTGGCAGATTACGTGGCACATGGAATAACACCCTACTGAGCAAATCGGGACAGTTCAGGGAGACTGTCACTAACTTTTTGAGGAAAACCAAATCGAGCATATTCCGGCGTTTCTCCAGCGACACCATCTTAAAAAACTCCAGTCTTTTTCGGTACGAGTTAAGCTTTTTGCCCATATTACTGTGATAGGTAAGATGCAATAAGAACCGTTGTTGCAGTCGTTCGATGCGCTTGATGTGAACCTTATACTGTTGTGACCAGACCACACGTGTGGTGTAATGAATTTAATGTATTTTGTTTTAATGAATTTGATGTATTTGTAATTTAGTTAGTTTAGTTATTGGGACTTTGTGCCTTAGCAATTAAATATTATTATTATTACTCAATCGGGTCGTTATGGCAGCGCAGACAGGTCGCTTCAAGAGATGTGCCTTGGTGAATGATATAAAAAATATTTCATTTTACTGACTATAAAGCTACCATTTACTGAGTACGTCTTTCATTGACTTGAATGTGCCCTGGTGGCTGAGAGTATGTCATGCTCACTCATATGTCTCACTGGTGGTGGCGTGTGTGTTGGATCATTAAGTTTCCTTCATAATATCGTTTCGTTTTCTCTTGGCTTGTCAAATTGTGACAAGATGGCGAAGGGTACTTCGAGCTTTGGTAAGCGTCGTAACAAGACACACACCTTGTACAGAAGGTGTGGCAGATCTTCGTACCACATCCAAAAATCTAAATGTGTTCAGTGCGGATACCCCGCAGCTAAGCTGCGTTCCTATCACTGGTCAGTGAAGGCTAAGCGCAGGAAGAGCAGAGGAACTGGCCGCATGCGTCACCTGAAGATTGTGAGGAGGTGTTTCCGCAATGGGTTCAAGGAGGGAAAACCCACACCCAAGAAAGCTGTAGCCTCGTCGTAAACTTAGTGCTAAACTAATAAAAAACTCAATATTTGACCTGAATGATGCTGATCCATACGTCATGTTCGTGAACGGGCGCCGTCATAAAAACGGCTCATCTCTTAACTGCCAAGGCTTATTTTAAATTCCGGACTGTTCTTTTTTTATTAGTGACTCCTTTATTTTGCAAATCTTTTCACATCGTAGTCACATGTATACTTCTTTGTAGCAATATTTTTTATTTAAAAGAGTGTCCGTGAAATTTCTTGCCCGTTCTGCTCCATAGGAACCGACTTTACTTTGGAATGGGCAACTAGGCTTCATATTTCTGACCGAACGACCCCTTGCCAATTTAAACTTGCCTGTAATTGGTTTAATCAAAACAAATGGTTTGAGTTTGACATCGTAGCATTTAGCAAAACGCAAACACTGAAACGTAAATACTAAATTGAACAATTGCTTCGTACTGAAATGAAAAATACAGGATGCAGGTTCTCACGTTCAATAAACAGGTTTTCAAAGGCAATGATTACAAATCGCACCGATTATATTCATGGCACATTATCTGGTGACCTTGCACAATTTGTGGCAATTACTTCGTCTGGATTACTGTGATTTACTAAAAATTATACATATAAATGGCGTTTGTTCGGCATTTACAATGTTGGGATCAAAAGTCAAACCATACAACTGTTCTTCCGAAAAATGGATTTATTACCCACAGAAGTACATAAGAAAAAACGTGCGGAGCGAACGAGAGCCGCGGGGATCTAAAAAGAGCACCTTTACATGCGTCCGTGACGAGGTGGGTGCGCGACTGACTCGGAAGGGTGCGCGGGACGTCATCAACAGCGCGCGCCGTTCATGTTGCGTTTCGTGTCACGGTGCGCATGTTAGCATACATCGTAGCACGTTCCATGTCACGCGTGTGATATACAGATTATATAACGATTCTAGGATAGATCAAACGACGGAAAATATACGTAGAATTTTATATTATCTTGTTGGTGATGTTCTTTGTAAACTGATTGCCCAATAATGGTCAAGATATCCTGTCACCCGCAATACCTTACCCAGTAGAAGGCTGTTGAAAAATAAAACTATGCATAAAACCTTCGTCTCCTTACAGGATCGATGATACAAAGATCTGTTCTTAAATTCTGACAGGAATCGCACAAAGCCTGTCTAGAAGCATGCAGTTTTGCACAAAAGTTCCTTTGTAAGTTAAAAAGAATATCTGAAAAATTACCAGTTTTCTGCACATGGGAAATTTCGTCGAGCATACAGGACTTGTTATTCAAATAATTATCATTTTTTTCTAATCCATAGTTATCTATACGAAATGCTAATAATAAAGCAGAAGAGTTTGCTTTTTTGTTTGAACAAGCTAGTCTCTATAACTACCAGTCAGTCCTATTTTTGCAATTGATAGCCTAATTCTTGAAAAAGGTTAATTAAAAACACTCTACGACTCTTAAGAGCCGAGCATAAAGAAAAAAGTCAGAACGAACGGTTAGAAGAATAGAATAGAATAGAATTTATTTGACATAAAGTACACAGATAAAGGGTGACATTAATTTAATATGCAAATAGACTGGTACAAGATAAATGATCAATGACCCCTATGCTAGAAAAACCTATGTTACAGGGGTCATTCATCTGTCCAATAAAAATGTTTTAAAAGGTACTTACAATTTAGTAATGTGTACATTAAAAAACTTTTTAACAAAAAATTAAACCGCCGAAAAAACAGAAAAGCAAAAAATAATAAACCTTAAAATTATGAGTCGATGCTATGAGTGAGTGATATTTGTTCATTGATTTTTCAGCACCGACTCATCATTTTAAGGTTTATTATTTTTTTGTGGCTTTAATGTACTAATAATACTTGGCAAGGTATACCCTATCCAATGAAAAAATAATTATCAAAATCGGACTACTCTGTACAAAGTTATGCGGGGTTATACATTACAATCAATGAGTGAACAATCAATCATTCCCTGTTTTCCAACCTTTAGAGTTCGATTTTGTTTTCCAAATTTAAATGGGACCACCTTCGGAGTGTATGCTTTCCAATAAAAAAAGAATTATCCCAATCGGACTACTATGTAAAAAGTTATGCGTGGTCATACATAAAAAATAAAAAAAATACGCGTCGAATTGATAACCTCCTCCGTTTTTTTTCGTCGGTTAAAAAACGTAAAATAGTACAATTAATTTTAGTATAAGAAACGGAGAACAAAGTAAAAATAGTTTGAATTAATTAATAACAAGGAGAAATGAGTATCTACTCGGGTGCCTGGTGAGTATATTAGTGTAAGTTTTGTTACACTAGGACTCTTAGGAGCCGAGAAAAAGAAATAAGTCAGAAAGAGGCTAAGGCAAAACAAAGTAAAAGCGCGGGTTGGTGAGTTCTACGCGAACGAGTCATGAGCTTCAACTAGTAGCAATCCATAACAGGTATAAAGGCATTAATTTTCCACTAAATACATAATTCAGGAAATGTGTGGAATTTACTAGGTAATAGTTGCATTAATAAAACGAGTGTGATTTTGAGGAAAAAAATTAGCACTGATATACGACAGTTAGTGAAAATTATCCAGAAATAGACATGGCCACTTATCTGTAATCGTTCATAGGTAATCGTCATTGACGCAGCCACCGCAAACATTTTCTATTCCAGCCGAAAAATATAGTGAAAAATACAATTTGATCTATAAACATTTAATACATATTGAAAGAAGTAATTGAATAATATGTTAGAATGAAAACAAAGTAAAATGTAACAAAGAGTGTAATGTGACAGGTAAACAGTTACGTCAGAAATGAATTATCTCCAAAATTGATTCTCATTTTTAACCGATTTCAAAAAGGAGAAGGTTCTCAATTTGCCTGTATGTTTTTTTCTTTATATGTTGGAATTGGGAAATTGTGGATCGATTTAATAAATTCTTTCACTAGGCACGGAGAAGTCTTGTTACGTAATGGAAGGTCAACCATCCAAGAAACGACCCATGCAGCTGTTACTATTTAACCACTAGCAAACGAGATTACATAATATGTGAATCTTTAATTTTGTAAAAAAGAAACCTGAAACGTTTTCAACCTCTGTTTCAAATCAATTGCTCACTCCACATATATAAAGCGAAATGACCAAATGACCATATTCAGTGTCAGAGGATACATGACATACAATCACAATGACGAAGGTGCCATAGTTCTAACCGTGATCACATTCACGCTAACGAAATCGGCTAATACACAAATTAATGCGATGACAAAGGACGTCATGCCAACTACCACCATGGCTGACCAGGATAGCAGCATCGATAAGATAGATATTGATGTCATGGCTGTTATGAACTCCTGCAATGAAAGTTTCAGGATTGAGATGGGTAAGCTTCGTTAATATTAAAACAAAGCATTAGCAAAGTAGGAGTACATCACTTGATTTTGTATCAATTTATCCCCAGTTGCCATTGCTGCTTATTATTCGTTTCTTGTCTCTCTTATTTTTTATTATTTGTTGGAGATCATAAATAAATAAATTATTCAATTATTTGGGATCATCGTAGAATCATCCACTGTACAACTTTATCATACTTTCATCTATCATTTTATTGGTGTTGCCCATCTCACATGCCACACTTTTATTTTTTTTGTATGGGAAATCATCAAATGACTTATCCCGCTCTGGGCGGAGCGGGAGGGCATGTCAAACTTTTACTGAATAAAACCCACAGGTGTTCCTTCGGTTGCCCATGTGCCAGGGTCACGGTATCTCTTTCGAACAATCTAGCGACCCTGGCAGGCATCGGTCCTAGCTGACCCCTTCAGTGCCGCTGACATCTCTTTGAAGCGCGCGTGGAACACTACGCGCTGTCGATCCGAGCTTGGTCCTCACCGCAAGCTCACGCCTACGGTGACTGGGAGTCCGCTATCGATTCCCGACGCCCGGGACGTCTCCTCCTGCGGCGACTAGGGACGTGAGGGCGCAGAAACTGCCACTCCCTCACGCGCCCCGCCTCCTCCTTCGCGAACATTACTGCTTCGCAGAAGGAGGTGACGGCTTCCCTTGCCCTCTCGCTCCGTACCATGGCTCGCACCAGGGCCGGACGCGAGAGGTCGCCGCCGCCGATCACCTCCACGAGGACACGGCGGTGCTCCGCCCAGGCAGGGCACACCTCTACCGTATGCTCCACCGTGTCTTCCAGACGAACCTCGCAATGGAAACACCCGGGCGATTCCTCCCGCTTTATCCTGAACAGGAACCCACCGAAACACCCATGCCCGGTGAGAACCAGCGTCAGGCGGAAGGTGAGGACGCCGTGGCGCCTCTCTATCAAAGATGGGACTTACCGCCGCAATTGTGGCTTGCCCACACATGCCACACTCAATCTTAAAAAAATATTTACGTGTTTAATGTCATTTAAAAGCTTCTACGGAAAGTAGATTGAATGCTATCGATACTCATCTACCTTACCTTTTCCCAACTATATTGGGGTCATCTTGTCCACCAGTCTAACCGAATGCAGCTTCATGGAGCGACTGCCTGTCTGATCTCCACAACCCGGTCACTGGGTAACACGCTCCCCTTGATAAAACTGATTGTCAGAATTTCAGGCTTCTGACATAACTACTCTCAAAGATGTACAGGATAGCCGGGACCAACGGATTTACGTGATTTCGTAAGCATGGAGGGGACTCGGTATGAAAAGGATGGTCATTCATACAAGGGCCATTAATGTTATCGATACTAATGTATAATTTTCCATTACAGCCTACATACAAGCACTGAATGAAAGCGGCAGCTTTATAGATGAAACAGATAAAACGCCTAAGGTATGAGTAAAGAGATATTAAGACAAGTATTATATATCGAATATAAAGTCCAATTTGGAGCCTTAATCAACTGCCCATTTTTCGATTTACGATAACGATTCTTTCGAACGACTAACACAGTGTTACGTCAAACACAGAGTAGGATGAGTTTGCAGCTATCCTTGTTTTTTTTTCCGTGTGGCTGCCTCAACTATTGGCAACTTCTCTTTTTTACACGCTTTATATTAGCTTCACTTGTATGTTTGTATATTTGTATGTTTGTATATTTGTATGTTTGTTTGTAACCGACTCCTTATAGCGCGATTTTGACCCACTTTAAACGACCAGATTTCATTCAAACTTTGCACACCTGTCAAGGACCGATGACAATGCAATAATTTCATAAATTTGTGCCATTATCCTTGCCAGGGTTACCAGGACTTCAAAAAAACTGTCACAAACTACGCTGACAAACGTCTCAAAATTCGAAACACCCTAAAAAATAGAAAATAAATAATAGTTTTAAAAAAAACACGCTTCCATTGAAAACCAAACTAAAAAGTACAAAATAATGGAAAAAAAGCGTGGGGTGCCTGATATCAATAAAAATACCTTAAAAAGCACCCCACGCTTTTTTTCCATTATTTTGTACTTTTTAGTTTGGTTTTCAATGGAAGCGTGTTTTTTAGTTTTTTTAAACTATTATTTTATAGTTCTGGTGAGTGAATAAAAAACACGCTTCCATTGAAAACCAAACTAAAAAGTACAAAATAATGGAAAAAAAGCGTGGGGTGCCTGATATCAATAAAAATACCTTAAAAAGCACCCCACGCTTTTTTTCCATTATTTTGTACTTTTTAGTTTGGTTTTCAATGGAAGCGTGTTTTTTAGTTTTTTTAAACTATTATTTTATAGTTCTGGTGAGTGAATTAGAGTTAGCTTCCGTATAATGTATTTTTCCACTTAGTGTATGTTAACTAAATAGTGAAAAATTACTTTAAATTTCAGGAGTCGCTGGAGGCAAAAAAAATACAATACCAAAGACATCGACTTCCAAAATATAGAATTATTTTTCACTTTGAAGTGTTTTTTTACATGGCCAACAATCAATACGGACCTACAAAATTCTATTTGAATTGTATCAAAACTGACCCTGGCTTATTATTTTTCTTCTAGTGTTTCATCCGATGCGTGTTCGAAAATGTAGGCATAGTATCAGAAGACGGTCTCCAGTTCAATCCGGCGCGGGCAGCCGTCATTTTTGCCGGCGAACGGAACGGAAAGCCTATGAATGATATTGGGGACATGACTGCCTTATGCGCTGCTGACCGACGTAAGTTTATTGTACCCTAGTACCATGGCATGTGCGTTCCCGTAGTGGCCCAGTGGTCGTGGGTTCGAACCCAAGCAGGGTGCTTACTCTTGATTTTAATTCCAATAGTTGACATTGGAATTTTGACGTTTCGTATTCTTGAGTTCGACGCTAGCGCCAAAATGTGTTTAAATTGGGTGTCCATTTTGGAGAACTAAGTGAAATCGGGATCGGGCGTTGTTGTTGTTCCAATGTTGGCACTATTGTTTTCAAGAGTACCTACCGAATCACGTGTATGCAAAATTAACATTGGATTCGTATTGGCTTTAGATAGGAATTAAAATTAGGTTGAAGAGTAAGGCCCCAGCCACTTTGTGTGGATTATTTTTCATCGAAACGGTGAAGGAAAACATCATGAAGAAACTGGCATCTCTTAGAACCAAAAAAAAATCGAAAACATGTGACATCTACCAACCCGCACTGGGCCCGCGTGGTGGATTATGGCCCACCCCTTCTCGCCAACAGGAGGCCCGTGTCCCAGCAGTGGGAACATTATCGGTTGATGATGGTGGCATGTTATTCTTATTCATATGCTAGTAATATTCTTGCTTTTTCAGAGGAAACGTGCCCCTGCGACAGATCTTACCAGTTCCTGAGATGTCTGATGTCGATGGAAATAGAGAAATATGAAAGGTCCTAAGATAGATCTGATATCTCTCCTCTGGGACCGTTGTAACATATTCTAACCATGATTGTAAGAAATGTAGATTAGTTAAGCTAAAATAAATAATATTTATTGCAGAATATAAGTGTTAATTTATAAATTTTATTTTTTGCAAAATATGTATTAAGCTTTCTTCAGTAAGGCTTTTGAATATCATTGTACCTACTTTCTGAGTAATCCACACCCACTGAAAATGGACAATTGATACACTTGACATAATAGTTGGCACATAGAAAGATGGAAAATAATAGTAAAATCTAATATATAAAATTCTCGTGTCACAGTTTTCGTTGCCATACTCCTCCGAAACGGCTTGACCGATTTTGATGAAATTTTTTGTGCTTATCCGGTATCTATGAGAATCGGCCAACATCTATTTTTCATCCCCCTAAATGCTAGGGGTAGTCCACCCCTAAATTTATTTTTTATTTTTTAGACAAAATTTTTAATTTTTATTTTATTATGATTTAACATTGAAAAATACATACAACTCTAAATTTTACACTTTTTCACCCGGCAAAACAACGTTTGTCGGGTCAGCTAGTAAACTATAAAAACACGCTTTCAAAGAAAGAAAAAAGCGTGGAGTGCTTTATGAGGTATTTTTTTATTGATATCCAACACTTTTTTATACTAGTATTTATTTTGTATTATTTAGTTCAGCTACCTACAAAAGCGGATATTTCGCTTTTTTTTTGCTCTCCTGGTTCAGCTACCTACAAAAGCGGATATTTCGCTTTTTTTTTGCTCTCCTGGTGATCATGACCAGAGGGGTAATTGCGTAAGTTGCTATCAGTAGGAATTGGTTTCATATTGATAGTTAAACAACATTCATTGCGTAATTTACGTTGCTGAGCCAACAATTTATTCGAACAAATGACGCAATGGTGTAGAAATAATCTTCAATCCCATTCAGATTCTGATAAATAGTGCGTTTCGCAATTAGGGTGCAGGACATTGACACAAATTTATGAAAATATTGTATTGACATCGGTCCTTGATAAGTGGGCACAGTTTCAAATTAAACCGACGTTTTGAATGGGGTGAAAATCACATTCAAAGATTCCATTACATAGATACCTACATACCAAGATAATAAAAGCGTGTTAAAAATCGGATCCATCTATATATATAAAATTCAAAGTCCTGAGGACTTTGAATTTTACTGACTGACTGACTGACTCATATATCAACGAGCAGCCTAAACCTCTGGTCCTAGAGACGTGAAATTTGGAGGGTGTGTTCTTTGTGAGGAGTAGGTATCCACTAAGAAAGGGTTTTTTGAATTTCCATTCCTAAGAGGGTAAAATGGAGGGTTGAAATGGTGAATTTTTCGACATCCACACGGGCGAAGCCGTGGGCAGAAGCTAGTACAATATAAATTATGAAGTAAAACACAAAAAATAATAATTAACGTTTTATTTCATACAAACGTAAGGACTAGAAACTTACATCTATCAGATCTTTGTGATTTAAATACAGTTAAGTGAAGACAAACTCTTAATTAATATGACTTAGCTCCGAAGAGGTTCTGGAAGACTCCTCCCAGCCAGCCGGTCTGTGGCTCCCTGGAAATTAAGATCTAAGCACGTATAAACACGTTCAGAAGTCTAGTGTACACACGGCTACATACCAAGGTATGCATTTCCAGGATAAACTGATCGCACAATGTATGGTATTTCCGTATAATGAGAGGTCAGCTTAAACTGGAAATATATAGCTTGATATGTAGCCATGTGTACAATAATTAAAGTGGTAATAAGTATTAAGGGCTGGTATCCGCAACATCACGTCTTCAATTTTGCGTATGAACCTTAAGTGGTACGTTTCAAACGATTATGATCTTGATTAGTTATATCCTCATCTGCCTAGCCTTTTCCGACTTTGTTAGATTCCGCTTCCAGTCTTACCGCATGCTGATAATTCACCTGTATTTTACATGGAGTGACTGCCTATCTGACCTCCACAGCCCAGTTACTGGGTAAGACGATACACCTTGGTAAGACTTGATTGTCAGTCTTCCAGCTTCTGACGACCTGTAACGACTGTCAAATTCACGAATGTAAGGCGAGACCAACGGATTAACGTGCTTTCCGAGGCACGGAATGGTCTTGCATGTAAAGATGGTCACCCAGCTACGAGCTGACCGCGGTAAGCGAAGTTTAACCTAACCTATAGACCCGTCGATTAATTGCACTGATCTGGATTTTTAAGTTTTGATATTTAAAAAAAACTAGGGATTTGGAGAAGAACCATTTCTACTTTACAAAAAACATAAGTGACCACTCACTCTTTCTTGCAGTTGTACATGAGGTTGACCTTCTTCACATCACCACGACTCAAGCCTTCTCTTTGCCCAAGTTTCACACCTCCAACCTGAAATAGTCAATCGAAAAAGTTAAACTTTTATACTGCAGAATGTTCTTCGTCTATTTTATCTGCGTCTGCAGAAACCATCATATGCCATACGTTTTAGGTACGTTTTCAAGGATTTATTTTATTTATTTAGTGTAGCCAACATATAAAACGTAATCAGCCTGTAACTTTCCCACTTCTGGGACACAGTCCTCCTCGTTTCGAAAGGGAGTGGGCTGTAAACTATCACACAAGACCAGTGCGGGTTGGTAGTTGTCACACATTTTTCGAATTTTTGGTTCTAGAACTTTGGTACCTAATGTAGATAATAATTGTGCCCAATAAATTATTTTGTATTTGTATTTTTTGTAGAACATGCTGGTTTCCTTCACCGTTTTGAGAGCAGTGGTGATGAAATTATTTACGCAAAATTTAACGCCTGCCTGGGTTCGAACCCACGAACTCTTAATTTTGGGCTAATACCACTGGGCCACCAGTGCACTCTAGAATTTTTTACACATAACATTTACAATAAATTCTGTGCAGCAATTACTTACAGGCTAACAGCTTATACACCATTATTGATTCATTATGAATGGATCATTCAATTTAAAAATTCAGGTATATCCTGTATGAAGTTTATACTAAACCCTATTTGATTCTTTTCATAAAAAAAACTTTTTACAAAAAAAAAACAACCGACTTCCTTAAAAACACTACAAAGTGAAAAATAACTTTAATTTCGGTAGTCGGTGTCTTAGGATCTGTATTTATGGTTTTTTTGCCACCGACTTCCGAAATTAAAGTTATTTTTCACTTTGTAGTGTTTTTAAGGAAGTCGGTTGTTTTTTTTTTTTGTAAAAAAGTTTTTATTTTTAAATTTTTAGTTGTGGTATTCACCCTGCACTAATTCCAAACAAACAATGCATATTTATGCGATAGCAGAAATCGTGGTTGATTTCCTGTCATTTTTTAAAGAGTTCCGGTGTCTGTCTCCCGAACTCATCATCAGTAGTCCATCTCTAGTGTCTGCTGAGGAATCAATTCTCGATGTCAACGAGTATGTCTATCTAGGACAAGATATCTTCTAACTCCTGATCGATAAGGAGTTGTACCTTCCATCATCAGCTCAACGGAATATAAGAATACAAGTAACGGTCTAAACGTGCCTATAATATTCAAAGAATTATCCCCTAACCTTCTAACCTTTCACTGTAAGTTCCTATATGTACTGTTCACCGATGAGGAGTTCCATGCGGTATCTTCGAAGACTATAATTAGTTCACCACGGATGGATAGATAGAACCAGCAATTATTTTTGATCTTTAGTACAATATCCAAATCACATTACGTGTACTGTTTGTTTTTGAGGAGTTCCTTCGTTTATCTCCCAAAGTATACATCAAATCTTCACAAAATTATGGGACCACCTCAGGAGTATACCCTTACGAATAAAAAAAGAATTTTCAAAATCGGTTGACAATTGGCGGAGAAATCGGTGAACATACATAAAAAAAAAATACATACAGTCGAACATATAACCTCCTCCTTTTTTTGAAGTCGGTTAAAAACAATAAGTTTCTGGTAGGTTACATACCTTAGATTCGATGGTCTTCTGTTGGTTCTTAGAGAAGGCGTACTCGGAGTAGTGCATGACGCTGTTGTAGTCGTAGGGAATGCTGAAGTCGTTGGTCTGCTTGGTGGTCGCCTTCCTGAAGTTGGTCTCGGAACCTGCACAAGATGGAGTCGACAAATCATTTTACAATGGCTCACACTGCGCTGACGACACTCAAGTGACAAAAACTAGAACCGGACTGCAGAAAAATCAGGCTCTAAAAAGTATGAAACAAGAAAATATTTTCATCTGGAAGCCGTGGTAAATTTTTTAGTTCGTCACTTTATGTCCTCTAGAACCGTATTTAATGTAACGTCACATCTACTAATATTATAAAGCTGAAGAGTTTGTTTGGTTGAACGCGGTAATCTCAGGAACTACTGGTCCGAATTGAAAAATTATGTTTGTGTTGGGTAGCCTATTTATTAAGGAAGGGTGTATAACATCTCGCTACGATCAAAAGGAACGAAGCAGCCACTAAAAATGGATCAAAACTGGCAGGCAATTCAATGCGACGGGAAGAGTCAGGGGAGCGAAAATTTGACACGGACGAAGTCGCGGGCAGAAGCTAGTAGCCTATAACCAGCAGACAATAAAGATTTATCCAAATATACCTAATTAGTCAAATTAAGATAAGTAGTTTAGAAGTTATGACGGAATAGATGAAAATACATACATACCGGTCAAAATTACAACCCCCCCTTTTTGCTTAGTCGTAGTCGGGTAAAAATAAAGAGCTATGTCATTGATGCTACAGCCAACTATGTTAGGAGAGCATTTCCAGCAATGGAAATCAATTAACAGTGTGTCAGCAAAAAACCACCAGCTGTTGGTTGCTAAAGTTTTTTTTAAATCTATGACGCTAATGAAAGAGGAGTCATCAAATTAAATTGGTCATCATTACAACCATATTGGTAGCTTTATAAGTAAAAAATGTTTTAGGCAAATCAATTACCTTTCGACATACCTTATCTTGTTTAATATAAGGACGAGAATCGATTGCAAATGAAAGTAACTAGCCGTGTGCCTGATGACATTTCCCATACCATACAAACTTTCATACTTTATTTAAACATTCGTTAGAAAAGGGACTCTTCTGCAAAATGTTCTGCTCCGTATAGGAACAGAACATTTTGCAGAAGAGTCCCTGCGACACTTATTATTAAACGTCGTAGTATCATAGTGAGATAGCGGCCTTCTGGCCTCGTACAGGACTTTCTGTTTTTATTTCAAATTTAGTTTTGTTTTTACTTTATTTTTATTAAGTATTGTTTAGTTTGTAATATTTCTGTGTGAGTCACAATAAACATTTTGTCTTTCTTTCTTTACAACAATGCAAAATACAGCTGAACACCACATTTCTTCCCGTGGGTGTCGTAAGAGGCGATTAAGGGATATACTAGAGAATGGGCAGCAGCATTCTCTATGCATTGCAGACTATCATACTGCGATCGCCAACCCGCCTGCCAAGCGTGGCGATTATGACAACCCCCTTTATGTGCAGCAGTGGACATCTTTCGGCTGAAATGATGATGATGATACAGCTGAGTGGCCAGTCGTCTTCACGGCGCCGTAGCCACAATTTGTGTTCTGTCCAGAATATGTAAGAAGCGTCACTGTGCTGATAATTCATGATTACCAATCTTACGTAATCAGTCAGTCGTGACTTTATTTATTTATTTATTTAATACTTACGCACACAAATGTACAGAGGCGGACTTAATGCCATAGGTATTACCAAACAGTCAACCTTTGGTAGAAACACAGTGGTAGGAGCAATAAATTTGATGATTAAATATTTTGAAATATAAACCTATTTAAACTATAAATATAAATCTTACTGTGTACCTGACTCTGGAGTTTTAATTACAGTCTTCTCTAGCCACTATATAAAATCCCAACACTGCTAGGCCCAGTAGTTTAGCATGCGTTGTCTGTCAGTGATCGACAGAAACATCTCAAGATTTTAATTAAGTAGAGAACTATTTGATTCCTCACCTGGTTTGATGTTGTTGTACCGCACCCGCACAAAGTCGTCACGCTCAGGGCGGCTCTGCTCGTGCATGAAGCCGACAGCATGCAGTAGCTCGTGAAGGACTGTTCCTTTCTTGGACACGCAGCCAGGAGCCTGCAGGTTCACCTCCTGACGACCACCTGTAGATAAATGTAATTTAGACATCTTTTAGTAAATTTAAACCAATATGAATATGATGATATAAGAAAGACGATCCGTATTTTTAATCGACGAAGGAAACAGAGGAGGTTTTCAATTCGACGCGTAATTTTTTTTTTTAATGTTTGACCACGCATAACTTTTTACAGAGTGGACTGATTTCGATTTAAAAAAATATATTGGAAAGGGTATATCCTGAAAGGTCCCATGTAAATTTGGAAAGAAAATTCCAACCCTAAGGGTAGGAAAATAGGGGATGATTGATTGTTCACTCATTAATTGTATGTAATGCATAACTTATTACAGACTAGTCCGATTTAGCAAGCATGTAGTAATTAGTAGATCATAGCCACAAAAAATTATAAAATAAAAAAAATTTAACAAAAAATAAAACCGCCGAAAAAACTGAAATGCAAAAAAATTAACCTTTCAGTCATTTTGAGTCGGCGCCAAACAATCAATGAACAAAGTTCACTCAAAGCGCCGACTCAAAATGACTGAAAGGTTTATTATTTTTTGCTTTTCAGGTTTTACTTTTCAACCTGTTCTGAATATATCATAAATTACCCCAACCTAAGCAAAACTATCCCTCATAACAAGGACTTTCCTTAAACCCATCGGTACATTGTAGTACCATTTTCAATGTATATACTCACCAATTTTGCCAACACTGGACCAGCAGCCGGTGTTCTTGCTCTGGAGAGAGATATAGTCCTTCTGCCCGTTGTACGGGACGAAGCGCAGGCACGTGAGTCTGTGGTAGTCAGCTATCGCCTTCATTATGGTTTCACGTTCCGTAGAGCCTAACAAGAGATTCATCTTCTTAAGGTGGAAGAGTGCCAAGGTAGCGTGAAATTCAAATTTGCTACGGTTTCCTTGCAATTTGTAGTTCAGTTTCAAGTTGTGTGTGGATTAAAATATGATCCGCAACCGTTACAAATATGATTTTATAGAATTATAATCGTTAAATCATCAATACAACTTTTCCATGAAATTGTCATTCGATGGGATTGCAAAAATTTGCAATAACGCATACACCATCCAGGATTATATAAATAAATTGCATAATTTAAGTTAAAATTTATTAATATACGGTGTACTGAAAACTTCATCATCTGCCTAGCCTTTTCCCAACTATGTTGAGGTCAGCTTCCAGTATAACCTGATGCAGCTGAGTACCAGTATTTTACATGGAGCGACTGCCTATCTGACCTCCACAACTCAGTTACTGGGTAATACGATACCCCTTGGTAAGACTGGTTGTCAGACTTTCGGGCTTCTGACGACCCGTAACGACTGTCTACGATCTACGAAAGACAACCGGGACCAACGGCTTAACGTGCTTTCCGAGGCACGGAAGGGTCTAGGTATGTAAAGATGGTCACCCATCCACGGGCTAACCGCGGCAAGCGTAGCTTAACCTGAATGATCGATCCGTGCAGCTGTTGTAACTTAGCCACTAGCCCTTAAAAAGCCCAGGCGTACTGAAAACTTGGCAAGTTAAAAATTATTAATTTATCATCATCAGCAGTTTTGCGTGAAAACAGGCACTATTGAATTTAGTACTCACCAAGACCGGTACAATAATTAGTCAACTAGAAATGACTATCTATAAATAAATCATACCTAAATAATTAGTTTATGTACGCACGGCGACAAATCAAGCTATACATATCCAGTATAAGTTGACTACTCATTATACGAAAAGCCGATACAATGCGAGGTCAACTAAAACTAAGCGAAGAACTAGTCTTATAATACGTACTGAAGTATCCGTCGATAGAATAGGGAATGTGTCCCTGTGGCCAGCGTAACACCTCTTCCCTGACGCCGTTCCTCCCCTGCTGCGGTGGCATGAGGATATCTCCCTCAGCATAGTCTCCTACCTCCTCAGGGTTCATTAGGGATGACTCCGACCAACTCGCCAACGCATCGCCTGGAAGTTACAAAGCAATAAGAACAGCTTGATGTTCTGGAGTGTTGGATGTGTGAAGTATGACCAACCCTTGCAGTTATCATTACATAGAATAGAATATATTTATTGTAAAAACATGAGAATACATCAAATAATATGTGCAAGGTCTTAAAATAACAGGTTGATCTGCATGTTTTGCCATTGTGGCGTACAATTTTTTTTTTATTTTTTTTTTGGATTATTAAATCCATAAAAAATTAAAAATCTTGATTCTACACAGCAAACTAATAAAAAATATTCCTAATGCTAATTGAAAAATAACACAAAGTATTTTTTTTTTTTACAAACACGAGGGGAAAATTGTGAAAATGTCGTAATTAAAGGAATCTATTTAATTAATTGCGTTCATTTAAAAATTCCGATATGGTGTAATAGCACTTGGCTATAAGATATTTTTTTGAATTTATTTTAAACAGGGCAGTCGGCATTTATCTAATAGGTTTTGGGATTTTATTATAAATGATTGGTGCTAAACAAAAAATACTTTTACGCATCAACGCTGTGGTTGATCTTGGTACGCATAGTTTATTATTATCCCGTCGATTACATAACTTAAGTATATATCTCTCTCCCTATCCAAACCTACACTACACACACTACATACAGTTACTCCCTACTCACAGCTCCCGCAATCACCTGCATCACTCACCCGTCAAGTTTAGACATCAAATCAAATCAAAATATTTTTATTTCGTATAAACCTACATGGGCACTTATGAAACGTCAGAAGCCAGTTGGACGGTTCCAATTTGTTGATTCCTATGGAGAAGAGCCGGCAAGAAACTCCACGGTTACTCTTTTAAAAATAATTGGTTTTTACAGTGGTTTCAAATTACAGTGTTAATAGGTATGGGAGGACGGTTTACGCCTGTCAACAAGTACCAGGTATACATAAGTAACTACCTCCTTTCATAGTCTAAGTCATTTAAATTTGGAATTGTCATGTATGTGATTGATCATGTAATTCTCCAAGAAAGAAGAAAGAGGAAGAGCTCTGATTTCCAAGATACAGGTTTTTGCCTAGTTTGGAATCTTAGAGTTCATAAATGTAGTTTTAGCCGACCCATATTATTTGTATCCTAGTTCTTAGGAATATTACTGTATTAGGCTATATTTTGTTGAGTTCGAATAAACGTTATTATTATTAAATCAGTGACAAGCCGTAAGACTAAATCGACCCAAATTACCATAATTGTTTTCGACTAGCTAAGGGGTTTCGAGCATTGTTTACAACTGTTATAAGAAAACAACAATAAAACAGTCAACTAATGGGTTGATATGAGCCGGAACACAGCAGTAACCGATTATCTTAAGTAATAAACTATTGGTCGCCCAGCAATTGAACCTGGACAGTTATTATATTATATTTTTTTAAATACCTTTACAAACTTTAACTGAGCAAACATACTCCTCCATCCTCGTATTTTTCATAAAAGGGGTGAAAAGTTTTGGTTTCACGTATTAATGTCATCTAAATGCGAAATTAAGTTGGTTGGTTTGTTATGCTTTCAAGCTTAAACGGCTAAACGGATTTGGATGAAACTTAGCACACTGATAGACCATTGCATAGGCTACTTTTCATACTAAAGCGCAGACGACGTCGCAGGCAACGCTAGTGGATTATAAAAATGTCTCTTTCTCATATTATGTCATCTTTTTGAACGGTTAAATGATTTCAAACATCGATGATGCCACTCAGCCAAGTTCCTTACACACCGGAACCGGGGAAAGCATTAATGAAGATAAGAAAAGTTATCGAAAAAGTTAAGCAACGTTGTAATGTTGTACATAATACGATTAGGATATCATGGAGTCGAGGAAGTGGGCTGTCAACTTGGTGACATTTTGTTATTTTATCATCGTATGAGGATGACACGACCGCTGTCGTGTTTATCGTGTGAACATGACAGGCAATGGATCTCGACCTGAATTGATCTACATGTATTAATTATTCATTTTCGTTATTTCCCTCCTCGCACTTACCTACTTTACTTTCTTGTACGCCATTTAGGTGTAAGTGCTTTGTTCATCATGAATTGGTAAGTTGTTAAAACCAAATCGAAAGCTTAAGGAAAATATTATTTAAAAAAGGTAAATAAGAAAAAAAAAGATTTTGGCTCTGGGAAGGTTTTCAGTAAAGGGAAAATGCAATAATGCAACTGCTCTCAAAAGCTAGTTACAAAAAATATGCACTACTAGCTTTTACTAGCAGCTTTGCCAGCGTGGAGGTGAAAATAGTCCCACACAAACGTACTACCGGTTTAAAAAGTATTCTATGTGCTAACCCAGGTTAAAAATTATCTTCGTTGCAAATATCATCCAAATCCAATCAAAAAAGTTACAAACTTTTTAACCGACGAAAAAAAACGGAGGAGGTTATCAATTCGACGCGTATATATATATATATATTTTTTTTATGTATGACCACGCGTAACTTTTTACATAGTAGTCCGATTGTGATGATTCATATTTAATTGGATAGGGTATACCTTGCCCAGTATTATTAGCACATGGAAGCCACACAAAATTATAAAATAAAAACTTTTTAACAAAAAATGAAACCGCCGAAAAAACTGAAAAGCAAAAAATAATAAACCTTAAAATTTTGAGTCGGCACTGAAAAATCAATGAACAAAGGTCACTCAAAGCGCCGACTCATAATTTTAAGGTTTATTATTTTTTGCTTTTCAGTTTTTTCGGCGGTTTCATTTTTTGTTAAAAAGTTTTTTACATTTATAATCAAAATCAAAATCAAAATCAAAATCAAAAGTCATTTATTCAAACTAGGCTGAGAGTCAGCACTTTTTGAACGTCAAAGTTACATGAGACAGTCCCCCCAAAACGCCCGCCCTTCGACACTTCCTAGTGCTTTAGCTGGGAAGAAGAAGTGGCGGAACAAACTCCCCAGCAGCACAGCTGTCTGTTAAGTTAGAAGAACTTGATTCTATACAGTATTGTGTAAGTTATTAATATTATAAAACAAAACATATATTATTCGCCATATGTCAGCTAGCACACGCCAATATACCAACAAAACATTGAAAACTAAACTCAAGCTGAAATAAATAATAAAACAAAATCGAAAACAGAACTTAAAACCTTAATAAAGCCTCCAGGCATAAAGGGCGTGCCCGCTTACATATACGATGCAAATGATACATATAAACAATAAATGAAATGAAAAGAAAATAAAAATAAACTAACAAAAGCAGTTAAATAAAAAAAATAAAAAAAACAATTATATGAACTACCCATATAAACTTTCAGTAGGAAGACTAATTCTGGATTGAAAGAACATAAACATTGTCTTGAGTTGATCACAGCGACCAACTATTCTTATCGTTTAAGTAGTCGTTGATAGAATAGTATGCCTTTGAACAAAGGTTGGATTTTACTTTAGCTTTAAACTCATTAAACTGCAAATCTAGCAAAGTAGAGGGAAGCTTGTTATAAAAGGTAATACCAAGACCAACAAAAGAATTATGAACCTTATGAAGCCGGTGAAAGGGAGCACGTAGTTTATCCCTACTTCTAGTATTAATATTATGAATATCACTGTTTTTAGTGTACAGGTGTATATTTTGCCTAATATATAAGATGTTGGCGAAGATGAATTGTGATGCCACCGTAAGAATACCAATATCTTTAAAGAAATCTCTCAGAGAAACTCTCGCACCTAGTTGGTAAATCGCTCGAACAGCTCGTTTTTGAAGAACAAAAATATTTTGAATGTCCGCGGCTTTGCCCCACAGCAGAATGCCGTAGGACATTATGCTATGAAAATAACTAAAATAGACTAATCGAGCTGTATCAACGTCCGTGTACTGTCTAACTTTCCTTACGGCGTAAGCGGCCGAACTGAGCCTTCCCGCTAGGCTTGATATATGTGATCCCCACTGAAGTTTGGCGTCTACTGTTATACCGAGAAAAACTGCCGAGTGTACAGTTTCAAGCACCTCATTATCTAAAACGACATTGGGTCCCAGATTCCTAACATTCGGTAAGGCGAACTTTATACATTTCGTTTTCTTAGCATTAAGAACTAGGTCATTTGTGGTAAACCAATCCGTAACCATTGAGAGCGCACTATTCACGTCATCAAAATCTTTTCTATTCCTGTCTACTTTAAAGATAAGTGAGGTATCATCAGCAAATAGTACAATGTCACAGACATTCTTTAAATAGAATGGTAAGTCGTTAATATACACTAAGAATAAGAATGGACCCAGTATTGAGCCTTGAGGTACACCTAACTGAACTAGTAGCCCGGAAGATTTTACACCATTGACATCTACACATTGGTGCCTATTTTGCAAATAAGAACTTATGACATTGAGAGCTTCGTTTTGAACACCGTAATGACGTAGTTTACGCAAAAGTGTGTCATGGTGAACGCAATCAAAAGCTTTGGAGAGATCACAGAAAACCCCTATAGCATTTTGCGAGTTCTCCCATGCGTTGAAAATGTGTTTCAGCAGAGCAACACCCGCATCTGTTGTCGAACGACCTTTTGTAAAGCCATATTGCTCATTATGAAGGAGGCTATTTAAATTAAAATGTCTTAGCAACTGCTTGAGTATTAATTTTTCAAATATTTTACTAAATGCAGGTAAGATAGAAATGGGCCTAAAATTGCCAACGTTATTTTTATTACCTGTTTTAAATAATGGTATGACTTTACTACTCTTCATGAGGTCAGGAAAAGATCCTGAATCAACACATTTATTAAAAGTTATAGCTAGATAGGGGGCTACGATGTCTATTATATTACTTAACAGTTTAACGGAGATGCCCCAGAAATCTCCAGTGTTTTTTGACTTAAGTGTGTTAAAAATATTAACCACGTCACGAGGCGTCACATGTTCGAAACTAAATAAGCGACTACATCTGGGCACACTACTATGCAAAAGGTTTTCAGCTTTAGACGGGGATGAATTTAAGGAGCAAGTCGTAGTTATAGGTATGTTGGCAAAAAACTCATTAAATGCCTCAGCTACGTCGGCAGCTTTATTAACCAATTTGTTGTCAATCATAATCTCTAGTTGTTTTTCCTGTTTAATCGATTTACCCGTTTCATTGTTAATAATTTTCCAAGTGGTTTTTATTTTATTACTGGATTTTTTTATGGTATCGCTTAAAAATTTAGATTTAGCGAAAGCACAGATTTTTTTAAATAACTTTGAATAATTTCTGACATACTCTAGAAAAGGAGTATCAAATATATATTTTTTTAAACCATATAACTCGTATAGTCTCGCTCTACTTTTATAAATACCTGGAGTAGCCCATTGGTTGAAGCTAACAGAGGTGCTATTAATGTCAATAGTTTTGGTCTTGAAAGTAGATTGGTATTCTTTTTGTACAATATCAAAAAGGGCTCCATAGATTTCATTAGGGGTCTCGTGTTCTACTATAGATGGTGTAATCCTATGAGCAATATTATTTTTAAATTTGTTGCAACGACTAACTGTATAAGGCCTGCATTCTATTTTATGCGGCTTTTTAAGTAATGGCAAAGGGAAGCTGGCTAATAATCCACAGTGGTCAGACGTTAAGTCACTTAACACTAACTTATTATTGGCATCACAATCACTAAATATATTATCAAGACAAGTCGAAGACGATGCTGTGATCCTAGTTGGTTCGAAAAACAAGTTTATTAAATTAAAAGACTTAAACAGACTGAGCAGTCTAATACTCAATGGAGTAACATCTAAAATATTAATATTAAAATCTCCACATAAAATTATACATTTATTAATTGATTTTAATTTATTGAGTGAGTCCTCCATGACTGACTCGAATCGAATAAAATCCCCAGAGGGAGGACGATAAACGCATATTATGACGTAACGCTCTAGTTCAACACAAGACAACTCAATAGTGCGCTCGATGGAAAGATTAACTAAATCTAAACGTTGTTTACATTTCAACTTGTTTGAAACAAGAACTAATGATCCACCGCGTATAGCACTTTTTCTCACAAATGCACTTTGCACAGTAAAAAAATCATCATTCATAAACACTACTTCATGTTCTTTCAACCAGTGTTCAGTCAAACATAATACCTGAACATCATGGTTTTCGATAAATAAACTTAACTCTAGTTCTTTGCCAGACAAACCCTGCATATTTTGATGAACAACGTTCAACACATGCAGCTTACCCGTTGTCGCACCTAACAGTTTAAACTACCAGGTGTATCAAAAGTGGTGTTAGTACCACTACTAACAGCAATCGATGGTACACTACAGGTACCAGTGTGACGGTGTAAATTGTATGCTAAAAGATTAGCAATTTGTCTCCTACAACTAGGTGGCAAATACAAAGTGTAATTTGTCAGTTTGTAATCAGTAATAAATTGATTACAATCAAAATATAAAATAGCGTCACTGTGACGACTAGTCCTATTATAAATTAACATATTTAAATTATAAATGTGCCTGTTTTGCTCCTCAGACAAGTATTGCGAATAAGGCAAGGCACAGAAAATAAATTTACAGTGATTGGTCTCATTGAGATGTAACATCAAATGGACACATTGAATGATTTCTTTTTTTCTAACATTTAAACTATCCCCATATAATAATATTACAGTAGAACCAGGGTTTATTTTTGACAGTTTAATTTTAGTAGGATAGATTTTGTAAATGTTTTAAAACTATAATAATAAGTGTATTTAATGAAACTAAACATATTAGAATAATTAGAGGATAATTTCTAAGTTGAACTTCATTTTTTTTAATTAATAAAATTAAGTTTGATTAATCTATATAAAAATTGTTATTTAGCTCGGATTAGAGTTTACTAAACAAACAAGTAAAACAATTAAGCACCTAGATACCAGCGCACAGGATGTACTAAGTTAATGATTTTTACACACCTGATAACGACTGTAATTACAACACTTAAATGCAAAGTGATGATAAAGGCAACTGTAATTTAATTACTTACTTACATAATTAAATTAGATAATGAAACTTTACTACATACCAAATTTAATTGTGAACAATAGTTTTTCGAATTTTCTTTAAGGCAACTTTGTGTTGAAATTAACTGTGTATTTATGTTAGTTTATTTTATAAGACACTTCTAGTAGTCAGTATTTTAAAAATAAGATGGCTTCCGAATTTTCTATCTGACTGTTCCCTGAGAAGAAATGCCAAAACCAATTCAGAGGTCACGGGTCTTTTAAAGTCCAAACATTATATTATTAACATTGAAGAGCCATTGCAAATTTGAGCGGACCTGTCTAAAAACACAGGATGTATGTATCAGTCATCGTGTAGCTCAACCCTGCATTTGGGAGCTCACCGAGCCGTGGCAAGACGCTACCAGATCTGCAGGACATTTGTCTCATAGAAATAGATATTTGGACTTCATTTAACAAAATTCTTTAAAAATTTAAGATTTGTTATTAAGATCTCAAAAATTAATAACACAAATTGAAATTGTAGTTTAAAAAAATAAGGATACGGCGTTACCCTACTTGAAGTAACTCCTGCCATTTAATAATATTAAATTGTACCTTACTGTTAATATTTTTAGCACAATTTTATGCTAATTGTATGAAATTATGTTCAACTTATATAAAATTTTTCCTTTTTTACCTAATTTCATCCACTTTTATCTAATTTTGTTAAATCCTTTACTTTCACCAGATTTGATCTAATTATGTAATTTAACCGAATTCTATGATTGGCATGTATGCAAACTGTAAATATAAGTTGGCTTTTAATAAATAAATATTGTCCCATTTGGTTAGGGCCAAATTAATTATAAAGACCAAATAAATTATATCGATGTGATTAAGAGCCAGGGTCCAAGTCACTCCGTTATAATTTCAGTACAATAAGTTGTACATAAATTAAATTAAAAAGTGGAATGTACAATGTAAGGTTGTCTTAATGATATTAATTTCATGAACTACTCACCACTCTCATTTTTCGGCAGTCCATAAGCGTCGGGTCCCAAACTTGACACATCTATAGTCTGACTTCCATCTATACTGTTCTCTGCCACGTCATCATATAAAAAATCTATTAAATTATAATAACCCTCGCCTGCAGGCAATGCATTATATCTACTTATTAAAACTACTAAAAAGATATAAATTATAGAATTCATTTTGACTGAGAAAGGCTTATTTTAACTGAAAACTGTATGCTTATTTATTATTTTTATTTAAAATAAAAAATCTTGTTTTAAGGAAAAGGACTAGGCGATCAGAAAACAGCAATAGGTATGTGAAGTAAATTGGTGTGGCGCGCGTTTTTATAAAGGTGTCGCGAAGACCTGTCATATGGTAAACACAAACGGACAAAATGTCGACAAGGTTCGTTACTCCTTACTTCCTGATAAAGGATGTGAACGAAAATATGTAAACTAATCGATAAGAGTAGCCTTGAATGTTATTTGATTTACATTTCCTCTGTTTTGGATATTTTGCTTATGAAATTTTGTAATCTTCATCTGTTTCCTGATAATTGCAAATAATTTTTTTTAAACTTTATCTCAAAAAGAAAATGTTTATGACTAATTTCGTAAGTGTTTGTTTACATTTTATATTTGATATGGTAGTGTTACAAATTGCATATGTATATTCTTAAAAGGCATATTTTACGAGTTCTATCAATTAAATAAAGATTTATTAAACCGGTTTTTATCTTTTATTGATGTACATAAAGAGTAATTCTGTCGCTGCTTTGAATATTATCATATTATCTGTAACATCCGTTTCCGTTTCATTGGAAAACAAAAGTGTGGAATAACTACAACAAGGAAAAGGAAGCGGACCCTTTTCATCTTGGTTTTTCATAAATTTTCCTATGCTGTATGATAGCAAGGATGGTCTAGTACAGGTTGTAGCTATGCTGTATGTATCATATGGCTGTATGTAAGGATTGCAAGTATAATCGCATACAAATTCGGACTATCCGGATTTTTCGAAGTTTTTGTTTTATTTAAAAAAACATTAAATAAACGTGTAAACTCTATGCAACGACACTCAAGGGACTGTGCACATTTCAACGTTATAGAGAGTTGTCGTTAAATGGAGAAGAAAACTCTGAATTAAAAAAAAAACCGAGCCATCCTTTTGCGAGGATCGTCTGGAGAACACAGTGGAGTATACGGTGGAGGCGTGTGCTGCCTGGGTGGAGCACCGCCATGTCCTCGTGGAGAGATCGGCGGCGGCGACCTCTCGCGGCCCTGGTGCGAGCCATGGTACGGAGCGAGAGGGCATGGGTAGCCGTCGCCTCCTTCTGCGATGCAGTAATGCTCGCGAAAGAGGAGGCGGGGCGCGTGAGGGAGTGGCAGTCTCTGCGCCCTCACGTCCCTAGCCACCACAGGAGGAGACGCCCCGTGCGTCGGGAGTCGATAGCGGACTCCCGGCCACCGTAGGCGCGAGCTTGCGAGTGGCGAGCAGTGGGTAGCTCGCCGCCTGGTAAGGACTAAGCTCGGGTCGACAGCGCGTAGAGTTCCATGCGCGCCTCAAAGAGATGTCAGCAATACTAAAGGGGTCTGCTAGGTCCGATGCCTGCCAGGGTCGCGAGATTGTTCGAAAGAAACACCGTGACCCTGGCACATGGGCAACTGAAGGAACACGGGTGGGTTTTAGTTAGTAAAAGTCTGAGGCGCCCTTCCGCTCCGACCAAGAGCGGCAGAAATCATTTGATGATTTCCGATAAAAAAAAGCCATTCTTCTGATGCTTAGAAAGAAAGTAAACCAAGTTCTTCAGCAAACTTCTCCGCCTTAGCTTTCACAATCGGCCCCGACATAGGCATATTATGCTGCCGCTGTCGGTGAAACCATGATAGTATAACTTGATCCAAATCTTCGTATTTAGGTTTCTTATTTGGAAGATTTTCCATCCGGCTCTGCTTGTAGAATTTTTTCTTTATTTTTCCATATGATGGACACAGAGCGACTAAATTCAAAGCGTCTGCCAGCATCACTTATCTTCTGTCCCGCCCCGCGTATCAGTAAAACTTTTTCGTCAATACACACTGATTTTCTCTTACTTGCCAAGTTTACAGTTTGAAAGTTTGTGAGCAACTTGGAATATAATAACGTATAGATAATCCATGACTCCTAGTAACAACACACGTGCAAGCTATCCCAATTTGTAAACAAAAGAACGGATTTCTTAGAAAGTTCGGTATGTATGATGCCGACAGTCGAGCTTATTACGGGCTAGGAAACGACAAAAGAAACACAGCTGCGCAGTTTTTACTCATTTTGGCAACTTAAAAAGTACTTCTTATTATATAATTGTTGTCGTCACTGAGAGTGGGTGTAATTCTATACAGCATATCATGGTATGGAAGATAAGCTAAACCAATTAAACTGGAGTAATTTCGACGCTTTAGTGAGTTTGTCGTTAAATCCAGTGACGATCCATGGAGTTTACACTGTATTTAGATTTGTCACGTAGTTTAAGCTCAAATATAATTAAGTAGGTGGTTGACGACACATGCTCTATTTTATAGGTTTACAAAGAAAAGCTTTATTGAAATTCGAAAAAACCGGATTTTAATTTTAAAATTCGAATTTATATGAGGACGGAAAATCCGGATTTTTCAGTTGTTTTCGAATTTCGAACCATCCGGATTGCAATATCTAGCTGTATGTATGTATTTTCTGATCAATATGCGAAATATGATGATGATCAGGCCGCCCATTGAATGTTTTGTACTTGTTATTTAATTATGTTACGATATTTTTGGTAAATCCTACTAAACTTATAAATATGAAAGTTTGTATGTTTGTTACTCGATCATGCTAAAACGGCTGAACGGATTGGGATGAAATTTGGCATACAAATCGTTTATAACCTGTGTCCAGGTATCCAGGTTATTATATAGAAAAAAAGTATTTTATGTGTTAAGTAGAATACGTTTTCAACTGCTTCGCAGTTTGGAAGAGGATATATTTTGTAAAAAGAAACATATCTCTGTGACTAAACACTTTTTCACTTTTTTTTTTTCATTTCGGTTTAGTACGTTCCCCTGGAATAATTTCTGAACTCCACGCGGGCCAAGCCGCTGGTCATAGCTATTAAATACATAAGTCACTGCGCAGCTGATAAAACATATTTTTGGGAATTCTTATGAATGTACCCTTCGACCAGGATGACGACGAATTATGTCCAGTTGGACGTCCACCATCGGTCTTCCAAGGATCGATATGGCCTTCACTTCCTTCTGTGCTAAGCCGATGGTTTCTGTCAAAACAGTAGCCCATGAAACTAGGGAGGTGCCTGTCTTCTTTGTACTGTAAAATCCCTGACTACCAAGAGCTGTGAAAAATAATAATAATAAATAAACACCAGAAACTGTGTGGCTGAACCTTAACCAAAGCTCGTTAATATGGCTCGGCTACTTGCAACAATTCACAGCAAAATGGCGATCGGCGAACAGCTGATTGGTGGTCGGTTTATTACATAATTTGACAAATGAGGTATCGTTAGAAGCATCTTGATCGAAAGCCGTATTCGTCTACCATCATAAAGTAATGCATTATTACAGTAGTAAGCGATCATAAGCTTTAGGGCAAAGTGCCATACGACCACGACTTTAGATGAGAGTATTTTCTTGATTCATACTTTTTAGAGAGTGATTTTTCAGTAGTCGGGTTATTTAGTTTTTGAATTTACTTGTTTGTCAATTTGTGCGTTACTTCTAGGCGTCACTAGAAGCGTGTTCTTTCTTCAGTTTGTACTGCCGGTAGAAATACTACATCCTTATTTAGTTTAGCTGGTATGCTTATGCTTTAAAAAAATTAACAACTGACTTCCTTAAAAAAACACTACAAAGTCAAAAATAACTTTAATTTCGGAATTCGGTGTCTTAGGATCTGTATTTAAGGTTTTTTTGCCACCGACTTCCGAAATTAAAGTTATTTTTGACTTTGTAGTGTTTTTTTAAGGAAGTCGGTTGTTATTTTTTTGTAAAAAGTTTTTATTTTTAACTTTTTAGTTATGGTAGATACCCCGCACTAATCTAATCGCGTTATTCGTTCATTTGTCGCGCAAATACTTAATGCAAATTTAAGACTTATATGGTTTTCACATTGACCCCATTGTCAGAATAGAACCAAGTTAAAATGAGATCATTCGGAATCCACCAGCTTTCAAATAAAAAAAAGAATAATCAAAATCGGTTCATCCAGTCAAAAGTTATGAGGTACCAAACATAAACAAAAAATATAATTTAAAAAAATACTGTCCAATTTATAACCTCCTCCTTTTTTTGGAGTCGGTTAAAAAGACAGCAGTGACAGCTCACTGTTCGAGCAGCAATTAAGATACTGAAATTGTTATGATGATAATAATTTTGTATAGGAATACTTTCACAAGAATTTCCACTTCTATGGCTAAAATAGGAATTTACTTCTTCTTCTTCTTCATATCGATGGCACGACAACATCATCAAAATAGCCTTTTCCTAACTATGTTGGGTTGGCTTCCAGTTTAACTGGATGCAGCTGAATACCAGTATTTTACATGAAAGGATTGCATATCTGATCTCCATAAGCTAGGACTGAGCTATGGTTGCATTTTTGGAACGAGGGCAATAAAAGAAGTGGGAACTTACTGCCTACTGATATACTTACTTCCTTACACGCGTAGGTATCCATCTATGATGAACGTCACATGATCTGCCTAGCTTTTTCCCAACCATGTTTGGGTCTACTTCCAGTCAAACCAGATGCAGTGTCTGCCTATCTGAACTCCACAACCCAGTTATTGGATAATGATACCTCTTGGTAAGACTGGTTGTCAGACTTTCGAGCTTCTAACGATCCGTTACGACTATCAAAGATTCACGAACGAAACCGGAGACCAACAAGTTAATGTGTTTTCTGAGGAAGGGAGGGTCTCGATATGTATAGATGGTCACCCATCCATGGACCAACCGCGGCCAGCCGTGCTTAACTTGGTCGATCGATCCGTAAGGCTGTTATTACTTATAACAGCCTCACGGACTAGCCACGTCTACAATATCATTAACATGACTGGTCTCACGATCGTGGTAAGGTTACCAGCACGGAAAGTTACGAACATCTCCAACTAATGAGTCAGTTTCCCACGCCGACCTCTTGCATTACAAGAAACTAACCAATTACGAATAATTCCGATCAGAATACAGCATCTGCCTTGACTTAACTCTTGTTCTGACCTTGAGAGAGATGTGATTGCGTCAGAATAGCAAATGTGTCACATTATGATGTCCAACTCAGTTCGTTGACACACAAGGCCTCACTATCTACAAGTAAACGGAAGGATTTCTCGTTGATAGGAACAACCTCCACTATATAATGTATTCAGGAAACATTATCGTTTCCATAAACATGACAAATCATGTTTTGACTCTTGACTCATGTCGCATCATCGTCTTTAAACAATTCCTATCTCAATATAATAATCCTTGCATGGGTGTGACATAAGTAATATCTTTTTCCTTGTTAGCTTTAACGTTTTTAGTTGTGATTTCATAAATAAACATTAGATGGATTTTGTGCGTTCTTTGATTTTTCGATATGCTTCCGCTTATATCAAACGTAGGTTCCTACTTTATCGGCATTATATTCAGTAAGGTCCATTGGATCTTCGTACCGGACGTAAAAAAAATCAACTTCCAACTCACCACCAATCACTTTCAACTTCTTTCCGTGGGTGTCGCAAGAGGCGACTAAGGGACTTACCAGAGAGGCAGCAGCGCTCTCTATACATTTTACTACCACACTGCGATCGCCAATCTGCCTGCCTAGCGTGGCGATTTTGGCAACCCCATTAATGTACCGGTCAATTTATCGGTGTATGGGGGAGCCCCATGTCCTGCTGTGGACGTCTTTCAGCTGAAATGATGATGACAATGAGTTGACTGATTATACAGCTGGCATATGACTTGCTTTCACTATTATATTCACAACATCTTAGTAAGAAAATATAATCACAAGTTCCTTTTCCAAACCATGCTTATTACAGGCGCGGTCGCAGCCTGGGGGGGCTCATGACCCCTAGAACCCCCCCCCCCCCCTCGGACCGCGCCTGGCTTATTACCTCATCATCATCATCATCATCATCATCATCATCTCAGCCGCAAAACGTCCACTGCTGGACATGGGCCTCCCCCTATTTGGGGGACTTTGCCATAATCGCCACGCTTGGCAAGCAGGTTGGCGATCGCAATATGATGGTAAAATGCATAAAGAACGCTGCTGCCCATTCTCTAGTAAATCCCTTAGTCGCTTTTTACGACACCCACGGGAAGAAATGGCGTGATGCTATTCGTTATGTCCGGCACCACACGAGACGACTTATTACCTAAGCCTTTCATATTTTTTATTTTTTTTTGTGAGTGGGAAATCATCAAATGACTTCTCCCGCTCTTGGGTGAAGCGGAAGGGAGTGTCAGACTTTTACTGACTAAAAAAAAAGCCTTTCATAATTATGAGCATCTTCATAATTTCAGCCGAAACACTTCCTGCTGCTGGACACAGACCCTTCTTCAAGCACCGCCATTCCGACCTGTTCGGTGCTCCTCGTTTCCAGCGGACTCCTGCGGCCTTCACCGGAGGGGTAATTGCGTAATACACTATCAGTAGGAATCGCTTTCATTTTGAGAAGTCCACATCATTCTTTGCTTTGTTTACGTTGCTAAGCAGAGATCTTTTTCGAACATATATTATGATCGAATGGATAGGAATTAAGCTTCAAAATGATTCTGATTAATATTGTGTTACGTAGTTACGATGCAGATCATTCTAAACCTTTGCTGCTTCAGTAATCTCTAAGCGAAGTCCCATGGTGCTTTCCGCTGATTCTTTGGAGGAGGATCAAATTAAAATCTCGCTAAGAACTGAGATTCTCGAAATAGAATGAGTAGCAGCGTTTTCCTCTCTGGCAAAAAACTGTAATACAAGCATAGCAGCTGTGAAGTTTTCCTAATAGATTGAAAGATTCACCAATGAATATAATATTTCCTATCTGATATTTATTTACACAATATTAAACAATGTAAACAGAACAATAAACAGATGACGTATACCCAAAACCGCAGGGTGTCGAGAGATCGGAACCGACCGCGGAAACGTCGACTTTAATAGACACATTAGTTATACTGGTTATGCCTAATATGGCACCTGATTCATAAGACTATTGTCCTTGGTTGCGGTCGCCTCGTGTTGTCGAGTTCGTGGAAGTGCGGGGGCGGAGATGAGGAAGCGATAGTGATGAGGGAAGATGGGCTCGAATAAGGACAGTGCTAAGAAATTAAACAAACATCAGTAGCATATGGGGAAGGGTGTGTGTGATCGACAGTCTTCATTTTGGTGTGCTGTGTAATTTTGTGATTCGTTATAAGAGCGGAAACATTCATTCATTTATGAATTCAATAGTAATTTTGATTTAAGGAAAAATTTGTTTGGTTTTCAAGTACTTAGGTGGGCCACACTAAAAGTTTTTATAAAATAAAAAAACGGAATGATGTGGAAGCCTATTAATATTTTTATTGCTTTTCGAAGTAGTCTCCGTTCTTTTCTAAGAACGCGGCGTCTTCAAGGTTTATAAACGAATTCCTTTAAGTTTATCTTTTACTAGCTTCTGCCCGCGACTTCGTCCGCGTTAAATGTCTTGTTGCCCCGACTCTTCCCGTCGTCGAATCGAATCGCCTACCCGTGCGATTTTCCCCGTTTTTGCAACATTTTTCATTACTGCTCCGCTCCTCTTGGTTGTAGCGTGATGTTATATAGCCTATAGCCTTCCCCGATAAATAGGCCAGCCAACACAAAAAGAATTTTTCAATTCGGACCTACTGGTCCGGGCGCTAATCTCAGGAACTACTGTTCCTGAGATTAGCGCGTTCAATCAAACAAACAAACAAACTCTTCAGCTTTATAATCTTAGTATAGATTTGGCAATAAATAACAAGTGCCACAAGTTCGGGACTGTAAGGAGGAGGAATCGCTAACTCCACACCTTCGATGGAAAAATATTCGATAGTCCGCCTAGTGGAGTGAACTGGAACGTTGTCGTGGTACAGGAGGATCCTGTTTCTTGTGCGCTGCTGTCTAAAATTTTCCAAGACAATTAGTATACAATAACTGACATACCAATCTGCAGTAACAGTGCTTTTACATTCTAGATGACTCTTTTGCCCAAAGAATGAGGTAATCATCTTTTTCCCTTAACTTCTGCCTTTCTTTACTTTTGCCGGCAAATCATTAAAGTTAAACATTCTTACCGCAGATTGTCTTTTGGTTTCGGGCTCGTAACTATATAACTAGCTTTTATCACCTGTGACGATGTCATACAGCATTCGAGTTACCTTCATCTTACCTTTCAAGCATTAAGTGGCACCAATCTAAACGAAAGTGATTTTGATTTTCCGTCAAATTATGAGGGATCCATCTCGTACAAATCTTTCTAACATCAAAAGGTTTATGTAAGAATTTTTGTACTGAACCAATGCCTAAAGCTGCCCGAATCTATTGTCACCCTTCTATCAGCTTCTATCATTATAAACACAGCTCTCATGTTATCTTCAGTAGTCGCCGTGGAAGGCCGTCCTTCTCGCAAATCATCAGTGAGAACGCTTCGACCACATTTAAACTCATTATACCAGTTGTAATCCCACCGGATGGGGCTTCGTCATGAAATGCTAATTGAAGTCTGTCGTAAAATAGTTTTTGAGTAAGACCGCAACGAAAGTGGTAATAAATTAATGTAAATTTTTTGTAGTCAAATCCATTACGACGCATGATAGACATATTTTAAATTGCCGCCAATTAGTAAAAACAAATGACATAATAAATTCATTACACATGTACAGATTCCCAAAGAGTTCCTAATTCGAAATTCATATAAATTTTTCATCGGCTGCTTTTCTTAATGGCCTATTCTAAAAACTGTCATTGTGTGCATGTATGTGTGTATGTGTCATGCTTTAGAGAGTGCACTTTACACCTTGCTCGTCATCACTCCTCTATACGGGCATCTACATCGCCACAAGCTACGCATCAAATAATCATCAAACTGACGTTTCGCAAAATCCTGGAGCGCGCAAGGAGAGCTTACCGTAGAATTAGCATATACACAATGTCCAGACACATCAATCGTCCGGCAGTTGCTCAACAAACAACACTCGTCTGGTTGGAGGTTCCTCCCTTTTCAATAGATGACGTGTGATTAATGATAAATGATTTTATTTCTGTAAGTAGGTACCGTGTAGGTGCCGGACGTAAAGAATAGCATCACCCCATTTCTTCCCGTGGGTGTCGTAAGAGGCGACTAAGGGATATACTAGAGAATGGGCAGCAGCGTTCTCTATGCATTTTACCAACATACTGCGATCGCCAACCCGCCTGCCAAGCGTGGCGATTATGGCAAAGCCCCCCAAATTGGGGGAGGCCTAAGTCCAGCAGTGGACGTCTTACAGCTGAAATGATGATGATGATGAAGTAGGTTCGAACAAACACCTTTACACATCAATCATATTTCTTTAAAGTAGATGAGGTCGGCGTTTAGTAACTGACTACTCTGAGAAGTAAGGCCGAAACAAATTCAGAGGTCACAGTCTGTGAACATTAGAACCTGTACCTCATACCTCTATAAGCTCATGCCCTGCAATATCTACAAGTTTCCATAAAATATCTATGACTATGACATCAAAAAGTGTCTATCTCATTTATCAAAGGGTATTTTTCCAACTGTTACTTACTGTAGGTATCCAAGTTTAATCAGGCATTAAAATAGAGGCGGGTCAAGTAACGTTTAATTGTTACTTAATGATAATACTATAAAATAGAGTAATTTATAGATCCGTTCTTACACGCGGAGACAATAAAAAGAAATGGGGGTCCCGTATTACAACATCTTAGATAATATAACAGACCCTAATAAATTCTGCTGAAGGCGATATATAAAAGCCCGCCGAACCAAGGGGTTTTACCCAGTTTCTGGGTAAAGAGTTCCAATACGGTGGCTTCACGTCAAATTCAACGGAGTAATTGCGTAACACAATAACAGTAAAAGTGGCTTTCATTTTGACAGGTCTACAACATTCATTGCGTTATTTACATTGTAGAGCAGACCATTTTATCGAACTTAGGAAGCAATGGATTGGCAGTAACCATTAAAATGATTCAAATTGTAGTTTATAGTGTGTTACACAATTCAGAAGCCGATGCTTCGCCCTGCACCCTAATTGCGAAACGCACAATTTATCAGAATCTGAATGGGATTGAAGATTATTTCTAAACCATTGCGTCATTTGTTTGAATAAATTGTCGGCTCAGCAACGTAAATAACGCAATGAATGAACTATGAATATTAAACCAATTCCTACCGATAAAAAGTTCCGCAATTACCCCTCTGGACTGGCAGAACACAATTTAGATAAGAAAAGATTAACCAAATTATAATGATGCAGATTTATGCATTGTAGAATCTTACAAACCTAAAGCACTCGTAGAGGTACAAAAAAGCTCCTTGCAACATTTTCTGTCTGCGTTCACAAAGAATTCATTGTCGATTTCAGTGACAAGAGTACGGAGGCCAACTGACCTCCGCTTACTCTTGTCACTGACCTGGGTAAGATCTTTATATAGCTACAGTAATTACCCGAGTACGGTGAAGCAAAAAGGAGGGTTGTGTTTTTCACCTTTATATATTTAGGTATGTGGGTATGTATGTATCTGTTCCCTCATAACTTCTAAACTTCTGATCATAATTCGATAAATGAACGTCGATAAATTCGATAAATCCGCTGGTGTGTCGTCACATTAAGTGACAACTACCCTAATAAAACAAGTTAGTGATCATTAGCTTTAGAGCAGTGGCATAAGACCACGGCCTTTAAATGAGAATATTTTCTTGTCTATTACTTTTTTGAGTGCGAGTTTGCAGTCATCGGGTTTTACTTTATAAACTTATTTTTTAATTCTGTCTTAAGTACTTACCTAGTAAAGTTACTACTGTTCTCCCAGACGAATATTAAGGCGTATTGATTCTTCTGGATTTGAGCTGATATCTACATTCACCTACCTTCTTAAATAATTCAGGCAATTCTATTTTGTTATTGTCGTGTGGGTGGTTATTTTGTGTAAGTTGCTGAGAACTGTTTGCTTCTTCATAGCTTAAATTAGCAAAGCTACAAAACCATAAATTCAGCATATAATTCTGGTCCCCGTAGCCTAGAATTTCTCGTCGTTTATCAAAAACTAAATCAGCTGTTTCATAAAAGTACCTTTGCAATACCCACGCGGTCAAAATGTATGGAACAGAAAGTATACTAACCGAAGAATACTTAAATGCAGGTTTAGAATCATACTGAATCCATGGTGACAGGTTGCGACAACCCCACGACCCGCCACTGTGTTGTGGATGTCAGATAGTAAGTCACTCCATGTAAAATACGGGTATTGCTGCACCCGGTTAGACTGGAAGCCGACCCTAACGTAATTGGGAAAAACTAGGCAGATGACATCGTATTACCCAGTAAACGGGCTGTGGAGGTAAGGACCAGGCTCGGATCGACGGCGCGTAGTGTTCCACGCGCGCCTCAAAGAGATGTCAGCAGCACTGAAGGGGTCTGCCAGGACCGAAGCCTGCCGGGGTCGCGAGATTGTTCGAAAGAGACACCGTAACCCTGGCACATGGGCAACTGAAGGAACACGGGTGGGTTTTAGTCAGTAAAAGTCTGACACGCCCTTCTGCTCCGCCCAAGAGCGGGAGACGTCATTTGATGATTTCCCACCCAAAAAATAAAAAAAAGGTCAGATAGACAGTTGCTTCATATAAAATACTGGTATTCAGCTATCTTAGGCTACACTGGAAGCCGACCCAAACATAGATGGGAATAAACTAAGCAGATGATGAGTCGTTGGTCTAGTGGTCGCAGCGCTACCGCTATGTATGAGGTCCTGGGTTCAAACCCCGAGTCGGGCAAAGTGAGATTACCCTTACCGGTTACGAATATGAAAAGAATGTAGGTATTGTGATTAACATACTTAAAAGACAGGCAAATTTGGGTTTAAGACATCGTAAAACGAAGGAAACAATAAAACAAAGCATTTTATATGTAATTTCCTGTGTATTTCTAACATATTAGTTTTATACACTACTTCATTATTTACATGAGCATTATCGCTTCACAATATTATTACAATTAAAATAATTTTCTCTCTTTATTTATATTATTATTTATTTATTTATTTTTCTCACCACAATAAACATTACATTACATTACAGGTTGTTACACTTGGGTACGATATGGTTTCGTTTACTGTGGGAGACTGGTGCCTAAGCTAGGCTTTAAGGGCCTGTGTTTCAGGTCACCAGGTCTCCACCCTCTAGCAGTTAAATGCATGTTTTATAAAAAAGTTAATTAGCAGGTAGTATGTAGCTCAACATAAATGAAAAATGAGATAGAGAAAAAAAAAAAAGAACTGGAAGGTTTTGCTGTTCTTTTTTTGTTTTGCTCTCTATTTCATTTAGTAGTTTGGTATGGTGTTAGTATTGTTAGTAAACATTTGTAGTGAGAAAGTGTGTAGGTAGGTGTGTCTCGTGTGCGTAGATCTGCGTTTGTGGGGGTGCGTGTGTGAGTGTGGGTGAGGATTTATTGGATAGCATTTGGTATACTTTAAGTCACGGCGTGAAGTAGTTTTTCGGTGTCATCATAGTTGAGTCCCAGAAGCCACGTGGTGAGCTTCATTTTGCATTGACCCTTATTGAGATTATATATGGGTTGAATAAGGTTGATTTTGTTGTACAAAAATCGACCCAGATAGCAAAAGAAGCGGTTAGAAAAAACAGTAGAAAGGGGAGAGTGAGTGCGACTTACGGGACAATGTCGTCTCTTACAATGTGTATTTGAGGGGTGATAGGTGAGTAATGAATGTTGTTTTAGGAGAGTGTTCAGGATAAACAGTTGGCGTACTGTAAGGATTTTTGATTGCTTGTATAGAAGATCTGTAGGATAACGATAAGGAAGGAAATTTGAGACTTTTAAGATGACCCTCTGGGCTCTCTCGAGTTCAAGGATAGTGGTTTTAGGAGCGCCTCCCCAAATTGTTATACAGTAACCTATCAATGACTGAGCGAGGGCGAAGTAGACTGATCTCTTTAGTTTGTCATCCGCCACGTGTCTCAAGGTTTTGAAAACATATATCAATTTACGTAGCCTAGTAGTGAGTAAGTCTATATGTTGCTGAAATCTTAGGGTGTTGTCAATCATTACCCCCAGGTATTTCACAGATTCTGCTTTAGAAAGGTGTAAACAAGTGCAGGTTTTATCGTGTGGTGTTGGGCACGAGTGAACTTTAATGGTGTCAGGCATTGTAGGTAAATTTGATTTTTTTAGAGCAAAGGTAATGTAATTCGTTTTACTCGCATTTAGTGTCAGTACGATGCTACGCAGGTATTTTGTGACAGTATTAAAGCCCGACTGGGCGTACGAGTACACATCACGCCAGGAATCTGCACTAAACAGAAGGGCTGTGTCATCAGCAAAACTTACAATTCTGCCCTTAGGAAGGGTGAGCACACCTAGGTCGTTAATATAGATGAGGAAAAGGGTCGGTCCAAGCACGCTGCCCTGAGGCACGCCGTAGATGACATTCCTTTCATCACTAAGAAAATCATCTATCTTAACGCACTGTGTACGCTCACTGAGGTAGTCTTTGAAAAGTTGAAGTTGAATCCCTCTAATTCCCAAGTTCTCCATCTTTGCAGTCAGTATGGGTACAGAAACCGTGTCGAAAGCCTTAGCAAGATCTAAGAAGATGCCGAGGACTTTTTGCCCTTTGTCTAGGTTAGTTACAATATAGTTTGTCAATTCATGGACTGCATCTGAGGTTGATTTTCCGGTGCGAAAACCAAACTGAGATGAGGATAGAAGTTTAAGCGTTTCTAGGTAATTGACAAGTCTAGTGTTCATGATTCTTTCTAGTACCTTCGACAGCGCGGGGAGGACAGCTATAGGTCTGTAATTATCAACACGGTCTCTGTCCCCACTCTTAAAGATCGGGTGTATAATAGATTTTTTAAAAACTTTTGGGAATTTGCCTGTGGAGAGTGCGAGATTACAGACGTACGTCAGGGGTGGAGTAATCAAGACCCGATGTCGCTTTACGAGATCACTGGATATCTCATCCCACCCCACCGCGCTGGTACTGCGAAGATTCAATATTAAGTTTCCTACCTCGACCTCGTCGGTAGGTAAGAGTACCATTGATTGGGGAACTTTATCGCTGGCAACAGTAAACGATTCCGATGGATATCTTACTAGTTTCTCAGCAAGACGTTCACCAACACCAGCAAAGAAGTCATTTACATTGTTAACCGAGAGCTTTGGAGTGTTTAACGACTTTAGGAGAGATTTGGAAGTTTCTTTGTGAGTTACCCTATTGGTTATTGTATTTATAGCCGACCAGAGTTGTCTAGGATTATTACCAGCCTTTGTCAGTTCGCTTTTTTCATATTGCCTTTTTAACTTCCCTAATAGTTTGTTACAGAAGTTTCTGTACCTAGTGAAAGTTACCTTTAGAGTTTCGTTATTTGGAGACTTTTTAATTTTTTTATGGAGGTTGTCTCTGTGTCGGATACAACGAAGAAGACCTGGCGTTATCCATGGCTTTACAATTGTTTTTCGGTTGGGTACTTTGACAGATTTAGAGTTAATTTCAATCACTTTTTTTATCGAGTTGACCATGGTTTCAGCCGCTTCGTCGGGATCTTGTGTGTTGTAAACCTGACTAAAGTCAACTAGTCTTAGGTCTGCATTTAACTGATCATGATTAATACGAACCACTGTTTTTTTTGCGGGATTTTTTGAAGTCTTTTTAACTAGAAATAATAGTACTGTATCGTGGTCAGTTAATGCAGAATGCGCCACTAAGGTGGAGGCAGAGTATTGTGTTTTTAGAAAGAAGTGATCGAGACATGAATTGAGTCGTGTTGGCAGGGTATGAGAAGGCAATAGGCCATGTGATGCTAACAAGTTTAGATAGTTATTCTTGCTTGGATCACGGCATTGATCATTGATATTTATATTTATATCACCAGTGATTATGATGTTATTATAGTGTGCGATACTAGTTAGAGTCATGTTTAGGGAATTAAGAAAGTTGGTAATGTCTTTGTAGCTTGGAGGGCGGTAAATTGCTAGTAATATAGTGTTGTGGTCTACTTTTATCAGGAGACAATTTGCATCTGAAAATGAGGGTTCTTGTACAGAGACGTTAAGATCTCTGTTTATATAGACTACTACTCCCTCATTCTGTGTAATATTATTCCTGGATGAGAAAGAGTTGTAGCCTATCAAATCAGGGATAGTGTGAGTGTTTCGCAGCCAACATTCAGTGAGGGTAATTATATCCCAAGCTATTTTAGTCCTAGCTAGTATTATACATTTTTATTTCACCTATTCTTAGGCAAAGTGACAAAACTTCTCGCATATCAAAAAGCATTAGAAAAAAATACTGTTTTTTTTAAAATAATTTTAAAAATAGAATCTACATAGGAGCGGGCCCTGGTTAACAGTTGAGCGACATAGATGGCGCTTGTAAGGCATACGCGAGATAGAGAACGAAGAACAAATCACGAGATATAATAGATTTAGATTCGTTTGGACTACAAATCACTAAACTATAATGCTAAACTTATTCAAAACATATTTCTGTTTCGTTCAATTGCTTGAAGATGACAGAGACAGAATGATGTTTTAAATGTGTTTACCACATAAGGTAGATGCGCTATGGTAACCCGCAAAATTCTTTTGTTTTACATTTGTTTGTAATTTGCGGGTCATTGTCAGGGTGTATAAAATCATTCAGTTCATTTCATCCCATTGATTGTTTTTTTCATGAAATAGGCATTCAATGGAATTAAATGAACTGAGAGGATTTTATAGATAATTATAATGAAATTATTCTGTAAAGCCATATTATTTGTAACGCTCTCAAATCTTATTTTGTTTTACTAAAAGCCCGATACTGACCTGCAAATTGCGAAAAAACGCAAGAAACATTGGATTGTAATACCCGTAATTTCTTCTGGATTTGAGCTGATATCAACATTCTCCTACCTACATAAATTATTTAGACAATTCTATTTGTTTTTGTCGTGTGGGTGGTTGTTTTGTGTAAGGGGTGAGAACTGTTTGCGTCTTCTTAGCTTAAATTAGCAAAGCTACGAAACCATAAATTTAGCATATAATTGTGGCCCCCGTAGCGTAGAATTTCTCGTCGTTTATCAAAAACTAAATCAGCTGTTTCATAAAAGTACTTTTACAATACCCACGCGGTCAAAATGTATGGAACAGAAAGTATACTAACCGAAGAATACTTAAATGCAGGTTTAGAATCATACTGAATCCATGGTGACAGGTTGCGACAACCCCACGACCCGCCACTGTGTTGTGGATGTCAGATAGTAAGTCACTCCATGTAAAATACGGGTATTGCTGCACCCGGTTAGACTGGAAGCCGACCCTAACGTAATTGGGAAAAACTAGGCAGATGACATCGTATTACCCAGTAAACGGGCTGTGGAGGTAAGGACCAGGCTCGGATCGACGGCGCGTAGTGTTCCACGCGCGCCTCAAAGAGATGTCAGCAGCACTGAAGGGGTCTGCCAGGACCGAAGCCTGCCGGGGTCGCGAGATTGTTCGAAAGAGACACCGTAACCCTGGCACATGGGCAACTGAAGGAACACGGGTGGGTTTTAGTCAGTAAAAGTCTGACACGCCCTTCTGCTCCGCCCAAGAGCGGGAGACGTCATTTGATGATTTCCCACCCAAAAAATAAAAAAAAGGTCAGATAGACAGTTGCTTCATATAAAATACTGGTATTCAGCTATCTTAGGCTACACTGGAAGCCGACCCAAACATAGATGGGAATAAACTAAGCAGATGATGAGTCGTTGGTCTAGTGGTCGCAGCGCTACCGCTATGTATGAGGTCCTGGGTTCAAACCCCGAGTCGGGCAAAGTGAGATTACCCTTACCGGTTACGAATATGAAAAGAATGTAGGTATTGTGATTAACATACTTAAAAGACAGGCAAATTTGGGTTTAAGACATCGTAAAACGAAGGAAACAATAAAACAAAGCATTTTATATGTAATTTCCTGTGTATTTCTAACATATTAGTTTTATACACTACTTCATTATTTACATGAGCATTATCGCTTCACAATATTATTACAATTAAAATAATTTTCTCTCTTTATTTATATTATTATACATTTTTATTTCACCTATTCTTAGGCAAAGTGACAAAACTTCTCGCATATCAAAAAGCATTAGAAAAAAATACTGTTTTTTTTTTTAATATTTTAAAAATAGAATCTACATAGGAGCGGGCCCTGGTTAACAGTTGAGCGACATAGATGGCGCTTGTAAGGCATACGCGAGATAGAGAACGAAGAACAAATCACGAGATATAATAGATTTAGATTCGTTTGGACTACAAATCACTAAACTATAATGCTAAACTTATTCAAAACATATTTCTGTTTCGTTCAATTGCTTGAAGATGACAGAGACAGAATGATGTTTTAAATGTGTTTACCACATAAGGTAGATGCGCTATGGTAACCCGCAAAATTCTTTTGTTTTACATTTGTTTGTAATTTGCGGGTCATTATCAGGGTGTATAAAATCATTCAGTTCATTTCATCCCATTGATTGTTTTTTTTCATGAAATAGGCATTCAATGGAATTAAATGAACTGAGAGGATTTTATAGATAATTATAATGAAATTATTCTGTAAAGCCATATTTGTAACGCTCTCAAATCTTATTTTGTTTTACTAAAAGCCCGATACTGACCTGCAAATTGCGAAAAAACGCAAGAAACATTGAATTTCGTAAGCTACTCTGGCGCATTTAATGATTTGTCGTACAAACTGACTTTAGAGCTTATAATAAGCATGAATAAACTTTATATTCTTTATGTCAAGACTAGCGAAAACTGTCCAAATCGTACTTTGTTTGAGGATAAAAACATCACAGCCAATCATAACAATTTCCGAAATGTTTGAAATTTTAATCTCCTTTTTTCGTTTTATATTTAAAAACATTTTATAATTCTACTGCCATCTCCTTTCCTTATTATGAAAAAGACAAAGACAAATAGAATCACAAAGTGTTTTTGGATATCAAGTTTTAATCAATAAAGGATTTTTTATTTTATTTTAATTAATTCTTACAGGTACCGTCAATTTAGTATTTTAGTTCAAAGGAAGATTTTTTTATAACTATATATTAAAAGAATTGGCCCAGTTTTTGTTATTACAAAGATCGACATGTAGGTAGTTACAGTCAAAAAATTAAAAATATTTTATGCAAAAATATCTCAATTAGCAAATTTTGATATTGCACTATAAGTAATTGGGTTTTTAAAGCTCGATTCGTGATAACATGTATGTACCTATTTTAAAAAACAATTTCTTATAAATTACGATTTAGCTTAGGGACGTAAATAAATTCGAAGACGGAAAACAATGTGAAAATAATAATAATTAAATGCTTTTTAAACATGAATCCTACACCACGTTACTAGGCATTCATAAAATAAAAGTAATGTCCGGACAGACTCAATCAAAAGCAGAATATTACTCTGTCCCTAATTACGCCCTTGTCAATCTTTTAACATATTATGCTGTCCTAGTGACGATAAATAAATTAACTGCAACTACAGTTCTTCAACAATAACAGCTAATGTTGGCACAGGTCAAGGAAAATCGTGAACCATCTACCGCCATTCTTCGACTCTATTGTCCATTAAGTAAAAGTAATCTTAAAAACTGCAGTAACAATAATTATTGTATGTTATTCGCGATCTCAATACGTCTTAATAATAAAACTTATGTAATTCACCATAAAATCTGGTTAAATTAACTAAATATTGCGATTACTATTTCCATATTCAACATAGCCATGAAAAAGCCAAAGCTTAGTCAATGGATCTAATATTAAGACCGCGAATGTATCTAGCTTTCAACATTATCTGTAGTAACATAGAGTTGAATTTTGTACATAACATTGAGTAGAACAGACTTATAAGTTCACTTTGCGACTCGACAATTTACTATAACAACTCTCTTACATCAGTTAGTAGGCACACAGTGAGGACGGCCCGAGGCCCGCGCAACCCGAAGAGACCTTCGTCCGGCGACCAGGAGCACAGCGACAACAAGAGCTGGTCGCACGCCAACGAACGTAACTAAAATGAAGTAACAAATAGTGCTATTTCATCACACGGTACTGTAAATAAAACGTTTGAGCAGGACAGCACGATAACCTAAGTGTTCCACAAGTTGCTCTGAACTTCAGGTCTCCGGGTGCAATGCCCACTTTTATCACAAAAGGTGTTAAAGTACATATTGCATTACGCGACAAATATAAGCCACATATTTATTTATTAGCTAATTAATTCCAATATGTCGATTATTGACATTTTACACAACTGTTAGAAATTGACAACACCTGAAGAGGTCTTTGTACAGAGTTTCCATAACTACGGTACCTAACTGCACACATCACAGATATAGAAAAAATAAACTTTATTCCTGTTAGTTCTATACATAACAAGTACACTTTAGCCTAATTCTATATTTCACAAAGAGGGAATCTTTTACATCGTATATTGAACCAGAGTGTGAGTGACTCACTGTGGTATAGACTGGGTACCGACGTGTTTGAACAAGCTTAGTTTCAGCGCTTACTGCCCCAAAACGTACAGTAAATATATTCTATATGTATACATAATAAGACATGATAACAACACATGGACGCATTTCGCTAAGCTAAATGATATAAATCGTGCTGCACACTTCCTGCCACTCTCTCGAAGGCTTCCGCTCCATCTCATATCTCGATTCTACACAATCTTGTTTCTTAAATTGACTTTAAAAAATAAATAAAAGTTAATAAATAATTTTTACATCCATTCAAGTTATTGTTCAATTCGATCACAATGCGAAACTTTCAACTAGTAGAAAAATATGACGCGGATCATTCTGTTGTTGATATCCACTATTGTCCATCACTATTTGTCACTTTGCTATCACCGTCTTTGAAATAAACGACCACTTACTAGTAGGCATTGCATAAATACATCATTATACATTCGCGCGGTCTTAACATAAGACGCACGATCCGCGTTCCTGACACACATCGGCGGCTACTCATCTCTTTCGCACATATCATTACAACTCGTAGTGAGATAAGGACGTCGATACCGACATCCCACCGTCCACCCGTCTTATGTTTCACAAGGAATGGTTCGTCGTCACATCCAGGTGAGGTAGACGTACTGACAAGACACTGTGGTGGCTCCGTGTTCCAGAGCTCGGCGATCCCCTCTGGGGCATTAAAGTATACGTATCTGATTATTGCTCGAAAATTTACTTTGGCAGTGTATGGCAATCCTGGCCATCGATAGCGCGGACTAGCGCACTAGTTTCGTCTCCATCATTCTTTATGGGTCACCGAACCCGCGGTCTTCTATGGAACTAAATTCTTCAGTCTCGAACTTGGGCTTGGCTAGCACGCTTCAGCACAGTCTCTTACATGTTTGGCTTAAAGCACAGAGTGTTGTGTCTAAAGTACCAGGCGGTCATAGCGGCCAGGTGGTGGTGGAGCCGACAGGAGCACGAGGGCGCCGGGCGGGGCGCGCGGGGCGCGGGGGGCGCTGGTGGCGCGGGGCGCACCCTCACGAGGGCGGCGGGGGCGGGGGCGCGCCGGCCGCCGACACCACCACCACCGGCTTCACGATGGTGGTGGCGCTGAGGTACTGCGCCGACACCGTCAGCGGCGCCACCGTGCCCTTCACCATCTGCGTCTCCACCATCTGAGAAGGCAATACAATAAATGCAATCATAAAACCATATTAATATTCGTACTTGAGTATTTAGGGGATCTTAACAATATCAGGTCTTTGTTAAATAACTGCAAACCATTAATATGAGGTACAAACTTCCTTTACATACAAACACGTTACACTACGCGACAGTCTCGACTATGAATACTATACCATATTGTAAATGTATTCGATAGAACTCTCTAGTTATTCCTTTGGCATCACAAACATAAAGAAAACAAAGATCAAAGAACATAGACCACTAGTGCTCAGTATTCAATCAAAGAAATTGAAAAGCGTGCTCAAACTGACACTTCATGAAATCTAAACTCCCAACACACCGCGTGCACAGCACATGGCTCGAGGCACTTCAAACAAACCGTGTCACTTAAAACGAATAAAATTGAAATGATTTCACTATTTACCTCTAAGAAATTAATATACGAGTTATCAATGTGTCTCGGGGAGGCCGCGTGCAGCGCGGGGTGCGCGGGGCCCGCGTGGGGCCCGGGGGCCGCGGGCCGCAGGTAGGGGTGGGGGCCCGGGCCGCGCGCCGCGCCGGTCGCGCGCAGCACGCGCGATTCTTTACTCGTCTTCTCCTTATAAGAATACGGCAACTTTCAGATAGACACAGTGTGGGGGGGAACCGGCTTTATGGGTACCGGCCGCGACTTTAGACACGTCTAAGCTTGAGTTTGCAGTACCACTTTAGGTTTGCAGTAATTTATCAAACACCCTAAACTAAACAAAGGTTAGAAAGAAGCTCCAGTCTGAATTTCGATTCCAAATTATACATGATTGCCAAAGCATATTTCTAGAACATGGGGGTTAGAACAAAAATCTTTTAACAGTAATGCATGTGGGAGGGACATTCGGGAGGCCTTTTCCGTTCAGGAGTGGGCATACTGGTTCTCATACTACTTAACTACTAATATTACTACTTTATTTTGATCGACAATCCCAAATGGATTACAAGATCATTATAGATAGTTCAATCAACGATGATGCGCCCCTCTGCGCCCCTTTCCTTTGTTTTTAACCGCTCTCAGTACAATTGTCAATGAGTAGGGCGCGTCTTCGTGGATTGAACTATCTATATCAAGATATGGCCTCTTAAATATTGACACTGTTTCAATATCTCTCCCTGTTTTTGATCGACAATTATTTTTGAGGACTCAGCTGTTGTAAATTAGTAGTCACAGGCTGTCCGAAGTCTGATATCCGACCTAACTTTAGATATCAGTCAATAATACGAATAGCTGACTCCGGTTAAGAAAAAAGCTATACAAGCACTTAGATCTAAGTCGACCCTTTTATTATTGTTCCCGTGAGTGCCAAAAAGGCGGCATAGTGATTGTTATCATCAATAGGCTTCCTATCTGCTAATAGTACCATAGATATATGAAGATACAATAAACGTCAATCCTTCAAATCAATTCATATAACAAACATGGGAAATAAGAATGTACATATTTTTTTATATATATACAGGGTGTCCCAAAAATCAACGTCGAGCCGAAAACAGTTGTTAGGCCAGGTGGTGACAGTTATCAGAAAAATAATTTAAAAAAATCTAAGTTAAGTACTTTTCAAATTATTGACATTAAAAACAAAATTGTGAGTGATGTAACCCTTCTGTAAACTACAGTCCAAAATTAAAACACAACTACCTCAGTTTTAAAGAAAACATCACTTTTTTGCTCCACCATGTACTAAAAATTATAACATCGCCCAACTTTAACTGACTGTACTGAAAAAAAGAATGCTTAACTTAGATTTTTTTTTTCTGATAACTGTCACCACCTGGCCTATCAACCGTTTTCTGCTTGACGTTGATTTTTGGGACACCCTGTATAATAGTCCTCATGTTCTACCGACATAATTATAAGCAAGTAGTGTTTTAGCAAAATAAAGCAATTCTATACAGAATGGCAAGGCCATCAACGCGCAACCTACAATGGATTCAGTATCTACAAATTGACATATAATACCGTCGTTTTTGGCATTAAACTATATTACTTCAATAATAAAATAATGTCAATGATCCCCATAACCATAATATTAAACCAACCTGTTGTTAGTAGGCAGGCTATGTTTTGGCGTGAAACAGGCCGATAAGAAAGGATGATGCAATCGCTAGAAATAACAATAGACTCAAGTCTTACCTTATGTGTGAGTGTGTGCGTTTGTAACAAATGCGTGGCAGGTTGTGATACTACTAGGGGGGTCAGTCCGCTCACGACCACGCTGCCGTCTGCAAGAAGAAACATGAATAAATTTAGCAAAACTCCTGTATCCCCCGAAGGGAGTATAGTACCAACTAGCCTAACTACACCCACATTTCTTCATTTATGTTTAATAAAAAGAAAACAAAGGACGTCATTCATTTAAGGGTTTTGTTGTGTAAATGGTTAATTGTGTACTATCATCATCACCATCATCATTATGGGCCTCCCCTAAATATGGGAATTTGCCATAATCGCCACGCTTGGCAGGCGGGTTGGTGATTGCAGTATGGTGGTAAAATGTATAGAGACCGCAGCTGCGTCCCGCGGTATGTATTATAACATTTAAAAAAAAACAAATCCTGAATAATGCTTTTATCTAGTCCAGGTTAAGCCAAACAAAAAAAAAAACATAATAAACCTAGTTGTGTATTTTATTCCAAATTAATTATCTATTGCCATAGTACCCAACTATAGCAACAGGTTCTCACCCTATAAAAATTCAACTTCATGACGGTAATGAGAATTTCCAAACAGAAAATTGAAAACCCCGTGACGCTTTGGCCGGTCGAACCCAGGTCTAGCCCTCAGCCAATGGTATCGTATTTGCGAACACTAGACCAATGAATGAGCAGTTAAAAACTTAAACAATATAATTCATCATCATCATCATCATTTCAATCTAAACACGTCCACTGCTGGACATTGGCCTCACCCAAACACCGCCACTTCGACCGATTCTGTGTTTCTCGCATCCAGCTGCCATGCCTCAAGACGACTCTTTGACTAGTGATGACATATGGCACTGAAATGTGGTCGCTCACAATAGGCCTCATAAGAATAATAATAATGGCCATGGCGGCCAATCTCAACGGAGACTAGCCATCGGCGCGGGAGATATTATAGTGCTCAAGTGTGTGCGCAGACACAGGAGCACTCACTCTTCCCACTCTCATAGTCCGATGGGACGGCAATCCGACACGACCGGAGAGAGATCAGGCGTAGTACCAACGGCTTAACGTGCTTTCCGAGGCACGGGGGTCTCACACCGATATCTTCTTAACTCCGGGCTGTTACTAAGAAATTCCTTATGGAAAAACCAAATAACCCCGCCCTGTTGGTCTCGGGGTCGCAAGCGAGACTGCTTAGTGTGGGGTCCTGAATTTCATTGCCAGGTAGGGCAATTATATACATATAGTGGGCACGTGAAGAGTAGCATCAACACAGGATGGACAAACCCAAATCAATTTAATCTGTTTTGAAATCAAATGTCATACAAAATTGATCGTTCGCTATTTTTGGCAAGCAATCACAACATTTAACATGAGGTTCGGTTATTGTTTTCGGAAAATGGAAGCTGTTTTTAGCCTGACCTGTTGCATTATACGTTAAGATAACTATACAGGGTGGCAATGACGAGTAACCTTTTGCCATGGATTCAGTTCAAGATTCTGAAACCCGTGTTTAAAATTTACGCCGATAAAAAAAGGCTGTTCCATACATTTTGACCGTGTAGGTTTAATTAGCTGGCAATAATTTAAAATAAAACCTACGTGTTGGATATCGATATCGAAAAGTATCGGAACAAAGAAAAAACAAAAAAATATATATTTTTGATCATACTATGGGCGTAGGTTCCAATAATTCATCAGCTGTTTTTCCAATTTTTGTGGAACATACATATTTTTTACGAATTTCCAAAAAACTGATACCTAACAAACGTTTGGGTGCCTTATGTCAGCGTCATTTAAAGTTTATGACAAAGTTGGAATGACGAAGAAACATTTTTTTTTATTTCGAAATCGAAAGATACCCCAACACGTGGGTAAATGATTTCCAGCTAATTTAATTTGACCCTGTATATTTCAACGCTGATCATAATTGTACTGAGTTCATAGTAGTAGTTGGCGCACCGATGTTCCCTGCCACCATGTCAGGGCTGTAGCTAGACTCGAATTTGAGGTAAGGCAGCATTGGCTACAGGGAAGTAAAAAATATATCATAATTGATCTGCTCTGAAGCACGGGCTCCTAAATCAATCAACATCACCTCTAGATCAGTGATGTACATTCAATAGCTATTCATAGACAAATAATTTCTGTGACAGAACATGGGCATGGATCTAATTTAATAGCTGTTTAAATCCTCAATGATGAAGAACAAGCGAACAAGACGGTTGAAATTTTTCTCTGCATCGGCTTATTATAATTAAATAGAACCATTGCTTCATGTGATGGCGCTTCAAATATGCCATCTGTACACAGAGAAAAGAATTATTATAATATGAAATGAATGTCCCAAACTGTGGTATGTTCGGAAAAGTTTAGATGCCTATTGCTACAATTTTTTATTCTAAAACTATAAACATACAATCCAATTCTAATAGGTGATCTTCGTTTTGGTATTTTTAAAGTAGGGCATTGTGATTTCAAGGTAGGGCATTGCCCCACAATGCCCCCCCCCCCCCCCCCACCCCTAGCTACGGCCCTGCACCATGTTTATATAAGGTCGAGGTGTCATATTCAGGCTGGTACGTACCTACTTTACTTTCAGATTTTTAATAACTTGATTAAGGAAAAAAAATTTTTTCTCATCTAACAATATTTCCTATCGACACGCTAAGAACAAGAAGAATAAGTTGACATAGTAATGAATGCAAAGTAACAATGCATACCTGCAGTCGTGGAAACTGGCGTCGGAGATATAATTCCGTTTTCTTTAGTTATCCTACTTTCAACAGTAGTTGTTACACCTGTCAACAAAATATACGTTTGATTTAGTTAATGAGATCAAAGACATTTAATTTTTTTATGAATAATTCCGTTTATACTACCGTTTTCTTAAATTGGAATAGACTATTTGAACAATAAAAGACCGAAAAAGGTCCCTTGTGGAACACCACATGTATTTGTTTAACACGTTTTAATTATTTGCTTACTGAAGATTATTTGAGTCTAAACTTATATTTTCAATATCTTACAACCATTTTATCAAATATTTGAATTCTTATACATAATATAAAATTGTTTTATTAACACAATTTCAAAAGAAAAACTAAATTTTTCCTTGTTTTTGTGTTTCCTCGTCACGTATAAATGCGCATCGAAGTACCAGGGTAACATAACTCACCGTTGGTATGCTGCAAAACTCGCAGCCCACTGCTAGTTGATAACAGCTGCAGCGCCGTTGAGCCCACTACTAGCCCGCTGCTGCCAACCACCTATGAAAATGGAAATTAAGTTAACTACATGATAATGCAGACATAAATAAATAGATAATTGATGAAGATTGCCTAAATCCCTCTCTATCCTGGTTAAATAAGGCCTATAAAACTTCAATGGACGCTGAACTCGACTTGACTTCTGTTTAATTTGGTAGTACTTTATTCTCTCACTTTTGTGTTCTTGGAAATTCTTGTGATATATCTTGTAGATATCAATATAATCCGTTCAATGTCCCCGTACTTCTTAATACCGGCCGTAATATACCGTATTTAAGCACCGTTACAAACATGCTTAATATGTATTTATTTAACGGTTGAAAATCGTTAAAACTGCCAAAGTATATATTCCTAGTATGATCGGTTCTACATTTTATTGATTCAACACATTCATAAAATTCTGAAATCCAAGTCTCACATTCACAACTTTACTTAAAAGTATTTGTTTTTTTTTTAATGCTTTGGCGTTAGTCTGTGTCACCTTACTACTGACTAACTACCAGACACAGATCAGTGAAGCAAATCTCGTAATTTCAACAACGTTCACATTCTGATCAAAAATACCTCGAGTTTTCATACATTTTTGACATGTTTTTGATATTATATTGTCGCCGAGGTGGGACTGTGACTACATTTTGAACTTTTTTAAGAGAGACTATTAAGAGATTAGATTTTGACCACTTTGATTTTTGTTCATTGTAATCAATGTAGAGATGTTTTAAAACATGGATGGATTGTGTAAAAAATTAAACTATGCAAAGAAAGTAGTAAATTCTGAAATGATGTCTGAAACAGATGCATGGTAGAAAAAGGTCTGTTACGCTGGCCCAGAATAAATCGGGTCAAGGGCAAGATGACGATTACCCAAAGACGAGATGAGGTGGTATGTGTATGTACGTTGTAATGTTAAAGCAAATGACAAAGAACTGTCTCACCTGCGATATGGGTAGATGTATTTGAGCTGGATGTACTAAGGTGCTGAGCGCATTCGTCACACCATTTTCTACCGTCTGCCCATTCTGTAACAAAACAAAATATATTCTATATTAAAATAATAATTCTGTACATATATTTTACTAGTATTTTAAACTGACTTATGTATTCTAACTGACTGTATAACTGACAACTGTGTAACTGACTTATATATTCATCTTATTTTTGTTGAACGCCACATCTTGTATAGCTCAGGAAAATAAGACATTTTATACGAAAAAAATCCAAGTGAAGAATTCTCTGCCTCTCAGACTTTATCTGTAGAATTTATTAAGGAACTAATAATTCGATTGGTCTTTAATTTAACTTATTTGCCTTGGCTATTATTCCAATTATCAGGAAGACCAATAAAACTAATCCATAATCATTTGCATTACAAAATGCGTCACCGTTTAACGTAAGTCGTCCCACATTTCAGGTCCGCAAAATTGCGGAAAGAATATTTACGCCTTCATCTTTATGTACATACGTCATTTGCTCAATAGATGCGTCAGAAGCAAATATCACGATATTTGTGACTCTGTGGCTGATGCTAATGCACCGTCGTGAACTTTCACAAGATCGAATAGATAACACCAAGGTGATGTTAAATAAACCCTGGCCTTAATAAAAAAATAAAATAAAAATTCGAGAAGGACAAAATACACGCTATATGTAACTTATTATTGTATCATGAAACAATGCCCATGTGTTTTTTGTGTCGCTCTAAAATAGACTAGACTTCATTGTTTCATAACAAATATCGTTCACAAGAGTTTAAATTGGTACCTATGTATGTATGCAGTAATTCGTGACTCATTCATTTGACATTTGAAACTCGTGAAATTCGTGTCTAAAAGTAGCACGCATTTTCTATTCGGTATTAGCGCTATATGCGCATTTCACGATCTTATTACCAGGCACTTTATATTCATTTTTATCTTACTATTCTAATAATAAAGCTGAAGAGTTTGTTTGTTTGAAAGCACTAATCTCTGGCAAACTACGAGTCGGATTAGAAAAAAAAAGTTGCACTCGATAGCCCAACACCATGCTAGGGCTAAAATAAAAAGTAAGAAAGAGCACTAATCGAATACAAAGTAAAAGCGCGGGCAGGCGATGCAAATCGACGGTGTGGGTCGGAAAACAAGAATCTTCACATAGTTGAAATCGCAGGAGGTAGCTAGTTCTGACTAGCTAGCTACAATTGAATTCCCATTTTAGTTCGTTAACGCAAAATATGAAAGTTATAAAACAATATGTCTTAATAACGGCGTAGTTAAATATTATTAAAATGCATTCGACAACATAAATCATAAGAAAATCATAAGATACCATTGCCCAAGCTTAAACCCAAAGTACATTGATACACGTCATGATTCAATCAAGTCTCAAGAGTCACGGTTGCGAGATTTCAGTCAAGCTTGCACTGTTCTATTGAACACAACATCATTAACACATCCGGTGTTCCTCAGGGATGCCACTGTGGACCAATTCAGTTTGAGTTCATTAAAATGTCTTGCAAACATTACGCAAACACTGGATTGCTTATACTCCGTGTTTTTATTTAATATCTTAAAATGTACTTTATTCAAACACAAAATGCTAATTTTCTTTTATTTTTATCATAAGCCATACTTATTATTCTGTTCAAAAACTAGAGAAAAAACCCAAACGAGGCAAAAGGAGTGTGTAGAGATCGTAGCAGGTGGCGTTCCGTGGTTTCTGCCTACTCCCATGGGAAAAAGGCGTGATTTTATGTATGTATGTAGAACAAATAAAATATTACTAGCTAAAAAGTTGTTGCAAGATACTAACTTGAGTGGGAGGTTCTGCTGGCGCAAGCGTAGTGAGCGTGAGCGTACTAGGTCTCGTACCGTACGGTGCCCGCACAACCTGAAACATTAACAAAAATCACATTTTACATTGAAATTCACTTGAAATTAACTTCTCACTTACATTTCGGATTAACTTTTCGCTAAGTAATGGAGAAACACAAATCCTAATCCAAGATTAGGTCAGCTCTAATTTCTAACATTGTACTAGGCGAGCATACCTGCGAGGTGGTGGGAGTGATTTGTATAGGCAGCGTACGCAACTTCGTGCTTAGGTTTAGAGTGCGGGGAGGAGACGTCTCCATTCGTGATACAGAACGCGGCGGCGACGCTGATATCTGAAATTGGGACAGTTTATTTACTTGACCTTGCAGATTGTGTGTCAATAGTTTAGTAAACAATTTGATTTATCGATCGATTATTAATTTATATTTTCTAGCTAAAATTATAATAAGAAAAACTTACACTTAAAGGTATTCCTAAAACTTGTCCATTTACAGGATCTTCTATATCTTTCTCTTCTATGACGGCATCTAATAAAACAAAACAAGTGACAGCAACTTAAGAAAAATTAAGTTACTCAATGTGTTTGTTAACAATTTAAAAAAAATCAATTTCTTAAAATATTGTACTTAAATGTACAATATTTTTACAAATGACTCCTTTTTAACCGACTTCAAAAAAAGGAGGAGGTTATCAATTCGTTATTCTTCGAAGTTGTATATCAATCAATAAATAATACTAAAAAAATTGCACCGAAGCCAAATATTAAATAATCTCGACCAAATGTACCAGGCGCGCATAACAAAATAGGAGGTTAACGCACCAATACTCAGAGGGCGAACAGTTGTTCGGACCGAGATCTCTCTTTTCAAGGCGGATAGCCTCTGTTGCGCCGCGATCTTCTCACGGGCCAGCCGTTCCATTTCGTGCTCACAATCGCGTTCCTTACGTCGAAGAACCTGCCGGCAAAATACCAGGATATCATAACTCAAAAGAAGTTCACTTTAATCGAAGTTTGCATTCAATCGTACTCACGATGTTTTTCAGCAGAAACGTTATATTTATTGATAATTTTAAGTATGTACATATGTATAGAAAAACTTATTACATGTTGTATATTTATGATTTCTAGGGCTTATCTGGGGGATTAAATATGTCATTTGAACAGTTTTTGTATAGAAAATATGTTGAGCGTTTTTATAGAACCATTTTTTTAATACTTGAGATAAAAAGTTTTCTGGCGATTGATAAATCGGCCCTTACTTAAATAACCTTTTTAGGGTTCCGTTGCCAAATGGCAAAAAACGGAACCCTTATAGATTAGTCATGTCTGTCTGTCTGTATGTCTGTCTGTCTGTCCGAGTATGTCACAGCCATTTTTTTCCGAAACTATAAGAGCTATGCTGTTTAAACTTGGTAAGTAGATGTATTCTGTGAACCGCATTAAGATTTTCTCACAAAAATAGAAAAAAAACAATAATATTCGGGGTTGCCCATACATAGAACTGAAACTCAAAAATGTTTTTTTCATCAAACCCATACGTGTGGGGTATCTATGGATAGGTCTTCAAAAATGATATTGAGGTTTCTAATATATTTTTTTTTAGACAGTAATATTTGGGGTTCCCCTTACATAGAACTGAAACACATAATTTTTTTTCATCAAACCCATACGTGTGGGGTATCTATGGATAGGTCTTCAAAAATGATATTGAGGTTTCTAAAATCATTTTTTCCTAAACTGAATAGTTTCCGCGAGAGACACTTCTAAAGTGGTAAAATGTGTCCCGGTAACTTCTGAAATAAGGGAATGATAAACTAAAAAAATATATGATGTACATTACCATGTAAACTTCCACCGAAAATTGGTTTGAACGAGATCTAGTAAGTAGTTTTTTTTTAATACTTCATAAATCGTAAACCACAATTTACCTTTCATTCAGTCAACTCAAATATAAAAATTAAAAAAAAACCATTTAATTTCATAAACATAAACCTTATGCATAAACCGTGAATTCCTGCAGGTTTGTACGGAACCCTCGGTGTGCGAGTCCGACTCGCACTTGGCCAGTTTTTATTTATTACTTGCCAAACTACGAACTTTAAAAAGCAACAAAAGAATCCTAGTCAATTCCCAAAATGTTACCCTTGGAAAAAGTTTTTAAAGTTTTCAATTTGCAAATAGGAGCAAAGCCGTAGTTTTTAATTGAATTACGAATCTAGCCGCTCATTTAACAGACTATTGACGTATTTCCAAGAACCGTTCAGTACAAACAAAAAGCGAAGGAAAATAATATAACAAAAACACAGACTTCGAAATTAAGCTTACGTAGGTACTGACATTTTAGCTTCACAGAATTTACCTGATACACCTAATTCATTCTGAGGTTAGTCTGACTTCAATAATTACGTTAGTAACTTCAGGAGTTGATTGCCAATACATTATGGATATCATGAATATAGAAGAAATACAACATGATGGCGTAAAAAGCTTGTCCTTGAAATCTTTACCAAGAACACTTGATATTAATGTATAAGAACAACGATTATGAATCAAGGGGATGCATACCTTACGTGAATACATAAACGATGCATCCATAGTGCATGCTTGAATAAAAGAGCATGCGTTAAGGCGCGGACTGACTACGATTTTAAATGCTACAACTACATGCTACAACTCCAACAAATAAGGTTGAAAATTGAATAAATATTTGTGATGTGATGTGACTAAGCTGCGAATTGGCATTTATTTTACGGGTTTTATTTAGATTATTCGGACTACACACATTAAATTAAATAATTGTCTGGTTAAAGTTTTAAAGTAATGTTTATTCTATTGAACTCTTTAAAAAAAAAATGTTGTTATCGCTGAAAATACAGAGATGTTCGACGTCAAAGTTTTTTTTGTGAAACAATTTTTATTGGGAATATCAAACAATTTTTCACTATTCTATTCGGTTAGAATTTTTCTTTAAACCCTTCTCTGTCCACTGTATTTTTTGTGTCGTATATTTTCATTGCGTTACGTCATACTCGATTGTCAAAGACACCAGTGTTTTGTGAATATTGAGGTAACACCGCGCCTTAACTAGATTGAACCAGTATCGTCTAGATTTCTTGAGATAAAATAAAAATCAAATACGAGAGTATTTGATCACTCGAATTGAGGTCACTTTGCCCAGAACAGCATTGGCGATTAAAGTATGACGAATGATAAATGTTATTAAAAAATATTTATTCATACTTATAACTTTTCCATGAAGCGTTATATGATTTGAGAAATGTAACATCTTTTATAACATAGTCAACTTAATCGAAAGAGACATTTCGCGACCTTTCAATTAAGATAATTTAGTTGTTTGTTGTGTAAAATTGATAGTCAAACACGTCAAGAACTTTAAAAAAATATCTGGATATTGAGTAATAATATTGTGTAAATGATGATGATACTAAGAACGCTCTAATTCAATGTACTTACTTAATTAATCGCCTAGTAATAAATAAACCAAGCATTCTGAAGAAAATAGTAGAGCAGTAATTAATTAGTTTTACTAAAATATTAGTTTGTAAGTGAATGTTTTGAACGGTTTTACGATGTTAATAAAACAAATTGGGGAAGCGCGAAGGCCGTCGACATTAGTTGCAAAGGCGTTGACTACCAGGCAAACAGAGCTGCAAGGAGTTATTAGACTGATACTAACCTGAATATACCTAATAGCGGAGCCGAGTATGGAAAGGTTGGAGGTTTTCTTGTCATCAGGCGTAGCGGGGAGCTGTCTCTTGAGCAGTTCGAAGCACTCCTTGAGGTGAGCGCGCCGGTTCTTCTCCAATTTGTTGTGCACCTCTCTGGTGCCGGCACGGGGGGCGCTGCCACTGCTGCCCCCACTGCCGCTGCCATTACTGCAACCGCTGCCACTGCCGTTACTGCTAACCGATGGTGGGGAAGGGACGGGAGGTGGCCTGTTGACAATAAATGATAAATTCATTTATATTCACCATCACTTGACTAAATTAGGTAGAACTGTTCATAGCATCAGTCAGTTTATTCTTTCAGATAACATTTACAAGAACGGTTACTAGCGTAATTTTCACTTGATTTTCCAACAACATAAAATCGAGTTCAAAGCCTTCGATTTGGAATCTCGAGATATCGTCACCTGCATGGTACTGTACGCGTACGTAATCCTTTCAAAGCATAATTTTGTTCATATTTATGTAACCATTTTGCGCAATCTACTTAATCGCGCATTTAACGTGGGCAATTTTCTTGTTATTTTCATTTGCCTCATTATTTGTGACTTACTAGATAACATCACATATCATCACAACTATAAGTATTCCCCGAAGGTTATTACACCCATATTTCGACAGATAAGTTTGATTTTCATGTTATAGAGGGTGAGCCTTTTACCAACTGGGCACAAAGCCAGGATCCGGGCTGCACCTGAGAAATTCCAGATGGAAAAATCCAATAATTCGAATCGAACCCTGAACATCAACCTCCAGTAGCGCTTGCGACCACTACAAGAACAAGGCAGACAAACTCTAATGACATCTTCTGTGCGATTCAAAGTAGTATCATTTAGTCTATCATTACGCCGATATATGCTAAAAAATATAACAAAATGACGTAAAACAATTAAATCTTCAAAGAGCATCCTCCATGATTTAGTAATATCTATAATAAATAATATAACTAACTCGGCGAACAAGGAAACTAGACAACGTTAGCGCGTGTCATAGCTTTGTTGATAATTGCGTGTTATTATGATTAGCATAGACATAACCATGTCTGGATAATTCCATTATTTCATAATAAACGGTATTAATTAAATATAATTGTTAACTTGGCGCTCCACTTGTTCACATAATCTTTAAACGCCAGATTTTGCTGTATGTGAAAAATTTTGCAATCAAAATCAAAATATACAAGAAACTCAAAAAACAGGATACCAGTGAATAAGTTATAATTTTATTCGAAAAAGGTCAATTTATGTATGACATTTTTACGAGTGTTAGAATCAAGACCAAGTTTTTCCCCGGCGCGGGCGTCCACCGACAAATACGTTGAGAGTTTAAAACGTTGTGTCACAAACAGATCTCCTCGAATTTTTAAACAAAAAATATATGCACAGGTTGCCATTGGACATTGGAACTAAAAATAAAAATGCTCACATAACACGTGTACCTAAGTACCAATGATTACAACTGAACGATAAATCATTGTCCATTATTGTATATTCAGCTACCGGATGCACCATTATAGTTTACATAGATCAGCCATATTTTCCTTAATTAACGAGACAAAAATAGATGTAAATAACACATTTAATGCTCCACAACCTTTATTTGAAAACACGGTCTCGTACTATCGTACCTTCGAATGAATGATGCATACAGATGCTTATACTGACAAGGACTTATTCGCTGATGAATACAAAACCCTAGATAATAGATTAGGTATTCAATTCATGGTTAGAAATATCCAAACCTTGACAGCAAGAGACTGAAAAATAAAAGCAGCATACGCGGTTATAATAGGGGAGCATAACAGTGCAAGGATGACACGCAAGGATAAAATTAAAATTTCCATTAAGACCTGTTTACATGTTATTGTATTTCTTTGAGAACGTTCTAAGTCTACTTTAATTCACCAGTGCATTGTAAATACCCCGAGGAAATGTAAAGGCTAGGAGATAGACCTGCATTACCAGGTGTCCTCATTCTTTTAGCTAAACGTGTTAACTGGTTTGCGGGGCTGCTTGATGTCGTGCATTATAATAAATTGAATAAAACAGTTTTCCTCCATCGCTTTTTATGTCAGTGTCGTATGTAATTTGATTTTTCATCAAATCGATCACATTAATTCGATTATTTTTCATGATTGATTCTTCGGTATTTTAGTTCATAACTGAAGACAATAAAGGCCTTATACGTATAGAAAGGACATATAAAGAAGACAATTATCTTTTTATAATCTGTGGAAGACTTCCTAAGTTGAACTTTTGGTAATGGGAGATTGTATTTTTTTGGTTTGTAGCGTTGAAGTCTTTTTCATTAGTTCAGTTTCTTGAGAGGTTCCAAAAAACTGAATCAACAATAATGTATTGAGTACCCTAATTATACACACGCCATTAAATTGTCTACTCAAAAGACTGTCACAAAATTAGGACCCTCCTGACACTTAACTAATTATTTTTCTCCTAGCTTTCCACAATTCACCATCCCACAAGTCATAAGAAGTTGATGATGACAGCATAAGAGCATCATAATATGATGCTCTTATGCTGTCATCATCAACTATGTAAGAGGTAACTACATATGCTAAAAAAAAACTGAAAATGTTAAAACTGTGATGGCCTAGCAAGAGATAATGGTAAAGACGCGGTTTATTAATGAATACGCCTTACATTAAATTATTTTTGATGTACTACAAAATAATTTACAAACTATAACATAATTTCAATACAAACAAAAATGAGGTCAAAACGCAAAGTTTATAAAAACATTCCTATAAGTTTGAGTGACAACAAAAAAAAAAACGATCGCCACGCATAGTGCGAATCTCCAGCTGTTTCAGACACCGCTGTTACTAGGAGAACATACCCATGACTGATACTCGTCGTTCGCGGCCTGGAATGTTCTTGTGCGAAGTCGAGGAGGGGCGCGGGAGGAGCTGCGGTCGCCGCAGGGACCGGCTCGAGCGCAACGATGGCCGACGCGGGCGGGCAGGGGGGCACCACGAGCACCGGCGACGTCGGCCGGACCACGCCGTTGATGCGCGGCGTCACCGGCAGCCCTGTCACCACTCGCACCGACACAGGCGACTTCGGCTCCTCCTCTGTAAACAAAGGCGACACGTCAGAAGGAGCTATATAAATACGCAACTCTACCTTGGGTCCAATTAAGATTACGAAAACTTGATCATCAGGCTACTAAGGTCCTATTAGAAATGAACAGAACATCCTAGTCGGTCAACACTTGTCAAACCCGTGTCAACCGCTCGTCGACGGCTGCAGTCCGTGGCGGTAAACTACCAGGCGCACATATTCCGCGAGAGCTCAATACAGCCGTGTGAATGAAACAGACACATCAGAGTGAAAGAGACGGCATCATCCCACTTTACTTTCAGATAGTAACGTTACGCGATAGTAAACTTTACGCACATGCAATAAAGTTCATAGTAGAGTAAAACTAAAGATAATCAGTCACGCTGCAATGCCGAGTGAGACAGAGGATCCGCTCGAGTGTATTGAAAGAGACGGAAGCGGGGGCGTGGTCTGACGATAAAATTACGTCAGCACATGTGGTTGCGCGCGTGCTTTTGGTTTGTTTGGCGTTAACAGTTGCCACGCCGAAAATCAGCTGCTCAGCGAGATGCCAGAAAAAACAAGACGCGTCGTAACCGGGCCGTAAAATGACTGGCGTCTGTTACTACTAGATTGGGTTGGGTTTGTTTTGTTGAGCGACAAGCCCAATATACGGGTTTATGGATGTTGTTTGCGTAGGTAAAAAACGTATTATTTCACAGATAAAAAAAAAAAAAAAACGAAAACTTCGACGAATGACTATTAATAACAGATAGGTACATACCACGGACGTTTATTATATCATGTCCGAGAGATATACATAACAAAGTTGTTTTCGTGTAGCTAAAGACTAAATGCCATCTAGAATACCTACAGTGTTCCACTGGAAAAATATTTTACGTAATGATGAAACACAGGCTGAATGAAGAGCTCCGCTATTTATATTTGTAAGACCTAGCTTTTTGCTTCTGCCGGCGGCGGCTTTACGCTAATATACTTCAGCAACTCCGTCCGAATATTATTGACTTCTTTCTTATCTCACAAGGACTGCGCAGTACTGCATCGCATATTATTTCTTGTCACGAGTTCCATGTATTACAAAATGTCGATTGGATGACTAATTATTGCGACTTGAGTAACGCGCACCGTCACCTTTTAGATTCTTTATATTAGTCATTATAAATATTTTTGCATCGTCCAATGCTGGAAACACTTCACTATCCATCACTCCATTCATATTTAACTACAGGTCAATTAATAAAATTAGTACCTATTCCATTAATGGGTAATACAATGTCGTTAACGTTGGCTGGTTCTGTTGTGAAACCATTTATAGTTGCAATGTAGCTACGAGTACAATAGCACTTAGGCACATCGACTTAAACGTAGGTAGTAGGTACCTTGTCAGATTGTGTGATCTCTGTCAACTTTTTGCTGTGAAGATATTTTTAGAAAATCTGCACACGTGTAATAAAAACGTCACCTTCGTCAGCTGACTAATGTTTTCGAAAGAATAGGCCGCAAAAGGTTGGGGGTAATGGTTATGATTTTGAAATTAATCCAAAATATGAAATTGTAAAAGAGTTTGAACATGAAAATAAAGTCAATAAGCACTATCAACAAAGATGAGCAACTAAGTTTACTTCTATAATTAAACAAACTACACGAGCTTCGAGCTAAATAATAGGAAAACATAACAGGTGGGTGGTTATTGACCGACTTATTCAATTGTATTCAATATGAATTAGAATTGTTCAAGCGTGTCCTAGACGAGGCGTAGGATTTTGCACTCATGACTTTGACAAACATCCCGACTTTGTAGTGCTGCCTTCAGAAAATCAACTAAGATCAATGAGGCTTCTACTCACGGCTACACCATAACGTAAATAAGGGGTTATTAACACCAACCCACAAGTCTTGAACTTCAAATGGCCAACTTTCAACTCTCGAGTAAATGTATTAGTGAAGTCAAACGCCTTAGACAAATCCCTTGCTGTTGAAACACAGCATCAGTATATTGTAATTCAACTTGAGTCTATTTCATCTAAAATTCATATTTTTGGCGTGATTGTATATTTTCTACAAGAAGGTCGAGACCATGGAGAAGTGATATTTATATAAAGTTGATATAATGTGAATGTGTGCGCATTTTCTTCTTGATGGGATAACCTACCCTATATGTTCCAGGTCTTTTCCCAATAGAGAAGTAAAAATCAAAATGGGTCCAAAACTAAAATCACAATATAAGCAATGAAGTTTACGCAATATTTTCATAGCAAAAGAAGACCGCATCCCAGTTTATTTTCAGAGGGGTAATTGCGGAACTTTTTATCGGTGAGAAATGGTTTAAAATTCATAGTTAAACAACATTCATTGCGTTATTTACGTTGCTGAGCCGACAATTTATTCGAACAAATGACGCAATGGTTTAGAAATAATCTTCAATCCCATTCAGATTCTGATAAATTGTGTGTTTCGCAATTAGGGTGCAGGTCTTCAAAACTATGCATGGTTGCTATCAAACCATTTAAAAGTATAATTGTGTTCTTCATAAATCCTTAACAAATGGTCCACTTTCTTAATCATATTCAAATTTCTATAATTTTAGGTTCCCGAACCAGGTTATAACGTTCCACTTGACTTAATATTCTTTGCCGTATATAGTTTATTTAGAGTTCAACAATGATTAGGTGTCGCTAACTATATTTAAGTTCGTACATATTTTGCAAGATTGTCACATTGGGAAGTATCTTTACTTAACAATTGAAGATTCTTTTATGATTTTTCTTACCATAGCTATTAAACCCAAACATTTTACATCCAAACCACAATTATAAAAGAAATATAATAGAAAAGGACAATGACCAAAGATTTGAAATATATAGACAAAATACCGATATAATTATACGGAATTACGCCATAAATATTGAGTAGAATCTCTTACACGACTATTGAACTTGAAAATTTCAATACTTTTGAGCAAAATAGCATTAAATTATTCAGTATTCTGGTAGAAACTGACTACATTGCATTATGATCACAGAACAAAAAGTTGACAACAATATTTTTTTAAAGCGTGATTTTACTTATTCATTCACATCAAATAGATTTCAATGCAGTGAGTAAATAAAATTATAATTGTCGAAATCAACAACCTCGCTCTACACTCGAATATCTTTGTGACGTAAAAGGTACCTTTGATAGAAGAATTATATAATACTCTGTTCGTCGATAAAAAAAGCATGTAAATTGACAAGCTGTCCAGTGATAGAATTATAAAATGATGTAGGCTTATTGGCTGTCAATTGCAGGTAGTACCAGGGTAGAATGAGAGTGTAGGTGGTGGCCGGGAGGGGCATCAGTAACGTGCGTCATTGGCCTTCTGAAAACTTCACAGGGGGTTGTTATATAGCCGCTGAGATTCGCCCTTTAGAACCTTTGAAGACCGGACAGGAAGGCAAGGTTATAAGGATGACGAAAATAACATAATCCATTATGTTAAGTCCGAGTAATAACGATATTATATTGTGCAATGGCAGTTTAGTGTGCATTTAAATATAGTCGGCTAATAACATCGTTATCAAATACCTAGTCTAAATTTTCTTATCAATCATCAAAGTATGTAGCTAGTTCAAGTAGATTGAAGTTTGAATTTGTTTAGCTACACTTAAACGCAATATTGATGATAATTATGATTACACTTAATATTTTTGGATTGAAATTCATAACATACTTTTCAACTGGTATAAATCCGCTCTAAATAAATATTAGAAAGAAGTTCGTAAACTTTTGTAAAGTTTGAAAGGCTTGGTCGACGCTTAAGACCATTTTTATCATTATGATTAACTTTTCCGAATTAAAAAAAGTAATCTAAAAGTTTCATAAAATGTATAGCGAAATCATTTCTGTTCAAGCAACACTAATCCACAGGTAGTACTACTACGCTAAGAGAAACAAAACACCTCTTGTTGAATTATGCTCGCCTGGTACAATTGCGCATGGCGGGCGCGCGCCCACAAACAACGAACACGCAAACACCGACCATCTCCCACGACGCGGACACCCACACGTGCAAGTGAAACTGTGATTCCAGACACTAGTGAACCGGTATCGATGCTATGTGCATCTGTTGCTGATCTGAGACCGGTATCTAAAATACCAGCACCAAATAGGCATTGGTTGTATGCAGAATGTGGCTTGCAAAGCGGTGATCAACTTCTGCGAAGCTACTTTACTCTTTCGCATAAGTTAGAAATGCTTGCGTGGTCTCTATGTTTCATCACACAAATTGTTGACAAGCGTACCTTAAATTTTTAGCTAACCTTTATATGACTCTTTTTCAAAAAGCGGTTGCTTTTAAATTCCGGTTATCAAATAACCTAACCTAACTAACAGTCATTAAAGATAAGGAAATCACGAACTTAAAGAGATAAAATTTCAGCGAGCCTACAATATGTTTCAAAAGTTATATATTTCAAAGATGGTCGAAAAACATGGTGCAAAATTGTAGTAGCTATATGAAACAGCACGTGCCTCTTGAGTAACGTAACATGTAAGTGGTACGAGGGTTCTTTTGCGGTCGCCAGAAAGGCTT